>CM040171.1:11400000-11757500 GCA_022606695.1 Vaccinium macrocarpon
GAACACTCCACTTTACAATATCAAGGTCAGCATTATCCTTTTCTGTGTTCGTTAGTTATTAGTTATCTGATTGAGTTAAAAGTCCTTGATATATGATTGTTTGCTCTAATATATGTCATCTAGAACTTGAAAGACCTGCCAGCATCGTACAATGAGTTCGAGAAGCTGAAGTTCACAGCTATTTCACCTCTTTTGCCCCCAAAATTACCAAATTTAGAGGTGGAGTTGAACTGGGGTGAGCTCTATTCCTTCAAAATTGTATAAATATAGTGCTTTTCAAAATAATTTTCTGAGTTTGGGTCGTGGTTTCTCAAAGGTTGAGGGTATATAATTGTGATTGGGACATGGGAAAATAACGAATGCTTTATATCAGGTTCTGTACCTACACTGGAGGATTTGAAGATATTTATGAACGACTGTCTGGGCAAATCAAAAGATCATTGGAGTTCAGTCAAGGGAATCTCAGCTGAAAGTGTATTCCGTAGCAATAAGTTTCTGGCTTCAAGAAATGAAATTCAAGGGTTGGGGTTGTCAAAGACAGGGGACAGCAACCAAATAAATTCTTATAACCGTTTCCAAAACAAAAGAAAGGAATCTGTGTTTGTAACACAAAGAGGCAATGTCGTGGGAGGTGGGACAACTGTCGTGTTGAATGCTTTGGCTGCATATTTGAGATATTTGGAGGGCACTGTCCGGGACGACTGGCAGGAGTATGTGGAGTCTCATAATTCTTTATAGTGTTTATCTTGTTTTCTAAATTTTCTGTGTGAAATTGGCTTGTTTTCGAGTTATTATTTCTTCTCTATGCGTGTGCTCACACACTAAGTTTGATTCTTCTCTTTATGTGTTTGCTCGAACCAAGTGTAATCTAATGGATTTAAAGCACGCTGTTGGCTAGATAATCCATCATAGTCTCCTCTTAAGAGTTTTCATCGCATGCTTGTTGTCGAATACTTTCACAGGGTACATGAAAAGTTACGCCATGCTGAAAATCGTGAAGGAGCTTCATTTGGTACTCTTTTTGGGTCTGCCCTCTGCCTTGGCATCATATCCAGAAGGAGAGCGCATTATGAAGCTATTAAGTATGAGAAAGAAAGAAATGGTGGATTTCTGTCTCCCTTTGGATATTCAGCAGCCACTGTTGCTGCAGTTGCTGATACTGTTTGCTCGATGGAGGTACATATATCATATATGTGATTGGTGGATCCTACTATTAAGTTCTTATGTTGATTTATTGGTGTTAAATGCTGATAGTAATTTTTGCACTAAATATTGCCTGTCGTGGCAATATTACATGCTCATATGTAACACCTATTTAAGAATCAATTGACTTTCATGGCAGTGGTATTGGCTTATGGCTTCAAAAACTCAATTTGTTTATAAAGGAAGGTACGCCATACGAATATGGAGATGGAAAGGCTTTCTAATTCAGGTGAATTGTTGCCGCTACAAGCACACTTGTTAACTTGCAGAAGTTTAATATCTGCATTTTCTATCGCCTGCCATTATAAATTGTTCTTTCTCTTCAGTATACTGTTGCTGGTGACGAAGGTCCAGCTATTCTTCTTGTGCATGGTTTTGGTGCTTTCTTGGAACATTTCCGTGACAATATAAATGGTATAGCTGAAGGTGGCAACCGAGTTTGGGCCGTCACGCTTTTGGGTTTTGGTGGATCAGAGAAGCCAAATGTCGTGTACACTGAAGTTATGTGGGCTGAATTGCTTAAGGACTTCATCATTGAAGTTGTGGGGGAACCAGTGCATCTTGTTGGGAATTCAATGGGCGGTATGGATAATTGTTAATTTACCAATTTATGATAAATTGATAATCTTTCATAAGTTGTTTCATACCCCACCACCCACAGACCAAATTCCTCTTCTGAATTGTGTCTTTGGAAAATCAACGTTCTTGACTTGTTATTATGTACTGCTTTGTAAGCTATGTAACCTAATTTGGTATTCTTGGATTCCAGGCTATTTTGTTTCAATTGTCTCCGGTGTCTGGCCTGCTGTAGCGAAGTCTATTGTCCTTATTAATACTGCTGGCAATGTTGTTCCTCAATATTCTTCCGTGCCTCTTTTGCAAGTAAGGGGACTCAAATGCTGGTGCTAGTGGCTTACCTATCCAACTTTTAAGCAAAATCATACATAAGTATTTCGTTTCCTTATTGGCAATTAATTTTCAATTATCTTATTCCTGTTCATGTATTTGCTATGTGTGTACTTCGTATTTAACTTGTTTACAATATTTGCCTGGAAATTATGTAATAGTATGACCTCCTTCTCTTGTTTCTTGGAAAGGATATGGTAGTAAAGGAAATTGGACGTTTTCAAGCATGTACTTTCTGCTCTTCTTTTTCTCTGGGAGCCAATTAGAGCCTTACTGCCCAAGTGTGTGTGAGTAGCTGGATAGGAAGTCTCACACATGTTTAGAGTTCAAGCTGGACACTTGATGCTGTCGCTCCCTATCATGGATGATCTTAGCAATCCCAACATGAAAGTTAGAATAATATTAGCATCTATTTTTTTTTTAACAGTTAAATTTCTTTTCTTCAAAAAGGGTAGAAGACTCTGACTCATAATAATTAGTCTTCTTCTGCTTCCTAGAAATTGTACTCTAAAGACCGCCTCCAATTTACTCAATTTGTCAGTTTGATTTCCTCAGAAGTCTGAGTGCTTAATATTTCAGGAACGGCAAACTTCACCTGTTGCTTGGCTGGGTGCTAGACTCCTCCTACTCTACTTGAGACTGAGTATCAAGAATCTAATGACAAACTTGTACCCAACTGTATGCACTCCCTACTTCTTACTCTTGCTTCCGGGTGTATGTTGCTAGCTTTAACTTCATTATTACGCTCTGCAGAAAGTAGAGCGAGCTGATGATTGGATTGTTAACGAAATGGTACGAGCTGTATCCTTATGAATGCAATAGACACTATCTTTTTGGGCAATCTCTAGATATTTTAAAAAGCATTGCAAAAAGATGGTTAATTTCCCTTGCACTTCCTTCACGAGTACCAATAGTCGCATGATCCTGGTGTGGTGGTAGTTCTTGAAAGCATATTCACCTTCAATCTTTCTATTCCTCTGAACTATCTTTTGGAAGGATTTGATAACCGGATTCTCATTATACAGGTGAAATTTTTACATTCTGCAGCAAACTGTGATTTCTCTTTTCACAAAGTTTCTTCTTTTCCTCATCCCTCATTTCCTTTCGCTTTTATACCATCAGGGAAGGAAAGATCCGCTCTACAACTCACAAACGATACCGGCCATGCTTAGAGAGCACTGCAAAGGAGTCACAATCAGGGAACTGGATGCTGGTAATTCTGATGCTTTTCCTCATGGCTTTTATCACTTGCAATTGCATTTATAATGTTCACCTATCCTGGTTTAAGTGATGATGCTACTGTCAAATCTATCAGGCCATTGCCCTCATGATGAGCGGCCGAAAGAAGTGAATTCTATCATTCAGGAATGGGTAGTTACTGTGGAAGGTAGAATTTTATCCTGTGACAGAACGTGATCTGTTCCTCCTGCTTTGGAAATTTTTTAGTTTTTTAGGAGTGTCATTTTCTACCATTTATGCAGACTACACCATATTTTCTGTGATGTTTGCTACAGACCATATTTCCGCCAAGTTCACTTGACACCTGTAACAGCAGCGCGTACATTCTTCACATCAAATTACCTTTTATTCTTCTGTTTTTACGGTTGAACTAGCATATCCTTCAATCCTTCATTCTGGCAAACAAGTACAATGTTCATCTGGCAACAATTCCCGTTCCGTACCTATATATTCACTTCTTACTTTTGGCAGAATAGAACATCAATATCAATACTGCATTGAAATTCGGGGAGAGAAAAAACGTGCCAATAATTATTAATTTGTTACAATTCAACAAATGTATTGATAAAGATACAAGACTCACAAAATCGAGAAGCAATCTTTTTCTTTTCTTGTCCACTTTTCGATGATCAGTCCACCGAATCCTGATGATTCCTAATGAGCATGCTCTTCAAAACTATTTCAAGCCAAAATGGGTTACAAATGATTTAATCTGCCAATTAAAAAAAACAAATCACCAGAATGCAGCTATATCTCGGCAACACCCATTGATGTCCACCACCACCAATATCATGACTTTGCATCTGCTTTTCCAGGAGTTCAAGCAGCAGCAACTGACAGTTCCTTCTGTTTCCATTCTTCCTGCTGCATACAACCAGTTGAATGGGCAACAGCTTTTGCTAATCTTGCAACAGATCCATTTCACGATAAAGGCATGTCATATCAGGAACTATCCCTCCATCACGGTACCTTAGAATACCATCTCCTACAAGATCCTTCAACAAGAAGGCTGCGTCTTTTGCTCCACCATGTTGCAAGAACCTTGTTCTAAGAGCAGATCCTTCGGCTGGTGATAGAGGGTCATCCTGAAACATCTTTTGCCATATAGTCGCGGCAAAGCACTTTGCATACAAGTAGCTATAGTAACCTATATACATCAGAATGAAGTACGTCATTACCTATCTAACAGCAACTATGGAAAGATCATATGACTTGATAGCTTTAAAAATCAACAGCCAACAGCTTACATGATCTGATATCATTAAGTCAGATGAACGTTAGGCCCTAAGAAAGGGGACCGAAGCCACTTGCCATCGTCTAATGGTGACGTACCGATTGATGGTAGCGTTAAACTTTGAATAAGGGTTACAATAGTTGAGATTTAATAATAAATACAGTACAAAATAAAGGAATAAGTTTCCAGGAATTTCTTGACGCCATCAACAAGTATTTTTTTAAGCTGAAAAAGGCGAGAAATTAGGTTGGAGGCTTACTGACCAAAGTGTTGGGCTTTTCAGTTTTCACAAATAAATGAATAAACGACTAATGATTTATTGTGCAGTGCAAGGGTGAAATAAGAATAAAAAGAACGCAATAAAACCCTCGTATCTCATAAAATATTTTAGTGTTTGCCACTAGAAGAAATAATGGAGTCTCAACATTAAAGACCAAGCACCTAGGAAGTACTACTTATTAACCTGAATTGTTGGATTCTCCCTACTTGGCTAGCCTAGGTAGAAGCAGCTAACATATTTCCCACCTAGAGACAAGCGATTCCATTGAGTACTTCCCAGGAGAGGCATTAGATGAACAGTAGTATGAAAAGGAACAATATGGTAATCCTTGATTGTGATAATACCTGCTCCATAATTCAGAAGATGATTAAAGCGGGTGTGCCAATGTGTGCCATCAACATGCTTCCAACTGGTATGTTGCCTTTTCAAATCCGCCACTGTAGAAATTGTATCGATGGGTGAGGATGGCTGTTCCCCGAAAAGAGTTTGGTCTATTATGGCATAAAAAACCTGAGGAAAAGAAAACAATCAAGCCATTTGTCAAGGTTTGTACTCCTTTTTCTTCTTCTTTTTTTTTTTTTTCTCAAGTAATTGTTTGTTACCCCATTTAGTCCTTCAGAATCAAACCTGACGTTGCAACTCAGTTGCTGCAAACATATTTTTGGCTCCCCGCATTGACTCCACCAGTTTCTCAGGTATTATTTCACCAGTGGAATAATGTCTCGCAAATGTCTTCAAGACGCGATAATCCCAAGCAAAGTATCTGCAAAATGTAACAAAAACCTTTTCAGGATGGCTAAACTCTATGGATTCAGCCCTAATGTATGGTGGGATTGGGTCCATGGGGATTAGTCGACGTGTGCGTAAGCCTGCCGGAGACCCTGAGTTATCAAAAAACTCTATGGATTTAGATTCAAGTTATATGCATGTATGAAGGAATTTCTCATATTCCATGCATCGAAGTTTAACTAGAGGATGACACATTACGTGCATAGCTAATCACTGATTCTGAAGTATATTGAGACCTTAGAACCTAAACAACTAGGAAGATTTTTTTTTTTGTTTGTGGGTAACTAACAACTAGCAACTCCCCCCGGCTTGATGATCCCTTTGTCAAAGTCTTCTTTAATAAAAAAATTTGCCGATAAAAAAAAACTAACTAGCAAGTTCTCACAACGATTATTTCCTTGGCAAGGTCGCAGAGAAAAACCTCTTTGGTAAGACTTACTTACGTGACATTAGATTGCAAAAAAGAAACCATCTAAAATGCAGAAATATATCCATTTTTATCATGACACAATGTAAAAGGTCAATTGCTATACTGTGATTGCTGTCAAAAGGAAAAATGCAACAGATGCTATAAGATACATGAAGGGTCATTTACGCTGGTAACTATCCAAGATTATAAGGCTGTATGCATGTCACTACGTCTGTCATGGTCCACTTCCACGTAGTCCATTTCTATACCCTTTCTAGCCTGATGTGCTCCTCACACAGTCACACTAGGAGTAAATATTGAAGACTTTAGCTGCCTCCAAAAAATGAATGATTACAGGGTACAATAACCAATGAAATCATATGCAAAAAATGCCAAATGAAGAAGAATATCTAACTTTTAATGAGACCATCCCATGAGTGTATCAAGGGTACACAATTTAGTAAACTTGTCAGGCTTACTAATATGATCGGCATAGAACACCAAAATTCACTAGTTATACAAGATCAGCTAATTGAAAGAATCAAATCCTAAGTCCAATTCTCTAACTTCGTCTCTCACTCTCTTAGTTGTAAACTCTCTTAGTTGTAATGTCTTATCAGTTATTGAACCCACAGCAGAAACTTGAGCTTCATTATGAGTATATTACCCATGCAGCGTAATATTTCTCTCCTAAATGCACAAGCCACAAACACATCAACCGCCAATCTCCCCAGCCACAATGAAAATTATGACGATGATTTTACTTCACTCAATTTTCAATAACAGCAACTGCTGATCATGGGAAGGTAGAAACTAAAAGTTATTGAGCAATACTAGTATATTATAAAACAACTATGTAGAGAATCTCAAATAGCTAAAAGGTCGCCTGCAGTCTACTCACTCGAAGAGGTTTGAAGGTGTTTCAGCCAAATCAAGAGCCACCCTTGTGCCTGAAAAATGTTGGTAATCCTACAAACACAAGGGGGGAAAAGACTTTAAAATAGTGAAACAAGGAAAATGTCAACTGTCATTTAGCAGCAAGACATTTAAAAAATACCGTTCGTGAGAGCAAGGAGTGAAGAGCATGTCCAAATTCATGAAAAAGAGTTTCTACTTCCCAGTGATTAAGCCTCACAGTTGCTGAATTACGTGAACCCGGAAAATTGCACACAAGGGCTACAACCTGCACCACAGGGTGGCAAGAAAGATTATGGAGAATGACTATGAAGTAAAATGCCATAGAAAGTAAGCATGAACAAAGTTGTGAATCATTGCAGCTTATAAAAGGTGACAGAAACTGACAGGATCATTTCACAGTTTCAAGAAAAAAGCAAATCAAAATGAAGGAGAAGTAGATCGATCACGTACTGGTAGTTGGTATTCCGAATCAGAGATACGACGCCCCCCTTTAATGGCAAAATGAGCACAACCAGGATACTTGCCTGTTCTCGAGTTCAAATCGAGGTACAAGAACCCCATGTCACCCTGAAATACAAGAATAATGCCTCAACAAAAGATAAGTAAAGATAGCAAATAGCAGACTTATTAAGCATTTCATATAAAGGACAGGATGAAGCATATGGAGCCATCTAAAAAGTAACTGAAAGGGAAGCTTGTACACAGGACTGCCTTGAGGATTTTAATATTTTATAACTGGTGTGGATAAACTAGGTTTTAAAAAAATAGAGGATGTCGAAACCTAGGAAGCATGCATTTGTACAGCTACTGCATCAAAAAAATCACTACCAAAATTTGTGAACATTCTTTTTCTCCTCTAAACAATCATTAAACACTAGAATTCACACTTCCGCAATTTTTACTTTCAAACTAATCAGGTGTGCCCCAGTCTATCTCCGAAGACCCAGACAAGTTGTTGGGATGCAAGGCCCTGAAACAGTGAGCATTAGATAACCTAATTCAATTCAGATACAGGCTGGTGAGACCAATGCGAGTACCATTAACTGCAAATTCAATTTACAGGAATATGTATTCAGACAGATTGGCTTTAGGTAGTAAAGCATGATGCTTAAATCGCGCATCCAGCCTTACCTGATTCTTCTTCCACTGCCACATTACTTTTTGCAAGGATAGCTTTAGTAAAAGATCATGGGCTACAACTTAAGGAAGAGGCCTTGCATGGAGAAAATAATTGTATGAAAAATCCAGCAAAGAATTAAACAATCAGAAGTGTGTAAATTCAGAAATCATCCTTGGAATTTTTTTTCCTCCCGTTTTTTGTCCGCTTTTGCTTTCAGGTTATTTGGCTTTTTGGGAAAACCTCCTGCCTAGGATTGAGAAAGAACTTGAATCTGGCATACAACGATGCTGGTTCCCATCAATTTCAAAAACAAGGCCCGACAAAGTAGATTACAGCTCAATCTAACCAAGAATGATCTTGAGTCCTTGACTCTTAATGAAATTAAACTGAACAGTGGCTTATATCTCTGGATCAGTTACGTGGAAACCCACAAGACCCTGTACCAATTAAGCTAAACCAACATGACTAATTCAGCATGCTGTCTTTAAAAGCTATGCTACTTTATCAAACAATACTCCAATATAGTTAGACATTAACCAAGTCAAGGGGCTTGGATCTTATTTCACATGAATCATTAGCGACGAACGGGTGGATACTTGGACAGAAAACTTGGCCATCTTCATCTTCTCTATTAGGAATACACAATATTGAAACTGCAGGTGATCAGGCCTTTTCTAACACCAAAGTTAGGGCTGCTAAGCTGATCTGTTCAACCCGAACCAACACCTAACTACAGTGATATTAAAGGCTGATATGGATCATTGATGGACAAAATCAATAACAAGAAGGAAAAAAACCTCGACACAAATAAAAGCTCAAAACTAAAATCGAATTGCGCGGCCAAAGATTGATGCATATGGTAAGAAATTTCAAAGACAGATTTGAAAGAATTACAACTTGGCAAACCAATCATGACAACATAATTCATATGAAACATAAGGAAATTATTTCATACATGTAACAGTCCTTTTTCCTTGTCAAAGGAGTAGGGGATGGATGCGACCAACTCATGATTGTATCCCACTATATTTAAAAAGCATACGTCTTTGTTACAGAAAGATCCAGAAAGGTCAATATCAGTGGTTCTTAACACGATTAAAGCATTGTAACATTTAAAAGAAAGTCTCCACATTTACCTCTTCAGGGTGATAAAGGGACATTTTAAGTACGTCTGGATGCCATGACTCCCCAGGTGCTAGAGGAACACTCTGAAATGTCATGCCAAACAATAACTCAACCAGTACCTTCAAGCCCTCTATACATTGTGGCAAAGGAAAATATGATGCTACAACCTGCATAAAAGCAATCAAGAACAATTATTGCAGTTTCTGGACCATTGAAAGATAACAAATGATTCAACAAACAGAGCAAAAATATCTTCTAACTATAGGAGGAAAACTAAATTTCATACAGAAACCAGCATGACCACAAAAGCAACCATGAGTACTTACGAGAGAGTCCAAGTCATAAGCAGAGGACTTCATCAACCCTGTGAAGTATGCTTCGTCCCACGGCTCAAGGTCACCATTTATTTGGCCACTGTTCTCTCTTTTAAAATCCCAAATCCCCTTGAATTCCTACAGCGAGAATGACTGATTATTTAAGTACAGTAAGGGCAACGAAGTCTGCACCCAGAGTGTTAATTACAAATGCATCATGCCCCAGTCTCACAAGTACATGTGGTGAAGATAATACCTTATCAGCCTTGGGCCTGACCATTTCACTCATCTCAAGCAAAAAAGACATTACAACCTCAGGGGATGAAGCCATATTTGGATGTACAGAAAATTCAGCATAAGACTTGTTTCCCATTATCTGCATACACCTATAACAAAGCATATTAATGGCTCTCTATATTATAGTGAAAAGAGCACTTCCATTTAATGTGTACAATTTGTGAAGAATGATACTATGCGATCAAAACTAGAAATGTAGTCCAAAAAATTGCGGTGCATTCTCCTTCATACGGAAAATATAGAAATCTAGATGATTAGAATTTTAAATTTTTGACAACAGGAGTTCAAATTCCTGCTTCCTTCACAACTTGTATTAATTACTTTTGAGTCTAAAAAAGTGGGACTTCACTGGTTATAGAAAAGTATGACAGGACACCAAAAGTTCAAAACCACTTTACATCACTTGAAATTCGAAGAAGTTCAGTAGGAATTAATCAAATTTTAAGATCACGTGCAGAATGAACCTTAAGGACAACCTGCAGATAAATATCTCACTGAAAAATTGCAAAATGCAACACACGAATAATCTTATAGGTGTCATAATTCTTTCCTTAGCAGTTGACATTTTACAATCATGGCCAACGCATAGGACTTCCCCCCCGGGTAAAGATTGATTTCTTCAAAGATAACAGGTACTACTTTTCTTGAGATTTCCCCTTAAGGAGAGGACAAGCATTAAAGCCTTTCAAGTATAGAATCATCGTCAAAAAATAAATGGAAAGCTTAGAAACAGATTCACCTAATATATATCACTGCAAACCATCTGACACAGAATTAGAAGATGTCTTACAAGAGTATTAATCTATCAGGACAGGTACAAAACAGTAAACGAAGAAAAAATTAACCTGAGCGATTTCGTGACGGGCAGCAATAAGCTTATCAAGAACACCAATGTTTGCTGATGGGACAGAGTTGCCTTGCACATATGCCATCTTCCTAACCTGTGTCAAGCCCAAACACATATAAATAATATAAATTACGCTCGATTAGATTTGCAGAGAACAATAAGAACTTCAAAATATCTTCTAAACTCTCAAATGATCCAACGAGCCTCAAATTTATAAATATATGTAGACAAAATTTGTTGAACTTCATCCACTGGGCACAGCAGTTTAACGGTAATTGAACGTCAAACGCCGCACACAATCTTATGCATTAACAGCTTCACTTTTCAATCAGATCATGTAATTGCAGAGTCCAGGATTCAACACTTGAGCAATTATACTGACAATTTTTTCAGAAACAGAAACTTCACAGAGAGCTAATAAAGCTACCTCAGAATCTGATGTCCATTGTAATACAGATGACAAAGTACTCGGCTCCGTTACTATCCGGAATCCTTTTTTCTTCAAGTTACCTCTTGACTTCGATGATTCCCTAGATGCAGTGGACGTGGAACGGTAAATGGGCTTAACAAGATGGTGCAAAAGTTTCGGAATACGTGAGGCCGGAAATATATCCACATAACCTGGGTCAGAGGAGATATTCTCATTGAACCTGACCAAAAATAGATGCACAAATCTCATAATCAATTATTCAGTTACACAGACCTTTTTCATTCAAAGTGGAATGAAAGGGGATAAAATATAAAGACCTTGTCCACTTAGATAATGGATGACATATCCTTTACCGTAGAACAACGGAGTATAACCTTAAGTGGAATGAAAGGGGATAAAACATGAGCACTATCTAAGTCACTTTAAAACCCCTATAATGGATGGTATAAATAATGATGCAAATTGGTGGTATGTTAACTTATTCGATATTTCTTAACAGCAATTAAATGGCATGCAAAAATATATGAGAGAGTCACCACATGCTGAGAAGTTACAATGGTCAAACATCACTCAAATCAAAATTGTGTATGAGTTTATTAACTTTGGCATCCTCCTTGTTTTGTTTGTTCGGCATACCACAAAATCAAGAAAAAGTGGAATAACTCACAAAAATGGTACCTTTCTAGAACATATCATACAAGGGATGAATCATTGCTTGCTGAGACAGCAGCAACAACCATATAGAGTACCAGGAAAATAGAAGGCAATTGATCAAAAGGACACAGTCCAACAAATAAAAACAATATACTAGATCAAATTAAAACAAATTCACTTACTGCCTAGTCAATTGAGAAACCTCTATCTGTAGCTGATTGACTCGATCCAGTTTATCTGTATGGGGAAAAGAAAAAGAAGAAGAAGAAGAAGGTAGGTTAGTTGAGGGGAAGAGGAAATGTCATTGTCAGAACTCAAAGCTAAAGGATGAAAGGATAAGTACCTGCACCGAGATGAATTCCACCCTTCTCAAAGTCAATGCGAAGCGAATGGGCTGCCCTTTGAGCCTGTTCACTGATTGACCGACCATCTTTCTGTGCTTTTATCACCGCATTATATAGTGCATGATTCGTATTAAGATACTGCAGATCAGTGACAATTTTCTCAGTGTAAAATTTGCTAAAGCGAAATAACACAAATTTGCTAAAGCGAAATAACACAATTTTCTCAGTGTCAGTGTCCGTATCCATGTTGGAGTCCGTGCTACATAGGAACATGGTATTCCAACAACACAGACATTTCACCCTCTCCTAAAGTCCGATTAACTTTCCTTGATGAAGCAAAAATAAAAACCCGGATAAAATTTTCAGTCACCTCACATGTATATATTCGTTGATTCTCAGAGATGCCTTGTTTGCCTCCTCAACAAAATCCCTATGTTGCAAAAAGCAGTCTTTTAACCGTTAGTAACTTACAGCCAATAAAATTAAAAGCAAAATATGCAACAATGTCTGACCTGTTTGGGTGAGTATGCCTACATAGTTCTGCAGAGTCGACAACTGAACAAACCTGTCAAGAGAAAATACTGCAATTACCATATGCATTCAAAAGCTTAGTCGCATAGTCCTTCAATAGGACCCTTCGCTCCAACTCTCAATACTCTTTTTACACTCTTACTCTCAATTCCCACTCTCTCGAATGATACAGTTTGGCAGACTTTGGGATGTTTTAGAAACATGCTTTCACGTCGCGCACTATGTGTCTTAGTTCAAAACTACACACACACTGAGGAAGAGAGGGAGGGAGGGAGTACTGTGTCCGATATTTCGTCCATGGCTCGTATAATTTCTGCAGATGATGGCATTCCAGAAACGTAATTGACAAGTTCACCAGACCTGACGAGCCAAAGTTTACATATCGACATTCAGTAAACATCTAAAACAGTAATTTACCAAAAACAGAACAGTTTAATCCCTCTTTAGTTAGCAAAAATCTGTGCCGTTGCTAAGAGAGCAATGAAAAACACTTATTCTCCTTTACTTACTGTTTATCTTCTGAGCAAACAAACGAAATTACTACGATAAGCAGCGTTCATTTACCGCTCTATGGCTTCGTCGACGAAACGACGAAAGCCGTTGGGGGTCTTCAGGTGGTCGAACCCGTAGAGACCAGTGTCCTTGATTTCTGGTGCCGTTGAGGTGTGGAAGCGGTAGTTGGTCCAGAGACGCAGGCTCGAGGTTGGTCGGCGAATAAGGGCCGCCATGGCTCGCCGATAGGGGGCGGCTAGGACAGCTATAGGCGGTCGCGACCTGGGAATTGGGCAGGAAGGGCGGGTTAGAACGAAGTGGGCATTTTCATACTAGGTCATGGGTCTTGGAAGGTTCCAAGTAAACGCAGAACATACGGGTTGAACGAATCGGGTATTTTGATAGGGGCTCGTGCGGTTTGGAATTAGCACAAGATACTGCTCCTATTAACTTTGATAACTACAAAATTACGTGTAATTTTTAAATTAAAAAATAACGTACTTATAAAAATAATTTTTTAGTCAATATAGATTTTATTTGATAGATCTCATCAAAAAATTTTATACAATGCAAAAAAATTTCAAAAATTATTTTGGAAATATATTATTTTTTAATTTAAAAATTACACGTAATTTCGTATTAATTAAATTTTATGGGATAGAGAGAGTAACAGACTCTCTACAAAATTCTGTTCATTAACCGACTTAATTATTTTTTTTATAACTTCATTAAATAAAACGTGTGTTTTTTAACTTTATTTTTAAAGTATGTGAAAACGTGTTTGGAAATCGCACCTTTACAGCCATTAATGGCATAATTAACAAAAATGATACAGTCACACCCTTTCAGTCACACTCTATCACACCCTCACTCACATGTGGATGTGGAGACCACATGTGGGGACTACCCACATGTGAGTGAGAGTGTGGTAGAGTGTGGCTGAAAGTGTGTGTCTGTATCATTATTCCATAATTAATTTTCCAGTTTATTATCTTAGAAAACGTGTTTAGCAAACACGCTATTCTAAAATCGTGGTTCGTGGATGCAACAAACACTTTCTCAAATCGTGGTTGGGAAAAACCGCTTTTTGAAGCTGCTTGGTTCTCTGCTGATCTGGAAGTCTATGGTGAAGCTGCTTGGGTTCTCTGCTGGTTTTCCCCAAGAATGCTTCCTAACACAAGTTCCATCAATACCAGGGCTGAAGAAAATGTCGACGCCGCCAATAACTGAGACTTTGGTTTCCCCATTTTTCGTTCAAGGTTTAGCATTTTAAATGACAGAAAATCCATCTAATGGAAAGGGGCCGCAGAAATCAAACCCCTGTGTAGAGGGGCACAGGGGGGAGAGAGAGAGAGAGAGAGAGAGAGAGTATTTGCAATGGAAAAGAATTTGATCAGATAAGGGTTGGCAGAGACTGAGGTTCACAAGGTGCGGTGAAACTGGGTGAAATTGAACACCAGTGCTTTTCATTTTCAAATTGGCTGTGAGGAAGAAGAAGTGAACGATGGGTCTGAACCAGGCACAAAAGCGTGTCTTCCAAACACGACGGCGTGATTCTCAAACACGTTTTTAACAAGGCGTGATTTCTAAACACGTTTTCACGTAGTTTTGGAAGGAAGTTGAAAAATTCACATTTTAATTAATAAAATTAAAAAAGAAACGCAAAACGATTAATGTGCTGCAAAATTCAGGTTGAATTTTCACTATGATATTTTAAATATTTTCTACGGTGTTTTAATTAAATCATTTTTTTTATGTGTATATTATAAAAATATTATTTCGTGAAAACAATATTCACTTTTTAAATATAGTGGAAGGAGATATTTTCAGCCTTAGTTTATTATAGCATCAACAGTCACTATAAAATTTGCATACACTAGATAAATATACGTGGATGTCCAAGTGTGTATATTACTCGCATTTTTTATTAAGGGATAAAGCTAATTACTTTCTTGTCCTTTATTTTCTCCAGTGCCAAACAATTTGTAACACATTAATACGAACCCTTCATAGTCCACATAAATGAGTGATTTTTTGTTAAAATGTTAATTGGTTATCTTTTATGGTCATTTAATCACTTTTAGGCTTTTAAGTACTAGTGTGAGAAAGAGAAAAAAAAGAAGAAGACAATTAACCAAATACAAATAACTCATGTGCTATATTTCATGGGAGAGAACATCTATCTCATAATTGTCAATGCATCATTTTGTAAAGTGTAAATAGACAAATCAATGGAAGAGATATACAGTACCAAAATATCAATTTGCATGTGGATAATGAATTGTAATTATTGACGATAATACGAACAATACTACGTTGCGAGACTGGTGAGTGTTCATAGTTATTTTAACAAAAACTATTTTCCCAACATTTTTTTTGAGATAGAGAGATGTAAGGAATGTTTGTTTGCTTTGTTTGTCTTATCCATAAAATAGATACATATATTTCTGTTATATAACCACAAAATCAACTCTAGACATTGATATCTTTTTTCAACCATGTTTCTCACATTGTTTTTTATTTATTTTAAAGTCCAGTGCATTACTTGCAGGCACGACGCTAGTTCCCATTAAAGTCAAGTTGGATCGAGAACCTATCAAACGGGGTGTTTTCCATCCTTAACCCACCAGGCCACACCCATGATCATCCCTTGGCATGTTATTAACTGCCCAAACACTTTGCCCTTCATACAAATATTTTGAAACATTGGGGATGAATCTGACACAAATCGAACATAAAGGGACCAAAATTACACTGCATAAACACACAAGGGACCCAATTAAGTCCATTTAAACAGCGACACAGATGGCGGCAACATGCCACTTGTAACTACCACTGTCCATAGCACGTTTCGAAACCGAATCCCTGGTTTGAAGCCCACTCGCGTGTCAGCCAATAACGCTCCCCTTTCCCGCGAAAATCTCTCTCCTCTCTCCTCCCCCTTATCTCTCTCTCTCTCTCTTCCATCACCCAAAAATCTCAATTCAATCCCAAAAATCTCCCTCGCTCGAACCCTATCTCCCTTTCTCTGAACTTTGAATTCTGTTTTTCTCACACTAGAATTTTATTACTCATATCCACTCATGATTGTTCATGTCGACCCGACCGCAATCTTCATCAAATCAGGTACCAGAAGATTCCTCAAATCAAAGCCCTAATGATTCTTCACCAAGGACGCCGCCGAGGGTGAAGCTGAGGAAGATCCCACCGATTCCGGTCCGGAGAAGCTCTGGCGAGGCCGGAATTGCGGACGGAGAAGAAGGTGGAAGTGGTGGAGTAGAAGGAGCGGAATCCGAAGAAGAGGCGTCGATAGTGCTTGCTTCCTCTTTAGGGTTGAATCACATTCGGACTCGGTCGGCTCCCCTGCCTTTGCCTCTTCGGTTCTCGTGGGTTGGGACTCCTTCGAATCTCGGTGGCAACGGTGCTGATACGGGGAAGGATGGAGCGTGCCCTAAGGCTGATTTGTCAATTCCTCATGTTCATAATAGCGGAGCCACGGAACAAGGTTTGTTCTCTATCAGCATGTATTCTTGCTTTGCCTTTTGTTTTCGAAGAATACTTATTGGGGTGTGTTGAAAAATGGCCAAACCAATAAGAAGAATAATCAAGGGAAAAACAACGAATGTGACACAGAGACTTTTATTGTTTCCCAAATGTAGTTTAGTACATTCACGGAGTACTGGTTACCTTGGCTGTATATAACATGTATTTTTAAACTGGGGTTTATGTTATCAATAATCTAGGGTCGAAACACCGAATATGTCATCAAATCCCAGGCCAAATCAGCTTTACAAACCCAACAGCAAACAGGGTTTACATCTATATGCTAATTAGTTGAGAGAAGATGATGTTTAATTGTGAATCAGAAGGCGTAGTTAAGGTGTTTTTATTTTTATATATTTATTTATTTATGGATTGAGGGGAAAAAGGCAGAACACTGACTGGGAAACGATAGTTTGATGTGGTTTCTTTCATCTACTCCGAAAGAAGCAAAAACCCTGTTATTTGTGATATACCTACATTTACTGCGCAAGGAAATCATATTCAGTGGTGTATTGTATGCAAGTAAGCAACTGTGAATCCGAAGGTATATATAGGTTTTGACTTTTTTTTCCCCACTTGTTTTAGGGGAAATGTAGAACAGTGGAGGAAAAAAATTAATGTTTATCGGCAGTTGTTTCATCTAATCGGAAAGAGGCAAAATCCAATTACTTTGTGATATGCATGATATAGTGTGGAAAAGAAATCATTTTTAGTTGGGTATGCAATTGTGTATCTTAAGGCGTATGGATAAGTTTTTGTATTTGTAAGTAGAATAATGGCAGGAGATTTGACTTTTAATGTCATTTCTTTCATCTACTTGGAAAGAGGTGAAACCCCCATTACTGGTGATATGCACGCATACAGTGCTGAAAAGAAGATTATCGTAACCAGTCGTTAAAAATGGTTTTTAATTTTTTGTAGGTAGAAAGGTCCAACTGAATCATTCAAAATCGTTCAGGCAACCATCGCCATTCAATCTGGGACCGGAGGTAACGTCATTTTCATTTCATTGTGTTTTTTGGTTTCACTCTCTCATTGTATTTTTTCCCTTTGGAGTTAGTTGGAGGAATTAGGTTGCTCAGCTCCATTGTGTTGTGCTTATTGTAGGGTCATCATGCAGCTTTTGCCAAGGAAATGCAATCTCCACGATTCCAGGCTATACTACGTGTAACAAGTGGACGTAAAAAGCGAGCCCCAGATATCAAGAGCTTCTCTCATGAGCTCAATTCCAAAGGTGTCCGACCTTTTCCCTACTGGAAGTCTCGTGCATTTGGTCATATGGAGGTAATCAATTTTACTGTCAGTTGCCTTCTTTTTCATCGTCAATTTCAACTACATTTCCCTTTCGCTTTCTGTTCAATTTGTATTCGGTAAATATTTTCTCACTTGTCAATATATTTTCCTCATCTTAAATATTTATGTTGCCCTCCAGGAAATTATGATAATGATCAGGGCAAAATTTGATAGATTAAAGGAAGAGGTTAACTCAGACTTAGGTATCTTTGCCGGAGATTTGGTTGGTATACTTGAAAAAGAGTCAGGTTTACACCCTGAATGGAAAGAGAGTTTTGAGGATCTGTTAGTGATAGCCAGGCTTTGTGCAAAAATGTCACCAAGTGAATTTTGGTTGAGTTGTGAAGGCATTGTGCAGAAGCTGGATGACCGGCGTCAAGAGCTACCTCTGGGCACACTTAGACAAGTATATACACGCCTTTTGTTTATCCTCACTCGATGCTCTCGGCTTGTGCAATTACAAAAAGAGAGTGGTTATGAAGACGATCGCATTATGGGTCTGCACCAACTTAGTGACCTTGGTGTCTATCCAGAACAGAACTTTGGGCCTCCGCAACAAGAGTTCAATAACTTGATGGAGGGGAAGGAAGTTGATCAAAGACTGACCAAGAAAGCTCATGGACAGGACCAAAGCAATCTAGCTATCATCAAAGAAGATAAAGTAAGTGAAAATTTTGCCAGTGGAGGTGACACCGGGGAGGTTAATACTGCCAAAAGTGTTGCTTCATCTACTGGCAGCTATAGGATGTCATCATGGAAGAAACTTCCCTCTCCAGCTGAAAAGAACCGTAAAGGCCCAGGTTCTGTTGACACCCCATCTAAGGATAATTTGGGTCGCTTGCACAGTAAAGATGAGACAGCTGGTGTTGATCATAGTATCGAAAATCTGGATACTCCGTTGTGCACACATGACAATTCAGAGACATCATCAAAAGTAAGAAAAGTTAACTGGGGATATTCGGGGGATCAACACAATGTAATCTATGATAACTCATTTATCTGTCGAATATGTGAGGTTGAAATACCAACTGTACATGTAGAGGAACACTCCAGAATTTGTACAATTGCTGATAGATGTGACTTAAATGGTTTAACCGTGAATGTACGGCTTGATCGAGTGGCAGAAACTCTTGAAAAGATCCTGGATTCTTTGTCACCAAAGAGCTCAGATAGTGCAATAGTAAGTCCCGAGGTTGCAAGAGTATATACTTCAAGTATGCACGCAGCGTTGCCCGAGCTGTCACCCAAGCAACACAGCATCTCTCGTCGCTGCTCTGAGGAAATGCTTGATTGTGTTCCTGAAGCTAATACTGCTTGTACAATGGATGATCTGGCCATTTTTTCAGACAAGTCACGTGAAACTCATGCCCTTTTGGCTCCTGATCTAGGTAAAAAAGCCTCATCATCAGGAAGCTTAACGCCACGATCGCCCTTAGTAACCCCGAGAGCGAGCCAAATTGAATTGCTACTGACTGGACAGAGAACAATATCCGAGCACGAAAATTACCAACAAGTATGTACTGATAATTTGTTTCATTTCCCTTTCTGGTCGTATTTGGTTGTGCTCCCTTTGGCACTTTATCTAGTTGAATCTCTTTTCTTGCTTGAGAAATGTGAATTTATGTGCTATGTGTACTCTGTTTCTGTGAGAAAGAGGCAAATTTTGGTCATACAATTTCCAAGCAGTACTTTGTAAATTGATTCTTTCTTGTATGTATGTTCATTCTTGTCACAGAGGTGCAATGTTATGATTACAGAAAATGCAGATTCTAATGATGCCATTTTGAGCATGAAACTTTTTTGCTGACCAATATGTGTTATGAATGTTGATTTCTCGCGCAGTCGTGCTCTTTTGAATCCTCTACTGTATTATGGTTGAATACACAAATCCAATAAGAGGAACGATCTTTTGCCTGTTTGATAGCTTTAAATAAGGTGGAACCTTGATGTATTTCTTCGGAATAGACCTAATCGTCTAATTTTCCTAGCACCTTAGTTATTCTCTATTCTATTTACTCTTCAGATTTCGAGCATTTTCGTTGCTTTGTATTAGAACTGAAATCTATATCTGCTAATTCCACGAGGCATCTCATAGCAATATACAATTTGTTCTCCCTCTTCCTCAAATTTGAGGTTTTTCATATGTTAATGACATTTCAGAAACAACTTGTTTGGTAATATCTTTTGAAGTTAAGTTGCTAAATTTTGCATGGGATGACAGATAAACAAGCTAGTGGATATTGCTCGATCTGTTGCCAATGTAAACAATAATGACTACAGTGCGTTGGAGTATTTGCTTGACCGTCTTGAAGACCTAAAATATGCCATCCAAGACAGGAAAGTGGATGCCCTTGTTGTTGAAACCTTTGGAAGACGTATAGAAAAACTATTGCAGTGAGTTCGGTACACTCAAATGTTTCTTGTGGTTTGAACAGAACAGCCAAAATGATTGGAAGAAAAAGCTTATGCCACAGCGCAATGCCTGACCTTATTTATATTAGAAGGCTATAAGTACTGAATGCCAGATATAACTAATTTTTACTGCTCTATGTTTTTTTAAAGGTTGGTTTATTTCTTGACACTCAATTGACTTCATTTTTAGCTCATATTCATGTTTCAAACTTCACAGGGAAAAATATGTGCATCTTTGTGGGCAGATAGAAGATGACAAACTGGATTCATCACATAACATTGCTGATGAAGACAGTTCTATAGAAGATGACGCGGTCCGTAGTTTGCGAGCAAGTCCTATGAATCCATCTAAGGATAGGACAAGTATAGAAGATTTTGAAATAATAAAACCAATCAGCAGAGGCGCATTCGGACGTGTCTTCCTTGCCAGGAAATGGGCAACCGGTGACTTATTTGCTATAAAGGTAAACAAAACCATACTCCCGTGAAACTGATGCATATTAAGAATAGTAGTATAATGTTCATTCTTGCGATGGGTTCGTGAGGAACTGGTTCTAGTGGTTTTTTGGAGAAAAAATATTGGTTTTATGACTTTAGTATTCAAAACGAGTCTATTTGAGTTAACGTCATGTTTGCCTTGTTATCAAGCCTAGATCTTGATTATTACATGCGATGCTTGTCTATGTGGGTTCAGGGCTTTACACTGTTGTTCTTGTGGAAACTAGATTCAATCTTTGTCTTGTAATAATTTAAAATGTTGTTGAATTTCTACAGGTTTTGAAAAAGGCTGATATGATTCGTAAAAATGCAGTTGAAAGCATTTTGGCTGAGCGTAACATCTTAATATCTGTGCGCAATCCTTTTGTGGTGAGTAGGCCCCAAAAGTTTTAACATGAGTGGAACCTTGCATGTAAAAATAATTTCCTGTTGTTTACGGTGAACAGGTCCGTTTTTTCTACTCCTTCACATGTAGGGAAAATCTTTATTTGGTCATGGAGTACTTGAATGGGGGTGATCTTTACTCTTTGCTGAGAAATCTAGGATGCTTAGATGAAGGCATGGCTCGTGTGTACATTGCAGAACTTGTAAGGAATTTGTTGCATTCCTAAATCTTACTTAGGAATGCCACTTGTCTTCCTTTTATTTTCCTACCTTTTTCTCAATTCAAGTATCTACATAATCTAGCTATTGTTGGGTCTTTTACTTGCAGGTTCTCGCATTGGAATATTTGCATTCCTTGAATGTCATTCACAGAGACTTAAAGCCTGATAACTTGTTGATCGGTCCAGACGGTCACATCAAGGTCAATACTTTTAGCCACAAGTTTTTCTCTCTTTACATATGTAAATGACCCAGATACTTTTGCGTTTATGGGAGATAACATCAACAATGTATTTTCAAATATCATTTATTTGTAACTTCAACTATATGATAGATTATGTATTAGTAAGGTAATGGCTTTATACTTCACAGAAAAGAACAATTATATGAAGACCAATTCCATTATGCAACGCCAATGCTCTAGATGCTGAGTGAAAGAAACATGGTAATGTGCACATAAATCAAAACGATTCTTGGGTCTGCCCTCTTTGATGCCTTTTGGCTTTGATTTGAGGGCATGATTCTGCAGCAAACGCGATGGTATAGGGGGACCACTGTTTCAGTGGTATTCTGTGAGCAGCCACTTTGTGCATTTATTGCCAAAGGTTAGGTTTGTCTCCAATCCATCTGTTTCAGTGGTATTCTGGGAGCAGCCACTTTGTGCATTTATTGCCAAAGGTTAGGTCTGTCTCCTATACATCCCCCGCCCATACCCCCAATTATTGGGGACTAAATAGGTTATGTTATTGTTGTGTTGTTGTTGTTGTCTCGCTTTTCCATACTAAAGTTCAATTGAAGAGGGAAGGAAGAAGAGAAGTATAGTGTTTAAGAGAAAAATCTCTATAAAAGTTTTGTTATCCTTTTTGAAATCCTTTTTGTTTTCTTCTCATTTCTCTCCATGTTGCCAATGCTAATTGTTATTCTACTTAGCACTTCTCACGAATCTAATCCCTTTGGCTACAGTTGACAGATTTTGGGCTCTCAAAGGTAGGTCTCATTGACAGCACAGATGACCTATCAGGTCCACCAGTTAGTAGTACCACTACTCTTCTTGGCGTTGGTGAACTGAAACCTGCAGCCCAGTCATCAATAAAAAGAGAAGAGCGTCAGAAACAATCAGTTGTTGGCACCCCTGATTATTTGGCACCTGAGATACTGCTTGGCACAGGACATGGTTCGAATTTTTTTGCTGAATGGTTATTTCATATGCTGTACACTTGTGCTTGTTATTTCTACTCTTTGAAACAGAGTTCAGAGTTGCATTACCTTTGCATTATCATTCTTGAAGGTGCGACAGCAGATTGGTGGTCTGTGGGTGTTATTCTTTTTGAGCTCCTCGTAGGAATCCCTCCTTTTAATGCTGAACATCCGCAGGTAAGTTGCCTGGGCATTCCATAGACTTCTTATGGGCCCTGTGTTTTCTTATCATCATAGGCTTTTGCAATTGTCTCATCGAAATTTGACTATTTTTCCCAAACCACCTTTTTTCTGCTTCATTTACAGACATTTAGCAAGTGTGGAAACTGTGACTTTACAGAGAAGAAGAGAACAAACGATTGTATTTTTGATAATTATAAATACGTATTACAAATTTACAATGCTAAGCCACGTTTAGAATAGAGACAACCTAGAATACCTAGAAAGGAATTTATGCCTAAAATAGAAGGTACAATTTGATATGATAACGATACAAATATGATCTGAATGTCAAAAATAGAAGATACAAAAGGATACATAAATATATACAATAGAATCTGAGGGCAGAAAGCATCTGTCGAGGAGAAAGTGGAAACGAGGAGCAATGTGGGTCTTCGTGAAGAAGTCTCCCAACTGCAGCGCATATGAGACAAAGGGTAAGGTAATGATGCCCGATTGAAGATGCTGGTGAATAAAATGGCAATCAATTTTAATGTCTTTGTGCGCTCATAGAAGTCCAAGCTTTGAGCAATCTGAATAGCAACATAGACATCAAACCCGGAATCAGACAATTGACTAATAGAAAGAAGACTTAAAGATAATTGAGGAACATAGAACACATTTGAGATAGATAAGAAAGAGCCAAAAGTAGGAAGAATGGAACCAATGGAGACAACATACAAAGGGGAACCATTTGCAGTGGCAATCCTAATAGGGGAGGCAGGAAAATGCAATGTAGTTACTAAGGAGAGAGAAATTAGGAGTCATATGATGGGAGGAACCGGAATTGAAAATCCAAGTAGTGGGGCAAGATACCTGTGGTCTATGTTACATGGATCCTTTATTTTTTTGGCTTAAGTGTCCGTATCGATGTGTCTGATACCTGTATCCATTTTGACCCTCAGGTCCTCTAATTGTCATGATGTTAACAGAAAAAGAGTATCAAATTACCTAGAAAAGTGAAAAACTAGAAAGTGATATTTCTAGTTTTTCACATGGACAGATAACAAAAACATATTTTTCTTAGCCCCTTCTTGCTTAATTACTTTCCTAAATATAATTTATGATACATAATCTGAAAAAATTATGTGATATATACTATAAGCAAGTGTTCAGGATGTTTCCCCGTACCCATACCCAATTTGGGCACACATATCCCACTATCTTAAGATTTAAGTTTAGGAAGGTCCGTCGCTTGGACTTGCACCCGCATCCAATACTCACACCCGAGTCCATGTAACGTAGCCTGTGGTATGAGAACCATGAAAAACTGAGTGAATGATTGGCATAATCGAGGACCCATTTCGGTAGAATCCATGAAAGCTTGAAGTTGCTGATAGTGGTCAAACGGGAGGGAAGATGGATCACTACAGTAGTAGAGACTGCAAGGGCTGACTGAGCGGGAGATGCAACAGAAGGTACTTTAAACCTAGTTTCCTCGGCCATGATGAAACTTGAGTAAGAGAGAAAACTACCAAATATAGTGCCAAAACTGGTTCTTGTTGGCCTTCCCTATTTCTTTTGCCACTCTTAACATGGATCGGTTACTCCTCTTTATAGTCGTGCCTCATGGTGGTTGGTCTACATTGCCCATGCTCATATCATCTCAAACAACTTGTTCTATGTTTATCATCTAAATAGTTTATCTTCATATTGTTTTGAAGGCTAATTAACAGAAATGCACCCACAAATACTCGCCATAAATATGAAGTAAAACTGTTGGGCACTTCTTTTTTTTGTTTCCATATGGTGACTAGACAATTGGGTACCTGCTAGCTGTTATCACTATGTTTTGAGTTTAAAATGAGATGAATTATAGTTGATGTTCATGTGTTATTCTGTCTTATATCCTTGGCTGGTCTACTTAAAATATAAGTGGCTTGAAGAAGTGGATATAATTTCGAAGCTGAAATGTAAACTCTTTCTCCCAGTCGCATACTATTGCTGAATTTTAAACTCATCTGTCTCGTAGTTTTCATTTTGTAGTAAATAGCAATGTGATCTTTCTGAAATTTCTGCCTTTTTGGTCCAATTAAGCTGGTCTTCTTATTTTGTGGACCATTGATTTTTTTTTTGAAGAAAAGAATAGGCATCCACAGAACACATTGCTAATTTTGAGTTGTGCAATTACTCTTTGGTGACATGCAAGAAGTCTTGGGATGTTTGTTCAGCTACTCACTACAATGAGATGTGAAAATGTAGGACCAACTAAGTGCTAACAGGAAAGGGAGTAAAGATTATTGGAGCTAACAGCATCTATCTTTTTTTTCACGATTTGACTGCTCCCAGAAGGAAATTTTGTTGAAATTTTCTTGTTCGAAGTTAGTTGGTTTTCTGAAGTTGATGTATTCAGCGTGTTTCAACATATTATTTTTGGATTCTCAGCTAGGGACATTATGATCCAAAACAAAAGATGACAGTTATTGGTTTTTTTGGACTGATTGATGGGTGTTTTTCCTGCATATTTGTTCCTGGCTGTTGTCTGATGATATACACCCTCAGGTTTCAATGTCTACAAAATGAAGTCATGATTGGAGAGGATCAATTGTTTACCTGGTGTCCTTTATTGATAGTTGATTGTGTTCTGGCTATTTCTGTTCCTTCTCTCGTTTCCACAACAACATATTGTGGATCCTTGGTAATTTGTAAAGACATTGGATGTGAGGCTAAAACAGTAGAGCCCCTATAGGGACACCTGTTGCTTTTCTTTCTAAGATTCTGTCAAGTGTCAACTACAATCTGTTACTTATGAGTACTTGGTCAATGCTTAAACCTTCTGGATAGAATAGCTAAGTTTGATGTGCATTTATATATGGTGCATACTTGTTTTTCTTTTATGATATCTGACCGCATAAATCAAGAATTTAGATTTGGTTGGCATACAGCTCAAATATTGTACTGATGGATCATGTGGGATTGCAGCAAATTTTTGACAACATTATGAATAGATATATACCCTGGCCCAAGATACCAGAGGAAATGAGCTCTGAAGCGCATGACTTAATTAACAAGTAAGTCTGCAAGGGCATATCTGAACTAGTTATTGGAATCGTGAATGAGATGCTACTCGGTCTCAGGATATGCATGGTTTCTTGTTTGATGATGCTTGGGGGAAATCTTGCATCACTGTCATTGGTTCATTGCCGATTGGATCACTTCTTGGTCATAATTGTTGCAGATAGGGTTCTTTTGGAAACAAATTGATGTTGCATAAGTATGTGAAGACATGAAGCATATTCAAGAGACTGAAGTGAGAAAAATTAAAGATCAGGTCCAGAAAAAGAAGATAAATTAAAGATGGTCGTTTTATTTCTATTTTTGGTAGACCTCAATCAGTCTTCGACTCACTATCCTATTCCCTGTTATCGTTTTGGATTTTGTATTGGCCACACATAGATTGTTTCTTTCGAATATCAATTGTTGGACCGATTCCACACCCTTCCTAAAGCCAATTGGTGCTTTGAAGGGCTTCAATTATGTTTTTTTTATTTTTATTTTTATACCAACTTATGTCTATTTTAAAGCAGTGCAAACTCGGGGGAAGGGCATTGTGTACCCAAGAATCGTGATGGCAACATGACATATATCACCATCTCCCTCATATCAGCTGTGCACTTTGAGATTCAGTTGGTTGTTTTCCTTGTAAACCTTATGTGTGTTTAGGAAATGGTGTGCTCTTGTTCTGTCTGTATTAGACCTTGAATGGGATTTTTTGAATATTCTGATGTGTTCCTGGTCTGAAAAAAAACAAAATAAATCTTTCAGACAACCCTTTATCTTGTATGAGAAACGGGTTAGGGTCAACTATGTCCATGTTATAGATGATACTAAGTTCAACAAGCTCTAGCTGTCTAATGTCTGTTGAAAAGTAGGTTGTTTTCTTCCCACATTCACAGTCGAATTTATGTGTTGCTAAAGTCCTTTAGGAATTAGAATTGGTTCATTTTCCTAATGGCTTTAGGAGTTGCTAGATCACGTCCATATCGGTGAATAGCTTTATGGATGCAAAGTAAAATGTTCAACTATCTTTCCCCTACATTTCAGGTTGCTGATAGAAAACCCAGTTCAAAGACTAGGTGCCACAGGAGCCAGAGAGGTATGTCTTTCCTGCATCCAAACAAGACTGGCTTGAAACTATAGATGGCAATTAAACATATCAAGGCTATGAGTTAATTTTTGCAGGTAAAGCAACATCCTTTCTTCAAGGACATCAACTGGGACACACTTGCAAGGCAAAAGGTCTTTCTTTTGAATCTTTTTTTTTTGTTCCAGAAAGAAAGAAATCAATTGGAAATAAATTTGCAATTCACTGAGGTTTCTTGTTATGTGCAGGCAATGTTCATACCTTCAGCTGAAGCACACGATACTAGTTATTTTATGAGCCGCTACATTTGGAACCCAGAAGATGAGAATGTTGGAGGGGGCAGTGACTTTGATGACCTGACTGACACAAGCAGTAATTCTGGCAGCAGTGGTTCATGCTACACACTGGACGAAGATGTAAGTGCGCTTTTCGTCTACATTATGTGAATCTCTCTGCACGTGATACTCGGTGAATCAAAACAAAACTCAAATATCCTACAAAATATGTTGCTCTAGCTGAAGATTTCACGAATTCAGATCCGATTGCTTCAAATATACTGACATGCATATGCATATGGCTACGCCTTGAATTAATTTGGAAATTATGTTGAATTTGATTTTCTATTGCATATTGTCCTGTCTATGTGAATTGGTATGTATCCGTATGTTTAGAATAAAAGAAAATCAAGGTCACTTACTTTTCTTGGTCTAGCTAATTGCTGTTCTAACCATTATGCGTCTTGATTACAGGGGGATGAATGTGGACATTTGACAGAATTCTCTGCTCCAAACCTTAATGTGCTGTACTCATTTAGCAATTTCTCATTTAAGGTGAGACTTGTTAGTTGTTACCCTTATCTGCTTGCTGTTAGATATGAGAAAATAGCTAATGACAACACAAAAATGATTGAATGTGATGGTTATTTAAATGATTGAGGTATCCTTAAGAAATGGTTTTCCCCTTCAAATGATTAATGGTGTATTATTTTCCTTTATACTCAGAACTTGTCTCAGCTGGCTTCAATCAACTATGATTTTGTTGTAAAGAGTGCTCAAGAATCACCAGATGCCTCCAAACCGTCCTTTCCATGATAGTTTAAGTGATTCCTTCAGCAGAAAGGTCCTGATTCACCAATGTATCTCCCTGCGCTCAGCTTGGCTTCCACATGTCAGTTAATGATGAGAAGTTCAAGTCTCGAAGCCCAGCAGCTCTACAGAACCTGTGCTTTCTAGCTAGCAGATAAGGACAGATGAGATCACACAAACTGTGAAGGTAACCATGCAAATGGCCTCAGTTTTGGAGATGGAGGAGAGCCATTTCATTGCAATGGGGAACATGAAGTTTTGATTTGGATCCCATGTTATGTCTGTAAATACGTACATGATGATCACATGTTATGTCTGTAAACACGTACATGATGTTCAGATAGGATAGATTTTCTTTTCTTTTTAGAGAGTTTTGGTTGAAATATAGAGCGTTCAT
The DNA here is from genome assembly GCA_022606695.1 of Vaccinium macrocarpon. Classification (NCBI taxonomy): domain Eukaryota; kingdom Viridiplantae; phylum Streptophyta; class Magnoliopsida; order Ericales; family Ericaceae; genus Vaccinium; species Vaccinium macrocarpon. The sequence goes on from CM040171.1 coordinate 11,428,464, forward strand.
GGACAATAGCTCTAAGGTGTAATTTCCACAAAGTTTTTGTCTTGGAGAAGTTTTGTTTCTGTATTTGATATCATCCCGAGACATACTGATAGAATATGAAGTTCTTCTGTTCTACTCCTATATTGAAGCTTACAATGCTTATTCTTTCTAAATGTGAGCGCTCCTGCACTATTTGGCTTTCTGGGGTCGCCCTATCTTTCTGGAGGCAGATTTTGCTAAAAAAAAGCAGTGGATTACTCGGATTGGTTCTTGCATCCCTGTACCACCAGTGCCCAGATCTCACTTCTGATGACATTTTATGAAATCTATGTATGCATAGTTTACAAAACAAAATGGAATTATCCAGGAACAAATGGCTTTCATGAACCCTTTATTACTAGGTAATAGCCAAAGCTAGAAGTGGAGAGTTGAATTTAGGTTGGTGAGATGGGGGTTGATGATTACATCGTCTAGGTTGCCCAACCTTCGCATGTAATTTTACGTAGAGATTCAACATAAATTCATTGGGTTTTGCGCATTACCCAAAAATTTTAGAAAATTACTTCGATTTAATACTCGGGGCAGTGAATTTCGCTTCTTATGGAACACCAGATAGGTACACCTTTTACGTAGACATAGTGACTGTGTGTGATTAGTTGTTGGAGGTGGAGAAATCAGTAGGAGATTCATTAATGTGGTGCATAATTTTCCATTTTTATTTGAGGGATCTTAGTGAAGATTCATTCATTATTTCTTCTTGGCTCGGTGTGTGAAGAGTTTCATCATACAAACCACATTTCGGACAAATCTGGGCCTATGACTATTATGGCCCAAATATTTTATGTTGAACTGTATGGAGAAGAGTAGGGCTTAGGTTCGGTAATTACCAGGTGCATGTGGGACGGGGATTGCCAGGGGCAGACAGAGGAGCCAGGAGAGTGCATGCGGAGACCCAGGTTCCCGCTCTCCTCCTAATTATCCTATTATTGGTATTATATTTTAGGTTAAGATAATGTAGAAAGATCCACTAAATTTTTTATATTAGTGTATAAAGATGATATTTTGTTGTTAATTTATGAATAATGTGATTCGGTCCTCTATAACAATACGAATCCTGCTACCACTGCTGGAGATTTTGGCCTTGTTCTTTTTCCTTTTTCTCTCATTTTCAATTTTTTTTTTCAAAAAGATTCTTTCTATTAAAAAATATTTCCTCTCCACTCATTACATTATTATTTAATTTCTTTCTATCTCTCTATAATGATTATCTCATTATTCTTATTTTTAATAAGGGGAAGTTAATTAGAGGACCTGTAGGGAAAAAAACGTTATGATCCCATCCTAATGAATTTGAAGTGTTATGATCCCATCTCGAAATTTTAAAAATACCCAAAAAGCCCTTATGTAATATTTTGCCCTTTCAAAGTTCCTATATTTTATTAATAGTTTTTCAAAATTAATGGCCTCAGCAATCATCCCACAATTCTCAGAAAAATTAATATAGCAGTTTGGACTTTGGATGACTCTTCCCCTTTATTGTGTATGTACCGTTATGGACTGTTTCCATCCCAAAACCATCCCAAATTCTCCTAAAAACAAATCTCTCGGTGAAACCCATCCCACAAAAATATCCCGACCCACGTCATCCCAAATCTCTAACCCCACAACGCAGACTCTACTATTTCGGTGAGAGAAACCCACACAACCCAATCAGTTACGCAAATCGCCCCATTCCGATAACCACAATTCCTAACTAATCGGTTGAAACCTAATTTCCCACATTGTCCCAACCCTCCATCCTACAACCTGATTTTGCTGGAGGCACCACCATCCCAACACACTGTCCTACAATGCGACTTCACTGGAGATTCCACCATCCCGTTAAGAGGGAAGAGCACGGCGAAGGAGACGAATCCGAACCTGGTAGATATTGGATGGTTGATTGAAACCCTAACAGTCGTACCACCATCCCATTCCCCAAATGGCTCGTAAGTTATTTTGAATCACACTCGTGTTTGAAAATCAATGGATTGTTGTATTACAATAAGATGAGTTTTAAGAATTCCATGATTATTGTACTGTTTTGGCGACTCAGTGAGGAACTAAGAAAACATGCTTTTTCATGCATGTTCTATAGCATTCACAACAAAGAAGATGTTTGTTTTAGGCTGTAAAAAACAATGTGATATCGCTTGGCTTTTGCTACATGTCTCCATGAATTATTTCGGGTTTTATGATGTATCATATGTAAATGTTATTTTTGAATATAGTATGTTTATTGATGATGTGAGATAATGGAGTACTGGTTCACCTATTTTGAGCCCTTCAAAATTAATAATGGTGTATGTTTGTACCATTTTTCCAGTTACTCAAGGGTTGGTCGATGGTGTGTGGTGTTGGTTAATCATGTTGTATGATTGTACCATGGTTTCTGTTAATATTCATGGTGTATGACTATACCATGGTTTTAAGACTGCTTAATGTTGTGTTGCTTGTGGTTGCTTAACGTTGTGTTACATGTGCTTGATATTGAGTTGCCCCAAATTTTCCCTTAAGGCATTTACCATCAGATCACTTTTCAACTTACCTTTCCACTCGCCATGAATATATGGCAATTCCAGAAATTGCTATGCACAAGCTTGTACTGAGTTTATGGTTTCATCTGTCCATCCTTGGTTTGAACCATCAAAGATTTTGGTCTTTAGTTTCTGGTTGTTATTGTTATTTTTTTTTTGGGTTGGCTAAAAACTTTTGGGATGCTAAAAAGTTGTGAGTTGTGGTTGAATTGATTGTGGTTCTTGAGTAAACATGGCTATCTATTAGTTGTTGGGATGGTTTGTTTTTGATGATATGAGAAAAATGGAACATTGTTTTTACCATTTTCATAGTAATTGGAAGTTGAGTTATGGTGTAACAATGTAACTTGGGAGAAGTTTCCAACCTTTAGACCCAAAATGGTTTGTTACCCATATGGGCTAAGGTGTGACATCAAAAAGATTTATTAATATGGCATGTTCACTATACTGCATGGTATTGTAAGATGTAATTTGATTATAAAATGGTTTGATAAAATCACATGATTGTACCATGGTAGTCTGTACCCTCCAAGGGTCGAACGATGGAATGTCAAACTTTTAATAATTGTTTGGAATTGAATTAGAGGACCAACCAACAAACTGCATCGAAATAATTGGCAACATTAACATATGATGATGAAAAAGGATATCAAAATTTTTGTGTGACAAAATGTGGTGAAATATAATATCATAATTTCTGTGCAAAAAAATCCACTACTATATTTACGTGTGATGATGATTTCTTCATTTTCCATCCATCGAAATGGGCTTCATGAACCAAAATTGTATCGCGAAAAAAATAAAATAAAAATCAATGGTGATATATAATACCTTTTTTGATACCGACGAAATTACGTGACGAATCGCTTGAGCAATTGTTGAATTCCACCTTTCCGGATCCTACGGCTGGCGTGATGAATTAGAATTGTTCAAACTGGTTTTGATGTATAAGTAGCTGAACTCATATGGAGTAGGACTAGAGCATTTGAATTTCAAATGCAGCTAAGATTAAAGGAAACTATTTAGGTAGATTGAACCAGTAAAGGAAAAGAAATCATTTTTGAATTGGAAACCGAGATTTTAGTAGAAACAATGGATATTTAAAATATTCCAATCATGTGACGTTAAAAGGATTACTTACATTTCTGGATTTTCTGGTCCTACTATTTAAGATTTGAAAAACTTATTAACATATATACTAATTAAATAGCTAATAAGGGCACAATTGTCCATAAATTATATTACAGGATGAAATCACAACATTTCAAAATACATAAGGTGAGATCATAATAATATTTTTCATATGGGATGAGAAAATAAATTTCTCTTTTTAAAAACACAATCAAACACATTCTTAAAAATTCTTCTAAAAAATTTCTTTTGAAAATCAATCCAAACACAACCTTCATGTTTGTGGGACAGGGATTACATGTACATGGGATGTGAGATTTCGTCGAGATAAATGCTGTGTTTGGATTGGTTTTGAAAAGAATTTTTGAAATAGTGTTTGGTTGAATTTTTAAAAATGAGAATAATGAGATAATGATTAGAGAGAGATAGAGAGAGAAATGAAATAATAAAATAATGAGTAGAGAGAGATTTTTTTTAAAAAAGAAAAAATCTTTTTGAAAAGAATTTTTGAAAATGGAAATGAAAAAGGACAAAATATTTTGGACTAAGAGGCCATAAGAAAAAAAAAAAAAAATTCCCCATATGACTGAAAACGCTCGTCCTCATTGATTCAGATGTGAACCAAACCAACCAAAACGAACGCACAGAGAGAGAGAGAGAGAGAGAGAGAGAGAGATGTGGAGACGCGTAGCTCGACTGTCTTCCCTCATACGATCGTCGAAAGCTTCACTTTCTAACCAGGTACAGAACTGATCGTCACCCTTTCAGCTCTAGATCCAAACTGTACATCTTTTGTGTTCATATCATATTCCATACACTGATCGAGGTTGGAGTTGGTTATCGGTATCATATGTAATCGTAATTGTCTGTTCGGTTGCTGAGCAAAATGTCTAGGAAAAGATAAGAAACTTTTGCTTTGATTCTTTTAAGTTATCAGTTTTTGCGGCTCCAGGTTAAATCAGCTGAGTGTTTAACAGTTAACATGCTAATTTTTATGTGAACTTGACGAGTCGAGGGACAAATTTTTACCAGGCGTATTGGATGCTTCGTAGCTATGGCTGGCATACGTCTGATTTCGATTTCTTTTGTTCATGATTGCAAGTGCAAAACTAATGTCATAGTGATAGGAGAAGAATGTTTATGCATATATACATTCAGGCAAAGAAAAACAACAGATGCGTAGTTTAGGATTTCGTTTTAGGAGTAGTATATAGTTTCCATATGATCGTGGTGGAATTCAATTCATTTCCAAGCTTGATCAATGCTGCTGGTATTCGATGAGCTCACTGTCGTTAAAGATTTCTAGTTGGATACCGAAGTCAAGAATTTCATGTGTGTTGTAAGCGGCCAAGGGGTTGCTGGTGGGGGCCAAATCCCCAAATTCAGCATAACCCATTTTTTCCTAAGCAATTTGTGATATTTACATTAAGTTTGGCATGTCGTACCTTTAAAAATTTTGGTCATTGTAATTCGGTCCTTTCAAAATTGAACATTTTTACCACCACTCCTCAAATTTTTTTTTTTTTTCATATGTCCCTGCTGTGTGGAATTTCTGTGTTTCCCACTGTATTATTCTCCCACCTTTCTACAGCCAAACATGACAATCACACCCATTGTTATAGCAAGATCAAGAATGATTTTCTTTAAGATCTCTCACCAACAAATGGCATTAATCAGAATGGTAAGGACCAGATCTGGTTTGCTACTGTCAATCAAATAGAGCAGTTTTAAGATTAGACTGGGTTCCATTGAAGCTAATTCAACTAATCTGCGCGTTTATTGCATTTTCCTTATTTCATTAATGTGATCCTGCTACTGCAGACCCTTAAACAGCCTTCTATAGTTTTCACAGTTCACACCTCCTCTTACTTCTAACAGTTGTACACCCATTGTTCACATTCTCTTTTATTTTGATGACATACTTCTTATGCCATTGCTTTGCATATTAGATACAACCAGCCAATGGATTGAAGATTTGGGAAGCATTTGGTACAGAGATACTGAAACCGGTATCTATCTGCTTGCTGTTATTATAATGGCGTTATTTGAGCAAATACTGCATAGCAGGATCAGTTTCTACATATTTGCCTCCTAGAAAATTTCACTTATTTGCTAGATAATTTCAGAAAGCTCTATAATGCGTATTGGAATAGAATTATGTATATCATACATGAAATGCAATGTTTTTTGCTGTCACATTTCCCAATGCAATTAGAAATGTATGTTTGGAAATAAACACATCCTTATTTCAAAAATCAGGGGCAAAGCTTTCTTTCTACTAAAGTGACAAAATTTCTCTTGATCCTTTGCTTCCTATGGTATTGTATTTTGTCAAGTTCATTTGTATTCTGCCTGATTACTCACTGGTTTTCAGATTGCCTTAACTCTGTCAATGACATTTTCACTCTCCACGGCCTTTTTACAAATCTGAATATGTTACATTGCAATGTGGTAATTTCTGGTCGTAGACCAAAATTTGGATTCATGGCGAGCATTGACATCACTATTTTCTGCATGGAAGGGTTTACAAATCAATTAGCCGTTTCTAGTGATCTAGTTTTCAATTCGAATGAGATGTCAGAAGGATTATTTATGTTGTGTTATTACCTTATTTGGATGTAGGGAAAAGGTCAAAACCAACACCGAGAGAAATCCCCATTCATAACTTTTGTATTGGGTAATTATTTTCGCATTTATGCAGGACCTTTCTTTTTTAAGCAATTTTAATTTGGAGCAATTTTAAGCACGTGAATTCTTAATCTCAATTTGGAGCCACCTAGTCTCATGCTGTACAGAATGATATCTGAATTGTCAAAGAACTGTGCTGATGCTAGTTCAACTGGATTTCTTTGATCATTTGCATATGCTTGTTGACCATGTTAGTATTATAGCAGAGCAGCACACAAATAGAATCTAAATTCTAACCTATCAATGCATTTCCTAAAATGCTCAACAAGTCTATAATTACTCGAACTACGACTGTTGAGACAAAGATGCTTTTTGTTAACCTGATAAAAAAGTATGCAATGCATAATGCTGGTTTTTTTACGTTCTTCTTTTCCTGATTAGTATTCCCTCCTCCCTCCGTCCCTTTTTAAGTGTGTAGCTTCATAATTCTAACTCACTAAGGAGACATAATCATTACACCTTTCAGATCAACTTTTTCTCAACTTTTACCTTCACTTTCCAAAATTATCCTCCACTTTTACCCATTAACTTTTCATAAGGACAAAATAATAATTGTACTTGCCCATTAATTTTTCAAAATGGACACTTATTAAGGGACAACCAAAATGGAATACTAGACTCTTATTTAGGGATGAAGGGAGTAGTATTTAACCACTAGAAGTCTTATAAAATCCTGCTGATAGCTTAGACTGCAAATTACTCTCTATTCCACAACAAGGTGTCTTATACTCTCGATGTTTGTAGAACGAATCTTAAAGCATGCTGCCTGACTCACAAAAAGATTAGCCCTAGTTGTGTTTTCTTCTACCCATGTTATTTGCCTACACAAGTTTTCTCACTTTGTCACGCCATCCTTTGTCATGAGATTATCCATGCTCAAGTGAGATGTGGTCCCCGTAGCGTTCTTAAAAGGAGAGATGTGAAAAGGAAAGAAACCTCAAACAGGTGAGCAGATTGGTGGTTTATTGTGTTGTCCAACACTGTGAGCCCTTTCAAAGATGTCAATTCATCATTTGTATGGTGCTTCCACTGGCCAAATGCATTTTTCAAATATATAAGTACATCCTGTTTAATGTGTTTTCAAGTTTCATTGAATTACGATATTTGTCTTCAATTTTTTCCGATTAGATCCTTGCTGTAGTTCTGGTGAATTTGTAATCAGCATAGCATCTCTATTTAACTGTCAATGTGATGGACCAAAACTTTTAGAAGATTTTCAATTGGTTAATCACTTTTTGTATCATAATGATGCCTTTGCGAAACTTCTACTGTAAAATACTCTGCCATAGTCAGAGTATGATGCCATACATGAATTGTTTCAGGAGGCCCTGGTAGTGGAAAAGGTACACAGTGTTTGAAGATTGTTGAGACCTTTGGGTTCACACACTTGAGTGCTGGAGATCTGTTGCGGAGGGAAATATCTTCTAATACTGAAAATGGGTAAGCATGCAGAATTTTTTGTTGAGCATTATTTACTTAGCATGGCTTCAAGTTGTGATGTCCTCTATTGATCTTTGAATTTGGAATTGCAGTGCCATGATTCTCGAGACAATCAAGGAAGGAAATATTGTTCCTTCGGAACTGACAGTCAAACTGATCCAAAGGGAAGTTGAATCAAGTCATAATGACAAATTTCTCATTGATGGATTTCCACGAACAGAAGAGAACCGTCGGACATATGAACGTGTGGTGAGTGTCTCTCATTATAGCATTTTAAAGAAATTATGTAGTGTGATATATTTGGAGTAATATTTGAGGGCATACCTATATCTGTTGAAATGTTTTGAAACTGTTTTGGAGAAATGGATCATATATCATTCCTCTCCATGTTTTGAGATAGATAAATGAAAAGATTCACGTAGCCAATTATGCATGAAACAAACTGGAACAATACCTATGATTACTATTTAAGTGAATAAGTTGAATAACTTACAATTAGTAGCTTAAAAGTGAATGCAGACTGGAGCAGAGCCGAACATTGTGCTTTTCTTTGATTGCCCTGAAGAAGAGATGGTGAAACGAGTACTGAGCCGTAATCAGGTTCCATTTTCCGTTTTTTTCTGTGTATCTATTGCTCAGAAGCTGCTCATTTTCTCTCTGTTCTTCCAGGTGGAAGTGTGATTTCTTTTTTTTTAATATAGGGGCGAGTTGATGATAACATAGATACTGTCAAGAAACGTCTAGAAGTATTTAATGCTTTAAACCTTCCCGTCATCAACTACTATTTGGAGAAAGGAAAACTTTACAAGGTAATTCAATGAGAACTGACCATATGGAGTTCTCTCCTCCTGACTAGAAAGATGTATATTGATTCTAGACAGTAAAATGTGATAATTCAAAGCTCAAATGTTATTGTTTCACATTATTGTGATTGAGTAAATGTGCTTCTAGATGACTTTATGTGGCTCTTTTTACTATATTAACTAGGTTCATGTTTCTTTGTCGTACATGTTTTTTGGCCGGTTCTTAATTTCTGAGATATATTGCTGTGGCTAAGAAAATTGTCCTAAGAAGAAAATAAAAAGATTTTGTTTTGAGTTCATTGTTCTTTTTGGCTTATTCAGTTACAGTTTGAAAGGGTTAGAAATTTTGGTAGATTAATGGAATTCAATAACTGCAGATCCCTGCTGTTGGAACAGAAGATGAGATATTCGAAAGAGTCGTCCAGATTTTTACTTCATTGGAGTTACGCTCGTTATTTTCCCCACACTTTAGTTCTCTGATTAAGCTTTAATTTTGTCTGCATTAGCTAATTTCTTGTAAGATAAGTCATGTTAATTTATATATATATATATATATATATATATATATATATATATATATATATATATATATATATATATATATATATATATATATATATATGCCCACGCTCTAGTCCGGGATCCCGGAAATCCCGGACTGAAGCATTTTGAAGCCCTTCCCGATATTTTTTTGACGATCCGAGCCGTCCAATGTGTTCAAAAAGTGTTTTCCAAGGCCCACGCGAGAAATCTTCAAAAAAAAAACCGGGAAGGGCTTGATCCACGCAGTTTTTCGCAAAAACTGCATATTTAAAAAATTGCGTGGATCAAGCCCTTCCCAGTATTTTTTTTTGAAGATTTCTCGCGTCGGCCTTGGAAAACACCTTTTGAACACATTGGACGGATCGGATTGTCAAAATTTAATCCGGAACTATGAGATCCGGACCCAAGGGTCCAGGACTAGAGAGTTCCTCCATATATATATATATATATATATATATATATATATATATACATACATACATACAGTCAGCTTCACATCAGGTCTCCCGGAAAATGAAGAAAATCCGGACCTCTGATAAGAGATGGCGATTAAAACTTTCGTGGGTCGCGGTTCCGGGTGTAAAGAAGTTCGCGGGTCGTCACCTAAACAGGTCAACCTCCTCCCTCTCATTTATTACGTGTTCAACCCAAAGAAAAAGAGAGAAGTGACGAAGAAGAGGCCGATCGAATCGAACCACCACCACCGACAATGATTGGATCGAACCACCACCATGATCGAATAGACTTGAAACACTAACAGGTCTATCTCTCTGTTTCGATTTCGTGAAACTAGGGTTAGGGATTTCCAATTCGTGAAAATTCGTGAAACTAGGGTTTCAGTTTCTTCGAAGAAGAATAAGAACTCTCTCTCTCTCATCAAGATTCCAAAGGTTTTGATAGGATTTTTGTTCTGCTTCGAATTCGTGAAACCCTGAGCTCTAAAATTGAAGTATTAGTGATGACTGATACAAACGCATGAAATAATGTTAGTAAATACCTTAAATCCGTCTCATTTATAACCTGGACTCATTGCTGAAATAGCCATGGCTGTTCTTGTCGTCTGCTTGTTTGTATGGATCAATTTGATCGTCGTCGGTGGTGGATCGATTTGATCGTTGTCCGCTTCTCTTTTCTCTGTGTTGAATGCGAAACAAATGATGACCCGTGACCCATTTAGGTGACAACCCGCAAACTTCTTTACACCCGGAACCACGACCCACTAATGTTTTAATTGCCATCTCTTATCAGAGCCGTTGGATTAGATCCAACGGTTGAGGAAAGAGGTCCGGATTTTCTTCATTTTCCAGGAGACCTGATGTGAAGCTGACTGTATATATATATAACATGTTCATTTATGGTTCCTAATTTCCTATATATGGTACCATTCACCGAAGAGGAATAAGGTAGTTTCATTTTATCCTTCTAATCTAGCTGGCCATATTCATCTTTGGGTCAATTTCTGGTATTTCATATCATCATCTGCGTTCTAGCCCTACTCGTTACAGTCTCTTTCACAAGTGATATTTTGACGCTGCTGCATTTTAGGTCTTTAACTCTGCTCCCTTTTATTAATGAATTTTCTTCCAATATTTTTTCTTTGTACTATATAAATCATAGACTCGTCATTTCTTCAAAGAGCTACATTCTTATGATGAGCATTATTTCAATTCAACTCTCTGGTTGCCTATACTGGTCTGACAATCTTAGTTTTTTGTACCAGAATCATTCAGTAAAGAGTAAATAATTTTCAAAGACCCATTTAGTTATATTGAGGATTCTTCCATGGCACCCCGCTAATTGCCTATACAGATCTGGTAAATTGGTGGAACCTTGTAGGGTTGATTTACCACGTGTCAGAAAAGCTTTTAGACACTCGCAAGAAAGATAACTAAAATAGTTACCTGATGAACGATGAAATTTTCGCAGTTTTCTGATTATCAAATACAAGCATTGTAACTGAAAGGAAACGAGGATGGCATGGTAACCTATATCTTCATCTTATACCCCGCAATATTACTCTTTTAGTTTTTTGATTCCCTTTAAGCATGATGGCTATGAAGTGGATCAATATGAATGACATGGAGAGCTATTTTTGCAGGTTTAAGATGGTGTAATGTGGCTAAAAGAAGTTGAATGACCAAAGAATAAAACAGATTCAGAGAGACCATGGCATTCGGATGGCTGTTTCCCGCTTTTTGTATTTTGCAATGAGGGCTACTGATTTATCAGTTACCCATTTCCCCCCGCATACTCGGGACGTTTGATGGGTTAGCCATAACAAAACAACAGGCAAATAAATTTTGGTACCTCCATTCGTCCCTTTAACTGTTGCACATAATGGTGCACCGAATAGCTACTTGTAATGAAAAGGTAAGTTTTTGTAGTCCAAGACCTATGTGCATGTCTTTCTGCACAGAAAGAAAGCTCATCTGATATCCATCGACTCCTTAAGGGACAATTTCATTTTCAGCATTGATGTGTTGAACTAAACTAGACATTTCTTTTGTGCCCCCTAAAAAGAGAACCTCGACGCTTTAAGCCATGTATCAGATGCAATAAGCCATGGTTGAAAATATTTGAACCTTCTCATGATACTCAATCTGCTTCTGGTTCTGTAGCCGCTGGCGATAGTTTCCATCAACTTGATTGTGCTACGAAAAGTGCTGCGACAAAATGATACTTTGAATTCATAAATCTTCTTTTACGAAAGGGCGACGCGATATGAAGTTTCTAGTTTTTACTACTAAAGTGGATTTGAAAATGGCAAGATGTTTGTACTAGCCTTACTGTCAATATAGCTGGTATTTTCCTAACTTAGCTCCCAATGGCAAGCCATAGTTGGATATTTTGGTCTCTTGTTATGGCCACTTGAAGCTTTTTTTTTTTTTTTTTTTTTGTTGCCAAAAGAGAGAAATCTTATTAATCCAACTGCCACTTGAAGCTATTTGTTTTTTAGGTAGTAAGATTGCATTAGTTTGGGTTTCCTAAAAGATTTTATGAAGATTTGATAAAATTAAATATTGATTTTATCAAAAATAAAATCGTTTGTGATAACTATCAAGCGTTTACAAATCTTGGGTACTTGACCCTTCCCGAATCCAAGTCTAGGATAAAATATATTATGAAATACAAACATAGAAGTGCAAATCATCCAAAAAGACCCGTGCTATCCTTTGCCAAAGCATCCACAGTTCCCCATACTTTTTTTTTTGGTATTGATGAAGTGTTCGATGAATCAGACTAATCTCTTCAGCTTTTTTCATACGTTTGCGTGAGGGGAGGAGGTGGCTCGAAGGATAATTACTGTTAAAGGAGAATTGACCCAATGATCTTGAGTAGTAAGTCTGCCGAGACAACTCGATTAACAATGCGACAAACTTGGGTCAGCATCTGCGCACTTGTTCACCTCTCTCCGTAGTTATGCAGCACATTTATCCTCTCAAAATGACTGAAGAAGGTACCTGTAATCATCTAAAATTTGCTCTAGGTGTGATTCATGTTGGACTGCTCCTGAAGGACAGAAAAGGCAGCCAAGGGGTCAATTTGAATTTCAAGATGACGGAGGTTACGCATTTTTGCCAACTGCAAACCACCCCGAATGGCTCAAAGATCTGCTGATAACTACAATTTGCATGAATACGCCGGTGGAAAGTGGAAACCAGCCACCCAATTGAAGTTATTTGACAGAAGTGAAATAGTAAAGACATTTTTTTCTGTAACCCAATTTCCATGCCCTTTGGCCATTCTTCTTTTCTCCTCCTCTGTTAATGGACACCACTCTAAGACTATCCCTCTCTTCATGCAACCTTCGCTCTCCCCAACTCACAACAAACAGTCTGAGACAACAAAAACGAAAACTAAAGCAAAAACGAAAACACATTCAGCACAATACACAACCCAAGCTCCCTTTTCCAAAATCCTCTCCAACCCCTCTTCTAACCAACCCGAAAACCCAACCCCAGACCAAACTCCAAGCTCTCAATGCCGTCATCGATGAACTCGAATCATCAGTTGAAAAGGGCATAAAACTAGACGCCCAAATCTTCTCTTCTCTCTTAGAAACTTGTTATAACCTGCAGGCATTTGATCACGGTTTCCGTATCCGCCGCCTTATACCCGAAAAGCTCCTGCGCAAAAACGCTGGCCTTTCATCAAAACTACTCAGACTCTACGCTTCTAGTGGGCAAATCGACGATGCCCACCATATGTTTGATAAAATGCCTGAGCGAAACGCATCGGCATTCCCGTGGAATTCGCTTATCTCTGGGTATGCTGAAATGGGTCAGTACGAGGATGCACTGGCGCTTTACTTCCAAATGGAGGAGGAAGGGGTCGAACCGGACCATTTCACCTTCCCTCGGGTTTTGAAAGCTGTTAGTGGAATGGGGTCGATTCGGGTTGGCGAAGAAGTTCATAGGCAGATAGTTCGTCATGGGTATTGGGCTAATGGGTTTGTGCTCAATGCTCTCATTGATATGTACTCAAAATGTGGGGACATTGTGAAGGCTCGAAGGGTATTCGATAAGATTGAAATGCGGGATTTGGTGTCATGGAATTCTATGCTTACTGGTTATATTCATCACGGGATTTTGGTAGGAGCTTTGGATATCTTCCGTTCAATGATAAGAGATGGTTGTGAGCCTGACTCTGTTGGCATATCCACCATTCTTGCTAGTTTGCCTTCACTGAAACTTGGAGCCCAAGTTCATGCATGGGTACTCAGGCGAGGAATTGAATGGGATCTGTCAATTGCTAATGGCTTGATTGTTTTGTACTCTAATCACTGCAACTTGAATAAAGCGAGTTGGTTGTTTGAGAATATGCATAATAGGGATGTGGTATCATGGAATTCAATAATTTCGGCTCACTGTAAGGACCCGAAAGCCCTTATTTACTTCAGCCGGATGGAGAGCTCTGGGGTTTTTCCGGACATCATCACATTTGTATCTTTGCTATCAGCTTGTGGTAATTTGGGTTTGGTAAAAGATGGTGAGAGTTTATTTTTGTTGATGACAGAGAGGTATGGTATTAGTCCAGTCATGGAACACTATGGTTGTATGGTGAATCTTTATGGAAGAGCAGGGTTGATTAACAAGGCTTATGAAATTGTGGTAAATGGGATGGAGTTTGAGGCTGGTCCAACTGTATGGGGAGCATTGCTCTATGCTTGCTACGCTCATGGTAATGTAGATATTGGAGAGGTAGCTGCACACCGTCTTTTCGAGTTGGAGCCGGATAATGAACATAATTTTGAGCTTTTGATGGGGATATATAGCAATGCAGGGAGATTGGAGGATGTAGAGAAAGTGAGAATTATGATGGTGGAAAGAGGATTGGACTCATAGACTCAGGTTGAACTGCGGTGTATATCCTATATCACAATGGCCATGTCTAAGAGACATTCACTTGTTCAGAAGGAGCAAGTTGGATGATGGTCATGCCATCACTGGGACTGGAGATTGCTGGCTCCAATTAAAAGGTTATAGTCCTTATCTTTGCTTATTCGTGTCAATAATAGTAGAGCATTCGTTATGCAATGGAATTTGCTATATTGTATAGTGGGAAATAGTAGTTTCTGAAGTTGTATAGTTGGTTTTAAAAGGGCTAATTATGTTTCTTAATTTATTTTATTGTTTTCTTAAAATCTTCCAGCTGTGAATATTTCTTGAGCCTGGTTTGGTTCTAGGTGAAACTTACACTGAAGAAACCAATTTGTAAAACAAATGAAAGCAGAATAATTTGGAAGAACAATTTCTAGGAGCCGTTTAATCTCTGGTTCACATACTCTCAGTCTCACTAATTAATGACTAGGAAACTAGAATTCAATCAAGTAGAACAATCTAGCTTCTACCATGAAGCGGAGAGTTCAATTGTTGTAGGCCTGGTTCTGTTTCGTTTTAGATTTCTGTCCTCAAAAATGGAAAACTAGATTAATTGATACAAAATCATCTTCTATATTGTTGTTCTCTCAGTAGAAAATGTTGACGACAATATCTTGTTCAAACGATAACTAAAGCAACTAGTTTCCTTGAATTAATTACAAAGGAAGTGGAGTATGGAGAAGATCCTCTAAAAGTTTCCGATAGCAACTTTTGTCCCTCAAGCGTGAAGCCTTGTGGGTCCTAAAATGTTGTACATATTAAACACCTTTTTCCCAACGGGAAACCATCTGTTTGGACGAGGTTGGGGATGGTGTGGACTGTATTAGCCACTCAGTTAGGGAGCTGAAGTACATCAGGAAAGGATAGCGCAAGGACTTTGCAGTACATGAGCAATGTGGAGATCTGGGTTAGCTGAAGTATATCGGAAAGGCTAGGATGGCACATGAGCAATGTGGAGACCTGGGTTAGTGCTGCACTCGTAGGTGAGAATGTTGTTTCGATAGATTTTCCAGCAAAGCCCTGGATGGTAGGATCTATTAAGGCACGAGTCACTAGGGTGTTTGATGCGTCACAAGGGTAGCATTGGTTTGAAATAGATTATGATTTTGAATTTGAGCCAAAAACAACTTTATAAATCTGGAAAATAACTTGTTTAGAAGCTCCCAAGGTATAGTTCTCGCTAGAGTTGACATGGACCAAACCTATCCAGAGGACAGAGAAAGAGGAATTCAAGGGAGGGAGTGAATATCCGATTCTCAAGGGCGCATGCCAATCTGATCCTACATTTGTTTCACCATCCATTTAGCAAGCTGTCAATTTGACAAAAGTCAAAACTGTTCTCCAAAACGATAGGATTTCCCTGGTTTGATACATATCTTCAGTTCCTAAATATGAGGAATTGCCTGGTAAAAGGTCAAGGACGTGACTAAATAAGTCAAAAATCACCTGTCATGTTTCTAAAATTTGAATATGACAACTGCTAAAGCCAAATATGTGCCAATTTTGTGCTCACCTGTCTAATTGAGGCAGGAGCCATACTCTATATAATGTTGCCATGGAGACCTCTCAATCCTTCATCCCCCTTTCCATTGAGCCAATTCATCCTCTTCTAAACCATGACAAATCCAACCCTATATTTGATTCCCCTAATCCTCTCCCTCATGTACATTTCCGGTGCCAATGCCATGGTGGCCAAACCCACCCCGCAAGAATCTTTTGTCGACGACACGTGCTTTATCACCCGCTATCCAGAGGTGTGTGTCGGATCTCTCTTGCCCCTCGCCAATGCCATCAACGAGAGCTTTCATGAACTGGCCCGAGCCTCCCTGGCGATGAGCCTGGTGACGGCCGAGTCCGCAAAGGCAAACATGCTGAAACTGGCCAACCTCGAGGGCCTCAAGCCCATGGAGTATGGGGCCTTGAAGGAATGCATTGACCAGGTCGAAGATAGCGTGGACCGGCTCAGCCAATCTGTTCGGGAGATTGCGCATTTGGGCCCGGCCAATGGCGGTCCCGCAAATGGAGAGAACCCACCTCATGGTGAAGAGTCCTCTTGGCACGGGAGCAATGTGGATACGTGGAGCAATGCGGCCTTGAATCAAGTGCAGAGGTGCGCGGAAGGGTTCTCGGGCAAGGCCTTGGATGGGAAAATTAAGACCTTGGTTCAAAATGAGGTCACGAATGTTGAGCTAATTGTCAACGTCGCGCTTGACTTGTTTAAACTATTTGCGAACAGGGTTGCAACTGCCTCTGACGATGAGTGAAGAGGAAGAGGATTTGTTCTGCATGAATTTTCGGGCCTCAATTTCATGTTGTCTGATCAAATTTCATACAATTTGATGATCCCAATTTTACAGATTTGGATAGAGGCACAAAATTACGCCTGAAGATGTATGTTTTATGCATTTGCTCCTAATCATGCAAAAAATGAAATGATTTTTTTCGTAATTGTTGGTTTGTTATGAGCTCTTCAATGATATCTGGTAATATTAGCGTTTGCAAAATTGTGGTTTCCCATTAGCACTAGCATTTCAATCAGAAGGTCAAGTTTTGTTCAGGATGTGCACAGCCTCATTTCAATATAGTAAATAGGAGAAATTTTTCAGTGCCGGGAGGGTACCGCGTGGTATCCCTCGGTGCATCTAGTCTGTCCATTTTAGGTTTGGGCGAGAAAAAAGGAGAGAGAAAGAGGAGAGAGTGTGAGGAGAGAGAGTGTTTTGATCTCGGCTGTCCAATACATTTTTGGACGGCTCAGATGCAATGTTTGGGTACCACGTATGCTCGGCCACGTGGTATCCGGTAGGTACCCAAAATTTTCTCAGTAAGTAGATATCCGGTAAGTAAATGGGTTCTTTACTTCTGGACCCATAAGCCAAAATCGCTCGCAAAAAACAAGGATGCTACAGGTACAACAACATTGTACATTAGACTTGTACAATTGTATTCTCAATTGTCTGTCTCAGTTTTCGATGCTGCAGATTTTAAATAATCTATTCACGAGAACAATTAACTATTTTCGTGAATAGTTTATTCAAAATCAGGACCGTCGAAAATACTTTTGGACAGCGAAAGATGTATTGTACAATACTTGTAGCATTTTTGCGCAAAAAATGGCAAAAAAACCTTTGACTATAGCTAGGGATGACAAAATGCCCCGCCCCACCCCTAACCTGTCCCACCCCACCCCGATTAGAGCGGGTTTTTTTTTATTGAATTTTCCGGTACCGGGGCGGGTACGGGGTAAAATTATAAAAACCCAGCTGGGTTCGGGTTTATATTACCCCACCCCGTTACCCGTCCCAAACCCGCCCCGAAATAAATTTATATATAAAATTATACTTTTATTTTAATCTAATTATCATTATACTTATTACTCCCTCCGTCCCGCAAAGTTTGTCACTTTCACTATTCCAGCCCTATGAAAAAATTGATTATTTATTTTAATCTATAATGTTTTATATAAGCAATATGAATCTCGTTTGATAGATTTCAATTAGATATTTTGAACAAAGTTTTGAAAATCACATAAAACGTTATGAATTGAAAGATATACACAATTTAAAAATGGCACGCATTCCCGAAACTGTCAAACTTTGCGGGACGGAGGGAGTATATTTTTTTTTCATAATTTTATTATCATTCTACTAAAAAACTTTCATTCTTACCTTAATATTTTAACAATTACACTAAAATATAACTTTATTTACATATATTTACTTTTATTTTGCTTTTAGATTAAATTTTTTAAAAAAATTACCTTATGAAGCGGGGCGGGTAAACCCGTCCCCCGATCGGGGCAGGGACGGGGGTAACAAAAAAATACCCGGTCGGGTTCGGGTTTACATAGTAATTTTTGGGTCAGGGTTGGGTATGCAAAAAACCCGCCCCTGCCCCGCCCCATTGCCATTCCTAACAACAGCTTTGGTTTTTGCCAAATCTTTTGCGAGCCACATCATCCGGGCCCATCAGAAAAGGAGACAGATTGAATTCAATGGTCTAGATCTGAGATTGTGCTAAAATGTCAATAAATTGAACAATGATAGAGGTACATACTTTGTGTCAGACCCAACCACACCCTCACTCGCATGGGGTGTGGGATCCATACGGGGCTCACATGTAGGGCCCACACCCCATGTGAGGGGGGTGCTATTGGGTGTGGTACAAAGTATGTGACTCTAGCATTTTTGATAAATTAGAGAGCCATATCAGTTTTATTATTTGATTTTTTGATGTTGTATCTATCTGTATAGCATACAGTTGCACTTGCTGTAACAGGTTGTTAATCTCTATGTAGAGGGTTGCGGATCTGCTGTCCCAACTCCGTGCCCCGTTCATCCGAGTCATCCATCTGAGTACTCGACAGTTTAGATTCGCAGATGAATGTGTAGGGCTCAGATTTGTTTGGGATAAGATGAAATTTGAGCCGTTGACTGGTTTAATGAAAGATTCGGATGGACGGGATATGGAGTTGAGACATGAAGTTTGGGACAACAAATTCGCTTCGTCTGCAGAGCGTGAAAAGCTTTCTTTTTGTGGTTAAGTGAACTTGCTCTAACTTGTTGAACACTGAGTAATAGTACTGCATTGATGTATTGTTCACAGCACGGGAATTAAAGCCGCTGCAATCAGGGCTGGCCTTGGACATAAGCCCACCAAGTCGCCGCTTAGGATTCCTCATTTTTTGCCTAATAACAGGGCCCCCAAATTGGAGAACATATTATATATTTAGTATTTCAACACTTATGCAAATGTGGTTGTTGCACCTGAGTGGTTAGTTCTCCGCGTTATATCCGTCATGTCCGGTGTTCGAATCCTTGCGTCTTCAATTTTTTACACCTTTATATATTGAAAATGTAAGGAAAAAAAAAATTCTGCTGAAATAACGCGGAACGGTTAATATATATACAATCTTAGAGAGTTTCCATTATTAAAATATGCTTGGGCCTTGAAAATCTCAGGACCTGGTCTGACCGCAATGCTTTGGCAATTGCCATTTGTTTACTTCTTCTTCACGTTGTACTTATAACACAGCGCAAAACTCTCCTTCATTTTCTGCTTACGCAAGGTATAGACTTTCCTTCATCCTCACATTATCTGTTTTAAATATTTATGTGCTAGATTCATCTCTTATCATCAAAAACTCAAAATTCCTTTCAAGAAGATGTACCTGTTTGTCTTCAAATGACATTGCCATGCCATATCATTTGTTTAAAAAAATTTCTTCAAATTTAAATCAAAAAGCGTAAAGCGCACTGTTGTATTTTTTTTTTAGGAAGTGAAAGAACTTCATTGATGATAAAAATTACAATCTACTGAGTTCAAACAATTACAACTGAAAAGACGAAATGCATACAAGATAGACAAGAAGTTTTCCATTAATATAGACAAGAAGTTTTCCATTAATATAGACAAGAAGTTTAAAGCGCACTGTTGGAGATCCGCACAGTAGCGGCTCTAGGAATTTTTGTAAGGGTGTTCATAAATTCTTATGATCTACACCTCTATAAACCACAACAAAATATAGACAAAAAGTTTTCCATTAATATCAACAATGCCACCAAAAAACAACAGATAAAGTATATTGCAATTGCTCTCGACGAGTTTTTATACTTTGAAACCGTTGCATAATAGCCTCGTTATCAAAAAATTAAAAAGCATCAACAAGCATTCTACTGTTCATATCATCCTATATTGTAAATGTAATCCATCTTTTGCAAAAACCAATAGAGTAGCACATATAAAGTTACAAATCTACAATCAAAATTACCTAATTCACTTAAAATAACAAGGAATAAATTAAGAGAGAGTTAATGGTCTTATTTTTAAGGGCAAAACTTGATAAGTGTGTAGAGACAAACAAACTCCCAATAGTTTTTTGGGTTTCAATTTGAATTAAACTTGGGCTTTTTTTATTGGCGGAAGTGTTCAATACTTGGTCTTTTTTATTGGGCATGATGTTCAATTTTTTAGGGCTTGGGTGTTCAATTTAGTTTGGGTAAGTGTTCAATAGTGGACTATCCAAAATTTCTACATTCTATAGGATTTTTTTTTGTTTGGATAGTCATGTGACCATCCATATCACAATATGCAACCGCCCTTGGATCTGCATGCAAAATGTTGATGAGCTACTGTCACACTAGTTCTACTATTAACTCAGCTTCTTTATTGAAATTGACCAAAATTAACCAAGTAAATCAAAACACCCCAGGTAGAGAGGTAGAGAGCACTGCGATTGCCAAGCTGAATCACAAGCATACCCTGAACCAACCCCAATCACCTCCTCCAAACCGAACAGCCAACACCATAGAACCCAAACCGCAATTAAACAAGCCGATGAGCTGAATCACAAGCATACCCTGAACAAACCCACACTAAACATTTTTTCAAAAAAATTCTTCAATTTTAAATTTTAGAAAGCATAAATCGCAACCTGAAAGTTTCTAACAAATACAGAAACCATATTATGAAATTATGAGAAAATAACTGGACTCCTTTACTTTACAAAAACTTATTATGCCACTCCTGATCATTTGCATTGCTAAACAGGGAGGTCATTAATGAGACCCAAAGCATTTATAGTAAGCTGTACAAAAGGCAGAATCGTAGCCCTAACCTTTCTCTTGACACCCTCACTCACCTTCCCTCCAGAAAACTCATCAGTACAAGTACTCTCATCGGTAATGGCAGCACTAGCCCAAGTCTTGATACTGCTCATAGCAAAAAACTTATCTTCACTCTTATCAAAGGTCCTCAACCCCGCACGACATTGCCTCAGCAACTCAATGCTGCCCCTAATGTTCCCTATGCAGTCTACAATCGCCTCGGCGTCTCGGTCCGCGAGGTGCCCCCGTTTTAAAAGATTGGAGACGGTGACTGAGGCGGCGCGGGCGGATTTTATGGAGATGGTTATGGCGTCGATGCTGAGCCTCTGAGGGTTGGTTTTGATGGCGTAGGCGTGACGGGAGAGTGTTTGGAAGCAGAGTTGTGGGTATGAGGTGGTGGAGCATGAGTTTTTGATGAAGTTTTTGTAGGTTGTTAGGGGTGGGTATTTGGTGGAGGCAGCTGACACTGGTGGCGCGTGGTGTGAGATTGATAAGAGGATAGCGGTGAAGAGGAACGTGAGGATATGGCGAGAAAGTGTGGGTTTTGCGCTTGTGTAAACTTCCATGTTGCTCTGTGTTGTGGAATTGTGGTGGTGTGGCCTGTTGGGAAGAGTTGGTTTTATAGAGTTAAGTGTGATGAGGTTTTTAGTAATTTCCTGTAGCACCCTCACGTGATTTTCAGAATTCTTCTCCTCAAAGTGTATGACTCTCATATCACGTGGTGGTGTTCGAAGAGCACCGAGTAATCACCGATTATTAGGGTGGGGTTTTTTCTGTTGGTGGAAGTGTGTGAAATGAGATTATTTGGGCGTTGATTTACACTTTCGGAGTCAATTCTAAGTCTCCTTTCGAGGCACCCAGACTTACTGGATATGAGCATGTTCGGGTTTAAATTAATCCGGCAGCAACCACAAGCATGCATGCATGCATAAAATTAAAATCATCTCCAATTTTAATGATTTCAAACGGTCCGTTTATTCGATCGGATATGACCTCCACAGAATTGGATTATATATCCAAGGCTACTAAATGTTTGATTTTTTAAGTTTACATTGTTATAATCCTGATTTAAATATGTCTCTGATATACAATGCGAAGGGAATCGGTATAAATATAGCGGTAATGATCCAAACCTAAATTGACCCATGATCTCGCAATTTCAAACAATTGAAATCCGATGGATTTCTCAACAATATAAATTCGAAAGTCACCAGAGCATTCCTTGAATAATTTTTACTTTTTCTGTATGCTTGGATTATTTATTTGGAGAGCTTTTTTTTAGGAGTGGCGGTGAGAAGTATGCTTGGAAACTTGGGTGCATACCATAAGGAAAGGTGCCTTTTTTTTTAGGGCTGAAGCCACTCTACTTAACTTTTTGGGGTAATACACTTTGCCCACTTGTCATTTGACCCCCAAAACAAGTTTCTCATTCCCAAGGCTGTTTGGATTGCTTCTTTTTGCATTTTTGTGTTCCAGGGATCCGGGTAGAAGGAATCCGGGGTGCCGCTTTTCAGCCCCTGCTAGGCACCTTGCTTTTTTCTCAAAATGATGTCGTTTTATTTGTTTTCTTGGTATAATTGTAACGACCCTAATTTTCGTAAATAAAAATTTCGTTAAATAATTTAATTAATTAATTTAATTTTCGGTTTATTGGAATAATTTCCTATTAAATTATTATTTATTCCCTTAATTCGATTTTTAGCCATGGATATACGTATTCAGGACCGAGTAACGCATCCGTTACACTACCTTAGCACCTGGGGACCGAGGTTAATGCCCGAGACCTACCCAACCACTACCATTACTTCACTCAACAACCGTAGGACGTCATAGCGTAGTCACGTCAAACCTTGGAACTTGTTGCCTTGACTAAGTTAGAGAGAGAGTTAGAGAGAGAGAGAGAGAGAGAGAGAATGCCGAGAGAGAGAGAGAGAGAGAGGGATCGGTAGAGAGAGAGAGAGTGTGTGTGTGTGCATGCATCTTAGTACACATGCACATGCATGAGTTATTGCTTTGTACAATTGTGCAAGCAATGGTTTGATGAGGTGGCCAACTAAACTTAAGGTTTTGTAACCAACATTAGTTAGAGTAAGCCTTACTATTTTTGGAGTACACTACACATACCCACACAATACATGCATTTGTACAAGATACACCCATCCTAGCCTATGTTTTGTAGGCCTTGGCTTCCAAGTAAGCTAGGGACAAGCTCCCTTAAATTAAGGGAGGAATAATCCACCTAACCCTAGCTAGTTATGGCTACCCTCTTAGCCATTTAATGTATTCACACACCATTGGTTCATATTAGCTCCTAAAAACACCCCGTAACTAAGACGACCGCGCAAAAACCTACACAACGGAACGCGTTTTCCCCCCACCATTGTATCTACCCTAAATGGTTCATTCTAGCCAAGAATCTAGCCCTAGATACCTAGACACCTACCTAGATTCCTACCTAGACCTAGACTTGCCACCTTTGTACTTCCATAAGCCACCTAAGCATCACCATAACTCACATACATGCACCACAACACAAATTTTCGGTAGAGAGAGAGAGGGGAGGCCGAAAGTTTTAGGAGGGGAGGAGAGGTCACTCTTTGTCTATAAATAGCAACCCCTTTGGTCATTTGGACACCCCATACATTTATCTCTCTACTTTCCCAACAAACCAAATATTCCTACCACCTTTTAGCCACCATATTTTAGTTTTAATTAGCTACTTACTAAGTAGATTAGTAAGTTAGCTAGGTAGTTTAAGGGCTTTCTTCTCCAAAGGATTGCTAATCGGCTTCCGGTTTACACCCGGAAAACTAAGGTAGTTTACTAAACTACTCTTCTAATTAGCTATTTCTAGTTTAAATATGTTGTTCTAATTAAGTTTCTAGGCATGATTATGGAGTTTGATTATGTTAATTTATGCATAAGTTAAGTGACTAAAGTATGTTTCTTAGTAATTTAGAAAGAGTACTTTCATTTAGAAAGTTTAACAAGTATGTTATGAGGTTCAAATTAAAATAGTTCTTCATGGAATTAGAAGTTAATTAGTGGAATTAGAAGTGGATTAGTGAAATTAGAAGCGATTAGAAGGTGATTAGAAGTGATTAGAAGTTAATTAGTAGATGTGTTTCAATAGACAAGATTCTAGTATGATTAAGTTATTATTTCTAGAAAGAAATAATTAATCTTGATTGTCTTACTTATTGGTTGATGTTTGAGATATTATTTCTTAGATAAATGATGAAATTGCTCTATTAAGAGATTTGTTGGAAAGAAAAGTCTAGTGGTTATTTTTGACAAGAAAGTATGGAGTTGATTTTATAAAAGAGGGAATTAATCATATGGATTTCTAGAAAGATTTCTATAAAGTATGTAGTGGGTTTATTTGGTGATTTTTCTAGAAGAAAAATTGTGATTTTTACTAGATATGAAAAGGATAAATTATTGAGAATATTTGAGAAGAAAGTTTCTAGAAAAAATAGAAAGAATATTTTTGGAGAGTTGTAAATATTTATTTTGGAAGTCTATAAGTAGTTATGGTGGATTTTGAAGGGATTTCTAGAAAATAGTTGGGTTTAAACTATTTTTGAAAAGAGCAAATTGATATATTTTATTTCTTTGGAGGAGAAATAAAATAGTTTGGAGATTTTTGTTGAGAATTAAATTGAGAGAAATGGAAATATTATTTTTGGGGAATATTAAAGTGTATGATTTTATGTGAAGACAATTGCTAGAAGGAATATTATTTTGAGGGAAATTGGTATATTAAAGTGTATGATTTTACGTGGGAAAGTTTCTAGAGGAAACAAAATTATTTAGAGAGTTGGTATATTGTTGTGCATGATTTTATGTGAGAAATGTGATTTTGAAAGAATATGAATTTAGAGGAAATTATGAAATATTGCATGAGCATGATTTGAGCATGTGACACCGAGCACGTACGCGATACGTTATGTCACCGGACGCGAAATTGAATATTTATTGATGAGAAAATAGAAATGAGAGTGAAAATGAGTTTGAAATGAGAAATGAAATTTTTGAGAAATGAAATAGAGATTTTCTTTCGGAGAAATAAAATGAGATTATGGAGAAATGAAATGAGATGAAATGTGATGAAATGATTTACCACCTCAAATTCGCGGAGAGAATTTGGAGGAACGGTACCGATTGCGGTAGTGCAGCGAGAGCGCCACTTCCAGTTCGCGGAGAGAACTAGGATGTTGGGCTAAGCGTGCACAACACACGGTGAACGGACCTTGCAAACAGTTTCATTAAGTTCGGTGATGCAAGGCGGCGGGGGCGTAATCGTGTGAGTCAGCGGGGTGAACGGACCGCGGCAAACAGTACGTTAAGTTCGGTGATGCACCCACGGTAGGGACCTCGAAAGTGGAAAGGTTGGTACCGTCGGTGAGGAGGCGAAAAACGGACCAATAACTTTCGGAGCGGTGGGAGTTAATGAAATTTGAAGAAGAATGCCGAATGACAATCGTAGAAAAAACCGAAGTTTTTGGAGAAAACGATTGATAAACGAAATGTGTTTTGAGAAACTAAATGAGAATTTTCGAGAAAGTGACACGAGTACGTTTTTGAGATAATTTGGCTTGAGACACCATCTTATCAGCAAGATATTTACTCCGATCCGCATGGACCACGCATGATGCATGATATGATTTACCGTTCATAAGATATATATGCTGTTCATGAATATATTGTTCTAGAATTGCTACTTAGAAGCTTAGCGTAGTAAACTATTGAGCCTGGCTCACGGTGTTGCCTTCGTGTAACCCTGGCATAATACGTCCGCATAATACCATGATGTTGCCTGTGCGACTCGGACGTATTATGCTAGACTATCTAAATGGGCGTGAACCGCATACTACGGGAACTGCACTGAGGAACGGGGGAGGCCAGCGAATGGGGAATGACCCTACGAGGGATAGACGGAGGCCCCTAGAATCACCCCCCGTTGCTATTTATTTAGTTTATGAGAACTGTATCGTTTGTATTAAAGTTTGGGTTTAAACTTTAATTTGGATTGTAATAATAATTAACGTGCCCAAATAATGGGGGTGTTACAATAATTTCAAAGCTTTTAAGAGCTCTGTTTGGAGAGTTAATTTCGATAATTATATTTTATGTGGCAAGAAAAAGAAAATTAAATTCTTCTTACTCAAACACAAATTTTGCAAACGAACAAAGAATAATAAAAAGACTCACTAAAGTTGCAGCATACCCATATTTCTTCACTAATTGAATAATTTGTTGATTTGAGATCTCCACTTTTCCTTCTTTGCTTGTAGTTCTTCAAATCATAACCATTTGTTTTCCTTGTTAAGAATGCGAAAACAGGAGTAGGAGAATGGGGTTTTAAGGGAAGGATACTGGTTCGAGATTTGGTAACTGAAACAGTTTTAAACAAATTTGGGTGATTTTGACGTGTTTATCCATTGGAGTTACTGAGAAGAGAAGGCAGGCGAGCGGTAAAAACAAATTTAGATTGAGTAAATTTCGGAAACTAAAAATGTAAAGCAGTCTCAATTTTTAGTCCACAACACAGACCTTTATAGAGCTAGTCTTACTTGACTGTGTCTTGCATGCTGTCTCGTGCTCGTTCCAATTTTTTGTTCATTTGTATCTCACGGAATTTTGGAAGACATCTAACAGGGAATACACTGAGAAATAATATATGTCATTAATCTCATGCTGAATTCATGCCTACACATATTTTACTTCAAGAAGCATTTGATATGTACATTTCTTGTGTAAAGACATGTAGGAGAGAGCATTATATTTCCAAAGTATGATCGTCCCCAAAAAATTAATTTTAGCTTTCTTCTAGATTGGAAGAAATAGATTTATGTAACTTAATAATTGGACATGTATGTATAACCAATACTCTTGTTTACGTAACACTTTTTCACTTTGTTAGACTTCCCTCCATTTACCTATCATTTTCAAGAGTTACAATTAACTTTGTCCCACATCTCACTCTGGTTTAGATAAGTTACGTGTGACGTTCATATATTTTCAATTAAAGGAATAGATTAAGAAGAGGCAAACATCAAAACAAATTAAGCCTTAAATCCTATTCAAGGGGTTTTGTGTTAAGAGTACAAGTTTCACTGTACCTTTTTCAAGCTAAAATTCTATTAGATGCCATTATTCTTGTTTTTGTTTTTCAATAAATAAGGCTTCACTAAAACGACATTTGCTTTAAAAAGACCTTCTAGAGGTTTACATAAGGCAATAAATGACTATTTAGACAACAAAATGGTAGAATCACACTCATTTACACACCCACTCAAAAGTGTGTGAGTTCCTCACACTTACACATCTAGTGTATGTGGAGCCAACAGACATGCGTGTGTGATTGTGTAAAGTGGGTGTGCTTCTATCATTGTTGATCTAGAAAATCAATTAAACGGAAAAAAAATGTAAATGCCAGTTTTTCCTCTCTCTCTCTCTCTCTCTCTCTGTTTTTTTTGGATTTAATTAGTTGATGCCCAATTTAGGGGAGAGAAAGAGAAGTTTCATTCCAGATGAATGCAACCGCAGTTTTTAATTCCTTTTTTGATCCATCCAACTTTGTCATATTGCTTCATTTTGTGAGATTTTGTGAGGGGAGGGCGAAATGAGTCAGATGATGGAAAGAGAGAATAAAAGGGTTTTTATAGACTAACTGACCCTGGATGGACGGAAACAGAGAATGGAGGGTAGAGGTGTCAAATGGGCTATGCCGTTCCGGTAGTCCATTTAATTTTGTGCCAATCGTGCTTCATGCCGTGCCGTGTCGGCTAGGGTTTTAAACCGTGTCGTGTCATTTCTTAATCATGTCGTGCTGTGCTGACCCATTTACTTAATCGTGCCGTGCCATTTTGTAATCGTGTCGTGCCCTTATGAAATGAATGATCCATTATTTAAAAAGTTAAAAACATATATCTACAATTTCATATATCAGGTACATGTGACTCAAGTTAGAAGTCTCTATTATTACTTGAGTGTTAAGTTGTTCCTCTATAAGTTAGAAGTCGCTATCATTGCTTAATTGATAAGTACAGAGGTATCCAATTTGGGAATGGTAGTAGATAGACGTTGAAGGATCCTGTATCGATTGTATCCGCTATTTATTTCTTTTTTTGGAAACAAGCTCTATTGGTGTTTGACATTTAACTTTGTTAATATATGCCTAGGGGCACATGGTAATGGTCATTAAATGAAACCAACTCCCTCCACTTCTATAGGAAATAGTGGATTAATTAAATGTGTAATGCGACATTAAATGTAGAGAAAAACTTGTGTTCTAGTAAGACCAAAATACCTTTTACCTTCCCCCTTTGCTAACCTTTTTTCGTTTCTGTTTTCCTTCCCTCCATTTTCATACCTCTTTTAAAACTCTCACAACTACATGACATCAAAAACTAACTAGTTACAAGTTCGGGTTGACCCCATGGCAACCTTCACAATTTATTCCTTCGCATTCATTTGGATATTTCAGATAAATGTTGTTAATCTCCTGGACAACAAGCCCCACCAGAGTGGGCATGCGGCCACCCAATCTTCTCCCCTTGGCCTTTTCCATTGCTACAATGGCTGTACAAAACATGAGTGTTACGGTTGCCAAACAAAAACCATGGTTTTGTTGATAAAAAAAAACTTGTAGTTTAATTCCTTTTTTGATCCATCCAACTTTTTCATATTGTTTCATTTTGTGAGATTTTGTGAGGGGAGGTGAGATGAGTCAGATGATGGAAACAGAGAATGGAGGGGTTTTTGTAGACTAGCGGACTTTGGATGGTCGGAAAGGGAGAATGGAAGGTAGAGGTGTCAAACGGGCTGTGCCGTTCCGGCAGCGCATTTAATTTCGTGTCAATCGTGCTTTGTGCCGTGCCGGCCTGTTTACTGAACCGTGACGTGTCATGCTGTGCCATTTCTTAATCATGTCGTGTCATGTCAATCCATTTACTTAATCGTGTCGCATTGTGCCGTGCCATTTTGCAATCGTATTGTGTCCTTATGAAATGTATGATCCATTATTTAAAATGCAAAAAAAACATATATCTACAATTTCATATATCAGGTTCGTGTGACTTAAGTTAGTAGTTGCTATCATTACTTGAGTGATAAGTTGTTCCTCTATAAGTTAGAAGTCACTATCATTACTTAATTGATAAGTACATAGGTATCCAATTCAGGAATGGTAGTAGGTAGATGCTGAAAGATCCTGTATCGATTGTATCCGCTATCTTTTTTTTTTTTTTTTTTTTGAAACAAGCTCTATTGGTGTTTGATATTTGGCTTTTGTTAATATATGCCCCAGGGGCACATGGTAATGATCATTAAATGAAACCAACTCTCTCTTCTATAGGAAATAGTGGACTAATTAAATGTGTAATGCGACATTAAATGTAGAGAAAAATGTAGACATTAAACCAACTCCCTCCACTTCAAAAACTAACTAGGTACAAGTTTGGGGTTGACCCCATGGCAACCTTCACAATTTATTCCTTCGCATTCATATGGATATTTCAGATGAATGTTGTTGATGATCTCCTGGACAGCAAGCTCCACCATAGTGGGCATCCGGCCACCTAATCTTCTCCCCTTGGCCTCTTCCATTCCCGTGTTTAGTTTATGTTTTAATATCCTCTCAATTTTATGTTTCAATGTTTTAATTTGTTTTCTTAATATGATGCACAACACATGTATAAAAAATGTATTTCATGCTCTTAGAGCATCCATATTGGCATAACCAAAACCAAAAAGTTGATAAAGTTAGCAATGTTTATTTAAAAAAGTGCTCACATTGGAATAACCAAACTTAGCAACCTCTTAGCAACTAATCAAATTTTGTCACTTGGATAACCGAAACTAGCAACCTTTTGCCAATAATCAAATTTAATGGACCCCACATCTACCCAATCAAGTACACCCACCATTACACAAAATGACAAAAACCTTCTCTCTCATCTCTTAACAATGTTTTCAAAAGTTTAATTTAAAATTTTTTTTTCTTTTTCAAAAGTTTAATTTTAAAAAACTGGTTTTTTTCAAAAGTTTATTTTAAAAAACTGTTTTTTTCAAAAGTTCATTTTAAAAAACTGTTTTTTTTTTTCAAAAATTCCTATTAAAAACTGTTTTTTTCAAAAGTTCTTTTAAAAAAAAACTGTTTTTTTTTCAAAAGTTCATTTTAAAAACTGTTTTTTTCAGAAGTTTATTTTTAAAAACTGTTTTTTTTTCAAAATTTATTTTTAAAAACTGTTTTTTTAAAACCGTTTTGTACTTAAAGAAAATTCAAAATATTTTTTAAAAAAAATTTCAAAACTATTTTTTGTAGTTTGAAAAAGTAATGTGGCAAGTTTTGTTTATCATTTGAATAAGTGATAGAGGGTGTCCATTATTTTTGGTTATGGACAAAAAACACCAATGTGAGACTTGACATTGTTAACTTTAGCAACCTCTAAATGGATAACCAAAAGCTTATGTGGCAACTTTTGGTTATCCAATTTTGGTTAGACCATTGTGGATGCTCTTACATGCCTCTCTAGGTTGCCACAACAAGGTGCCTTTCCATCATTAAATGCCGCCTAAATTTTTTTCAATATTTTTGTATCATTGGGAGGGTAATTGCATTGTGCATTTTTTATGTATGAGACGGTAAAACAATAGGATTCACATTGAAGTTTTTTTTCCCCTGCATTGAATGGTTTCAATGTTAGTTCATAGTAATTCGCAGTATGTTTGGTGAAAAGGAGACGGATTAGGGAAATTATCTAAAAAATTCCAAGATTTCAATCTTGTAACAAATTAAACCTTGGACTTTCAATTGCAACATTTAAAATCCTGAGCTTTCTTGTTAATTACAATCATCAACATCCGTCAATGTTCCATCTACTTTAGACATGCTAAAGGCCCACCTTTGTATATTGATTCATTCACTAAGTGGGAAATGGGCTAAGGGGAGAAATGCATTCATTAAATAGTATTTTAACGCTAGATCTCAAATGTGATGCACAAGTGGACCACAAGCAAATAAATAAAGAGTTTGTTGGTAATTGAGGGTAAAAAACGAGGGCAATAGAGTTTGGAAGAAGTTTTTGGAGTTAGGCTTTCCCCACACGTTAAGAATCATCATTATTTGGAAAGCGTAGAGTTTAAGATGTTGCAATTCAAAGTCCAGGGTTTATTATGTTATATGGGTGAAACTTTGGCGATTTTTTCATGTAATTTACTGTTTGGCCAAGTGGGCATGAGAAAACAATAATTGCTTTTTCTTTTATGAGGTTGCATGTTCGAATTCCACAGAGGCCAAATATTCCGAACCGTGGAGCTATTGGAGGGTCGTTAATTTCAGGGACATGAACTTTATTGGGAAATGTAGAGAAGGAATATTTAAAGAAAATAAATCAAAGAGAGTAGCGAATACATTAAACATTTTCCAATTTTCTCGCTCTTTCATTCTTAATTATTTTCTCTTCCCTTCTCTTCTTTTTCACACGTTCCAAACAGACCAAAATTTTAAAGCCTTTTTGGAACATGAATTTGCAAATGGAATTTTTACTTCGAAATCTTCTGAACTATATCAAATCTAGATTCAAATTAGATATATTGAGCTAAGCAAATTTAGCTAACGGAACCTTGTTCTAAATCCTGACTTAAATTCAAAATTGATTTATTGTGTTTTACGAGACATATTATTATCTCATAATACATCAATTTGAAAATTGACTTAAACCAAGTCAGGAATTGAAAGTTGTTTTGAATTGTTGCTTCCCGTCCTATAATTAAACAAAAGGATATGGCTTCTCCGCCATTAATTGGGAGGAAACTGCAAGGGTGCAGTTCACACCTTTGATTCCCAGTTCCAATCTTTATTGCATAATCCGGACCGTTTATTTTTTTGATTTTGTTGAGATGTTTGTCGTCACAAGAAATTACTTTCATTAAACATCTATAAGTAAATGATCCGAACAACTTTTGATCTGTAAATAGGGTTCCAAGCACACTGAATGAAGCCTAAGAAAACCCAATTTTTGCATCTCTATGTTTTTGGATCATTTACGTGAAGATGACTAGATGCCCAAATATTCCAACCTTCAGCGACGACAAGCATCTCGATGAGATCTCAAATATGAACGGTTCAAATTATAAAATAAAGACTGATATTGGGACGCAAATAGGTGAATTGCACCCTTGATAGTAGAGAAGCCATGTCCTAAACAAAAAGGAAAATGACAATGAAAGCAAAGGTCCCTTCGGGGACATCCAATAAAATTGGAACGATACAAAGACAGTGAAAGCAAAGTACAACACATACGTGGTTGATATATTTTTTTTCGGTACAACATACATGGTTGATATGTTCCTACTTCCTAGGTGTGGTCCGTGTGGATAATAACGGGTTATTATTTATTGGTCTTGGGACACCGCCACGTAGTGCCTCAACACCCTTTGCACCTCAAATTTTTTGTTCTAAATCCCAAAAAATTGTGTGGTGGAAAGAGTGTTGGGACACCACATGACAGTGACCCAATACCACCAAATAATTTTTTCGATAAGAACATACACGTAAGAGTTAAGACAATCGACAATGATTTCAAGTGTGGACAAAGACCTCCCCAGTTGCATGGAAGAATCAAGAAAATCTAGTGTACGTTGCTAGTAATCAAGTTGTCGATCAAATTTGGACCTGGTCAGATTTTAATCGCTTGGAAAATGGCTACTGATTGTACTTGTACATTTGAGCAGCCAATTAGCACATTTATTTAGGAAAATGATGATGCCAAAACTGTTTTGTTAGTGAAAAAAATTTGTGCTTAGAAGACTTGTACAATGCACATGGTAGAAGTCTTTTGTGCACTAGAATTTTGGCACTAATAAAACAGTTTTGAAATTATCGGCACCCTTATATAGAATTATTTAATAAGAACAACAATTTGAGCCAGGCCACGTAAGTGGAGCCAACATGGCTTGATTTAGTCTGTTAGTTAGACCTTATCCCTATTTATTGGAGGCGAACTATGAAGAGTAAGAACAAGTATGACTACTATGTATCAGCTCCGCGTGCTACCGAACCCCACATGCGTGGTTATTTAGAAACTCTCCCCCATATAGTTCATCTCTCCACCATCACTTCTCTAAACCTACAAGTTGAGCAAAATTGGAACCCCAGCATTTTTTAAAGTATGGAATTATTAACTTGAGGAAGGCAATGACAAGTCGGCCTTAGGCCTAGTTTGGCTAAACCAAAAAACCAAGTTTAAAAGAGATTAATCCAAAAAACCAAAAAATCAAGTTTTTTGGTTTAGCCAAACTAGGCCTTAGTTTCAAATTGTAAAACATCACTGTCAAACTTTATCCCCTAATTAAAGGCCCAACCCAACTTGCAGTCATACGAGATAACGTAGTCCAGGTCGACCGCTTCGCACATGTTCGTTATCTAGCATTTTTGTATCTTTAATCTCATTTGCTCAATTTTGCCCCACAAAACCAAGTGGGAGTCATCTCAATAACTTTCCCTAATTAGGACACCAACTTGATCTCTCTTGTCTTTAGCATTAGCTTCCCAGTACCCTACAAATCCACTTGGGATGCATCAATTAAGGGGAGTATCTTATTTCTTTTACTGTAATTATAATTTTTGAATTTTATTTGAATAAAATCATTATTGGTTTGTCATCATGAAAAAGGGGGGATTGTTAGCCCAAAGATTTCTATGAATACCTTATTGATTTTGATGATAACAAAACTGATTTTATTAAATGAGAAATATAATTAATATTGTAATATTTGATACTCATTTGAATAAATGTTATTTTGTAGGATCTGGTTAAGGCACATATAGAGATTCTACACCAAATTACTACTCCAATAGTCAAGATTTAAATTGAAAGGGGAGAAGATTAAGGGCAAATCTTTTGTGTGTGATTTTTGTGTGAGAAAAATTACTTCCTGATAAGTGTGAAACTGCAGATCGTAGTCAAAACCAAGTTGGGCGATTGGAGATAGATTCTTTCATCAGAAATGTTTTCTAAAGACTCCTGCCTTTAGAAAGCGTTACCATTGGAGATAGTGTAGCAAATCCCAAATTGGACACTTGAGGAGTGGACTAGGCTGTGAAGTTACAGACTGAACCATTATAAATCTTTGCGTTCGATTTCTCTCTTCCCTAGACTTTACTTTCCAATTTGGCACATTTAAATTACATTACTAAGAAGTTTAAGTCACTTTTATACATGAACCTAAGTGCTCCAACAGATTGTGTCATAGTTGCAATAGGCTTTTGTGTTTACATCTCATCATTAGTTCAATTTCGCAACTTTTGCTAGTTCTTAATTTCCGGTCACAATTGAGCTTGCTATTCCTGCTGCTACATCAATTTTTTTATTATTTTATTTTAACTAAGTCTTGCATTTTGACTTTAATTTGTTATTATAGTTGTGAAACCCAATTCATCCCCTGTTACTATATGGGCCAACAAGTGATATCAGAGCGAGGTTACGGGTTTGAGTCCCCAGGCAAGTGCTAGGGGGAGATTGTTGGCTTTACGAGAGCCAAAGATCCATCCCCCAGACTTCGGCCCCGGCTGGCCGAAGAGCAAGCATATTGGGAGGACTAACCGCTTTCACCCGTCGGTGCTGTATGGGCAACATTGTGAAGCGCCTCATGTCTACCGTTAAGTGTGTTGCTTTGTGCTGCCTTTTAAGATTAAGTTGCGCCTTCCTCTAATAACAATTACTTTTAGATGAGTTGATTAGCACCTGATCCAACAAAATTGACCCAAATATCCTGTTATTAAAAAATAAAACATGCAGTTTCCTAGTCCATCAAACTTGCAGGAATGGAGTCCCACGAACATGGTGGATTACAAATGTTTCGACTGGCATAGTCTGGAGAGAGAGTAGAAACGAATAAGTCACACTTAACGCCACTTCGAAGACCAAAAAGAAACCTCAACACTCATTCTTAGGCTTCGTTTCGAACTTTGGGAGATGGAGAGTAGGGTCGGCTCTGACATTTGTGAAGCCTAAAGCATACTTTTTCAATAGGACCCCTAAATCTCAATGGCTGTGTTCAGTTAATAGTTTTTAGTCTAGTTTAGTTTAGTTTTAATGATGTAAGAAGGTGTAATAAGTGGAGAGAGATAGAGAGAAAAGTGAAAAAAATGATAATGTCAGCAAAACAGAAATGCCCCAAAACTGGAGCAAAGCTGTAAACCGAACATGCCCTTTGTATATATCAAAATAGTTTGGGGAAAAAATCTCATACTATGATTGATATAGGAGGCAGATTTGATAACACAACTCAATTGGCCTAATTTAATTTATATTCATACCTCACTTGTACATGACTCTATGAAATTGGAGGCCCTAAAATTTACTCAAAATTTAGGGACATCGCTTTAGCTCAAAGTCAGCTCTGATGGAGAGAAGGAATATTTAGAGAAAATAAATCAAAGAAAGTAGCGACTACATTAAACTTTTTCCAATTTCTCACTCTTTCATTCTTAATTATTTTATCTTCCCTTTTCTTCTTTTTCACAAGTTTCAAACAGACCCAAATTTTAAATCCTTTTTGGAACATGAATTTACAAATGGAATTTTTACTTGTAAATCTTTTGAACTATATCAAATCTAGATTCAAATTAAATATATTGAGCTAAGCGAATTTAGCCAACGGAACCTTGTTCCAAATCCTAATTTAAACTCAAAATTGACTTATTGTATTTTACGAGACATATCATTCTCTCACAATACATCAATTTAAAAATGGACTTAAGGCAAGTCAGGAATTCGAAATCGTTTTGAATTGTTGCTTCTCGTACTATAATTGAACAAAAGGATATGGCTTCTCCGCAATTAGGGGTGGAACTACAAGGGTGCAGGTCACCCCTTTGTTTCCCAATACCAATCTTTATTCTATAATCCGGACCGTACATTTTTTAGATTTCATTGAGATACTTGTCGTCGCCAGAAATTACTTTCATTAAACATCTATAAGTATACATGGTCCGAACAACTTTTGATATTTAAATAGGATTCCGACCAAACTGAATGAAGCCCAAGAAAACCCAAATTTTGCATCTAAATGTGTTTGGATCATGTACATGTAAATGCCCAATTATTCTAACTTTTGCTGACGACAAGCATCTCGATGAGATCTCAAATTGAACGGCTCAAATTATGAAATAGAGACTAATATTGGGACGCAAACGGTGAATTGTACCCCTACTTGAGTTCCACCCTTAAAGGCAGAGAAGCCATGTCCTAAACAAAAAGGAAAATGACAGTGAAAGAAAAGGATAACGCATACATGGTTGATATGTTCTACTTTCTAGGTGTGGATAAGAACGGGTTATTATTTAGGGGTCTTGGGACACTGCTATGTGGTGCTCCAACACCCTGTCCATCACACATTTTTTTTGTTGAATTTCATAAAAATGTGTGGTGAAAAGAGTGTTGAGACACCACATAACAGTGACCCAATACCCAAATAATTTTTTGGATAAGAACATACACGTAAGAGTTGAGACAATCGACAATGATTTCAAGTGTGGACAAAGACCTCCCCAGTTGCATGGAAGAATCAAGAAAATCTAGTGTACGTTGCTAATAATCAAGTTGTCGATCAAATTTAGACCTGGTCAAAATTTAATCCCTTGGAAAATGACTACTTATTCTACTTGTACATGTGAGCAGCCAATTAGTACACTATTGAGGAAAATGATAATTGCCAAAATTAATTTTGTTAATGCAAACTGTAGAAGACTTTTCTGCACTTGAATTTTGACACTAATAAAACTGCTTTGAAATTATCAACACCTTTATATAGAACTGTCTAATTATCAAAATTTGAGCCAGGCCATATAAGTGGAGCCAACATGGCTTGATTTAGTCCATTAGTTAGACCTTATCCCTATTTCTATAGGGTCATTGGTTAGGAGTAGGGACAAAACCACGATTTTATAAACTGGGGGCGTGCAACACTTTCCTGCCCCACAATTACATATAGAAATATACGTTATTTTTCTCACCTTTATCACTTGTGGATATACACCCTGTCAATTTCCTCTCCAGATATTTCCTTTCAATATCTCCTCGAATGTATCTCCAACAGTTGAGGGTTCAAGATTTTTCCCAGCAAGTTGTAAAATGGCCAGACATCAATTGCACATAAAAATATCATGGTATAATAATGAAGTCACTTTCGATGAATCAAGCGGACACGTCACTATCCATCCCCCACAATCAATCCCCTGTGAGCCCCTCTCTATAAATGTGAAATCTTTACCACCCAAATTCATCAACACCAAGATCTTCATCCTCAGAAAGAGAGAAATGGAAGGCTCATCTTCTAACCATTTTCTCACAACCCTTCTCCTCGTTTTCATTTTCACCTACTGCATTAACAGAGTTTCGGGTGCCGGACGAGCTAACACAGAGTTCATCAGAACATCTTGTGGCACAACTTCTTACCCAAGACTTTGCTTCACTTCACTCGCGAGCCATGCCAGTGCCATCCAAGCAAACCCTAAATTCCTAGCCCACACCGCCCTCTATTTGGCCCTAGACAACACCCAGTTCACTTCGGCCATGATGGTAAAGCTAGCACATACTCACGGCTTGAAGCCCAGAGTGGTTGGCGCAATGCGCGACTGTGTTGAGGAGATGGGTGACTCGGTGGACCAACTCAGAAACTCACTCGGGGAGATGAGTCAAATCAAGGGCTCGAATTTCGGGCTCATAATGAGTGACGTGCAAACCTGGGTCAGTGCAGCCTTGACTGATGATGATACGTGCTTTGATGGGTTTGCTGGGAATGGCATGAACGGCAACATGAAGAACATAGTGAGGGGACGGATTGTGAATATTGCACATTTGACTAGCAACGCGTTGGCTTTGATAAACAACTACGCTACTGTCCATGGCTAGCTAAAGTGATTCATTGAGTGTTTAATATCAAGGCCTGT
The DNA here is from genome assembly GCA_022606695.1 of Vaccinium macrocarpon. Classification (NCBI taxonomy): domain Eukaryota; kingdom Viridiplantae; phylum Streptophyta; class Magnoliopsida; order Ericales; family Ericaceae; genus Vaccinium; species Vaccinium macrocarpon. The sequence continues at coordinate 11,466,570 of CM040171.1, forward strand.
GATGAGTCGATGCGACTTGCGAGTGATATGCATATTTATTTAGGATAAGTGATCAGCCAAATAGCCAAAGTGTGTGAAGCGATAGCAAAAATCTTAGAATTACTAGGTAGTGATGCAGAATATTAGTGAAATTGAGGTCTATAAATGCACCAGGTGTTTCTATGAGAATTAGTTATGTTTGATTTTGTACGAGGATTTTTCCGCACGAAGTGCATATGGAATGATGTTGGCTTGATTGAGACGAATCACTTTTGTGACAATCATCAAAATGATATGATAGAAGAGAAGAGTTATGTTTGAAAAAAAAAAAAAAAGTTTGTTTGGTTGGGGTAAAAAACGAGGGCGCTGGAGTTGAGCTTTTGGAGTTATATTTTCCCCCATGTTAAGGATGAAAGCGTTGAGTTGAAAATGTTGTAATTGAAAGTCCAGAGCTTAATATATCGCACGGGTGAAACTTTGGAGTTTTCTTATGTAATTTTACGTACAAATGATATGATAGAAGTGAGGAGTTTTTTTTTTTTGTTTCTTATTCCAAAAAACATGCAGTTTCAACTTTCAACCCTTAATAAGTTTAGCCACGTGCGCATGAAAAAACAATAATTGTTTTTTTCTTTTGTGAGGTCACATGTTTGGAGTTATTAGAAAAAATAAACGTGTGGTTTCCTATTCCATCAAACGTGCATGAATGGAAAGGACAGAGGGGAGGTGTTACGAAATACAATAGCTTTGAGATTTTAAAGATCGTTACTTAGTGTGTCCAGTCCAAAGATTGGAGGCGATCATTGCGTATAGAAATTTCATCAATACTACAAGTGTGTCAAAAATCAATTTGATTGGATATCGTTAAGTACATGATCGAAACAAATGAAACTTGAAAAAAATTGAAACACATATGACTTGAAACACTGGATGAAAACTATTGAACCCATTTTTTTCAAGTTATTTTTGTTCTGATGACACACTTAACGATATCTGATCAAGTTGATTTTTAAAATACTTGTAGTACTCGACGAGCTCTACGCAATGGATGTTTCCGATCATTAGACCGACACCAGCACGGCCGCTCCAGATGGCGCATAGCACACTGGAGAGAAAGTAGAAACGCATAAGTCACAATTACGCCACTTCGTAGACCAATAAGAAACCTAGTAGAGCATCTCCAGCAATATACGCAAAAATTTAGCACCTCTACCCCCAAAAAAAGGTGTCTTTTGTGATTTAACTAACCAAAAAATATCACCACTACTCAATAGCCTAGCCACTTGGGCTCAAAAGACACCTTTTTGGGTAGAGGTGCTAAATTTTTGCGTATAACCAGATCTGACTTTGCCACATGTAAGGCCCGCTGACCCGCGCATGCGGGCTCGCGCATCTCGACCCAAAGTTATGAATCTCAGACCGCAAGCAAAGCCCCGGTTTTCTTTATCGATGGTATAGATGCGTCGGCAGCATACCAATCGCATCGCTCCGGATTAATCGCAACAAACTACGGTATAATTCAAAAAAAAATGCAATTCAACATATAAAAAAAATTGACATAAAAGTAAAGGATTACTATAACTTTTCATAGACAAAATGCAACCATTCTAGTACTTCATATCCAAAAAAACTACTCCTCCAACATCCAAAACAAGTTCCCAACCAATTTAACGTGATAAAGCATACCAAAAGACTAGCATATAAGTTCTCTAAAGAGACTTAAAAACATCAACATAACAAAAGCCTAACATATTAGTCAACAACATAATGATAGGGATCATGCTCTCCTCCAAAATAGCAGTCAGCAGCACACCAATTATATTGGCTTTCATTTTCATTTGGAATGTCACCAACATCATCTTCAAAAACAGGCTCATTATCATTCAGTGTCAAGTTTTCAAGCGATGGCGGTTCAACAAGCTCCCATCCAAGATCCTCTCCATCAAGTAGATTAGGTTCTTCACACACCCAATCATCTAGCACATCTATGTTGTCAAGACTAATCGGGTCTAGCGCATCTTTTCTTCGGCTAATGTTCCTACAAGTTTACCAAACATTTCATCAAATTCCTATATAATTCTTTAATTTGAATGTTCAACTTTTAAACAAAAATAACTCTAACAAAATGTATCATAAATCTACCTTTCCCGAAGTTTAAGATTGTAACGAACAAAAACTAGATCATTTAATCTCTTGTGCTCTAGTCTATTTCTCTTCTTAGAATGGATGAATTCAAACGTGCTCCAATTCCTTTCACATCCAGTTGCACTGCAACATTGACTAAGAATTCGGACTGCAAATTTTTGCAACTCTGGGCAACAATTTCCAAATTGCTCCCACCATGCAACTATTTTGAAAAAACATTCAGATTGTCATTGAATTTATAGTATAAAAAAGAAGTGCTGTTAATGAATGAATTGTTAAAAACAAACCTGGATTAAGCCTCTCACGTTGACGGATAGCAAGGGACATACCAAAGTCACCTGTTGCTTGTTTGTATTCTTCAAGTTGTTCACTTATTCTCTCTTGCAAACTATTCTCTGGCACTAACATTGTAAGAGTGAGCATCAATCCTCTAGTGACATCTTTTTGCTTGGTGAAGGAAGGCTGAAAATAAATCCCAGGATTAAGAAAGCATCCAAAGCCAGTGAAAGAGGGTCGTGGAAGTTGCTTGTCCCACCTAGCATCAACCACCCTAGTGTATGGGGTGTACAAAGACATCCTATTATTCAGCCGCGTTTTTATTGCCTCTTTTGCTTTATCCATGGCTTCATACAAGTATCCCATAACAGGTTTCTCATCACCATCTGCAAGACGAAGAACTCGTACTAATGGTTCACTAACTTTAACCACGGTTTGACATTGTTTCCAAAAATCTGCATCTTCATATATAAGTTTAGCAATTTCTTTTCCCACAATACTTTTTGAGTAACGAGATTCAAGCCATTTATCACTAGTGAACATTTGTCGAAGCTCTTTCTTGAATTGAAGCAAACATTGGAGACTTAAGAAGTTTGTTGCAAACCTCGTAAATGCCTGGAGGCGACACAAATCCCTCCCATTAGTGAAATCTTTCCTCATTAAGTTGACAACCCATGCGTGATTGTAGATGTATCTAGTGATCCGTTTGGCCTTATGGATGCACTCATCAATAAGGGGAAAATATTTAGGATTAGCAAAATTCTCCAACATCAAGTCTAGGCAGTGTGCTGCACAAGGAGACCAAAAGAAGCTTCCATACTTTGCTTGCAACCTTTTTCCCGCTGCTTTATAAGCAGCTTCATTATCCGTAACAAATTGCACAATATTGTTTGGCCCCACAAGTTGAACAACTTCATCAAAAAGACCAAGTAGTGTGTCCGCATCTTTAACAAGCCCTGATGTGTCAACTGACTTCAAAAAACATAGTACCCTTTGGGACAAAAGACTAGAAAGTTAATGATTGAAACTTGCTTTTGATTCGTCCAACCATCAGACATGATCGTACATCCATACGTCTTCCATGAGTTTTGAATGTCAACAAGATACTCTTTAATCTCATGCACACTTTCATTCAAGAGAGGAGACCGCAAATCATGAAATGAAGGCCCTTTGAAACCTGGCCCAACAGCAAGCATCGCATCTATCATTGGTTGATAATACTTTGATAGAGCTGCATTAAAGGGCACATTAGCATCATACCACCATCGAGCAACTGCCATTCTTGCATTATCAAGAGTTTCCTTAGTTGCCAAAGCACTTTTGATAGATGGTTGTGCACCCGGAGTTGTCCTTGGAGCAAAATAACTAGGTAATGGCTTTCTTCTTTTATTGCCTTCATCCACTGCTACTCTTTTTCCTCTAACTTGATCATTACCAACTGAAGGTGGGCACATAAAAATCTCCTCTTCCTCATCATAGGCATCAACCGCAGTCCCGTGGGCCAATGTCTCTCCTTACCCGCTCTTTCCTTTCTCTTTCTCTCTTATAATCTTCAAGCAATTGATTCATTTGCCATTTCACATCCGTCGTCACTTTTTTGCAAGGTTCAACTTCCCCTCAATCCCAAAGAAGATGGAGCTTTAATCTAGTGATCCCACCACCTTTAAGATGCTTATTACAATAGAGGCAAATGGTATTGTTTCTCTTACCCAATACCATCTTGCAATGACCCCAAGCAGGGTCATTAGATTTAACAGGAGCAGAGGCCACTGATGTGGCACCACTAGAACAATTATCAGTCATTTTGTGCCTACAAAATGAAAATGGGAACGACAAACATATTTCAAAATTTCATTATAATACTATTCAGTCCATTACAATAACATTTTGTGAATAAAGTATCAAGTTTGGAAGACCAATATCATACTAAAAGTCAAAAACATCAAATTATAAAAACCTATTTTTCTAAAAACGAAGACAATCACAGGACCAAACTAATAGCAGTTTAGATTTATAAAATACAGGAGTATAGAAATTAGAAAGAGAAACTAACCTTTTGTAAATGAAAATATTAATCAAACTGCACTGAGCTTGCTGAAGTCGGCTCCATCGGGAGAAGAGGATTTTTAGAAAGTGAGTTCTGGAGTAAGAGGATGGCTAGGGTAAAGTAAATATAATGAAAATTACACCGTATGGCTGAGGTATACTGTAATTTTAAAATTACTCCAACCAGAAATAATTATTTAAGTCATTTAACATTTTTTAAAAAAAAGGATTTTGTACCGGCCGGTATCCGAGAAATAGCCGAGATACGCCGGAACACCCGGAACAGACCGGAACGTCCGGTATTGAGCGGTATTGTGAGCGGTACGGAATATTAGGTGTAGTACCCCGTTTTTCTTCCGGTACGGGACATACCGGCCGGTACCGGCCGGTACGGGACGAGATTCATAACTTTGCTCTGACCATTTTCGTCCCGATCTGACCATTTTCGAAGATAGAGAGCCAGAGGAGTGATGGAGGCGCACGTATGGAAGAAGGAATGGCCGTTGCAAAATCTCGGCTAGAATTGACCATTACGCAGTACTGTCTGGTATTTTCAGGGATGGTTCCGTGTCTGGTATTTTCAGGAATAGCAGGAACCATCCGGTAAGTGCCGGTATTGAGTCTGGGACAGAATTTGAAGTGTTGGTTACCGGTTTTAGGCCAATCCAGTACATACCGGCTGGTACAGAACGAGATTCACAACCTTGATCGTTTCACACACTTATGCATGAAAGAGATGCAACCTCAAAAATTGCTCGCAAATCGCAATGACATTTGAACACAAAACCTTAAATCAACCTCAGCCGCTGGACAATCCAACACCGAGTTCATCAGAACATCTTGCAGTACAACTTCTTACCCTAGACTTTGCTTCACTTGACTCTCAAGCCATGCTAGTGCCATCCAAACAAGCCCCAAACTCCTAGCCCACACTGCCCTCTCTGTGACCCTAGACAACACCCAGTCCACTTCGGCCATGATGGTAAAGCTAGCACATACTCACGGCTTGAAGCCCAGAGAGTTTGGCGCAATGCGCGACTGTGTTGAGGAGATGGGTGACTCAGTGGACCAACTCAAAAAATCACTCGGGGAGATGAGTCAAATCAAGGGCTCGAATTTTGGGCTCATGATGAGTGACGTGCAAACCTGGGTCAGTGCAGCCTTGATTGATGATGATAATATCCATCTCAAAACCAATTGGCTATGAGTGGAGAGGTCCCAACATATATAAAGTGATCACCCATTCCACTCCTAAGCAATGTGGGACAATTTTCCTTAACAACGTGCTCTGGCAGGTTTGCTGGTAATGGCATGAACGGCAACATGAAGAACATTGTGAGGGGACGGATCGCGAATATTGCACATTTGACTAGCAACGCATTGGCCTTGATAAACAACTATGCTACTTCTATCGATGGCTAGCTAAAGTGAATCATTGAGTGGTAATATCAAGGCCCGTGATGAGTCGATGCGAGTGATATGCATATATAGGATCAAAATACAGCCTTAAAGGTAGAACACTTCCTGCCTTCATACAGAAGGAAATGACTCCCACAAGAAAAGCAGAGATAGGGGTGCTAAATGAGCAAAGCAAATCTAATCAGAGCATGTTTACATGAATAAGAGATACCCATATCGAACAAAAAACAATCGACTGTGCTTTACATGTCGAACATAATTTTCTGCATATGTCATGGTACTAAACAAAGGTCTCAAAAAACTAATCAGAGCGATTTTGATGGAAGTATTATGTAGCTGTACTCAATTTGCAAAATCTCTTGAACAGAAAGTAATGGAAAGAGATTACAAAGAGCTGAATGTATCTGAAACCCTTGAGAGAACCAATATTCAACCTTAACAAGTAACACCCCAAACAACAAAAACTTCTAGAACTTCCAAGGTTCCTTTATTAGTAGAGCACAAAAATTAGGTCTAAAACCCAAAATCTGGATTGTTTCCGCATGCAACCGTCCAGATACGAGAAAAGAGGGTACCACGTTGCTTCATTAAATGGTCAGTATGGGCACAAACTTCAAGTCATTCTCAACACATACTTCACTAACCAAAGCAACCCGCAACCAAACAGGCAAGCTCCAGATAGTAGCCTCATCAATTTTGTAATTGTGACCCACAAATGACATTCAAGTGTTTTGAACACAACAGTGGAAATAGCACGAGAATAAAAAACAAACCCACAGTTTCAAAATTACAATAAGGGGGAAATCAAAGAATTTTGGCACGAGAAATGTAATCCGTATTGTGACCAACAAATTACATTTAAGTGTTTTGAACACAACAAACAGTGGAAATAGCATCAGAGGCAAAAACTAACCCACGGTTCCAAAATTACAGTAAGGGGGAAATCAACCAATTTTGGCACAGAGAAATGTATCCGTCAGTCGAGGAAAACTTTGTAATCACTTCAACTCATGTTCTCTCTATACCGCTCTGTAGTGTCTGTATGTGTGTGTGTGTGTGTGAGAGAGAGAGAGAGAGAGAGAGAGAGAGAGAGAGAGAGAGAGAGAGAGAGAGAGAGAGAGAGTACCTGTGCCAAGAAGAGCTTGGCTAGACGGGACTTCTTATCTGCAATCTTCGAATATACTAGGAATCAATGGCCCATTCCAACCTGCGTCGCCCATCCTACGCCGCATCTCTCTCTCTCTCTCCTCCCTTCCCTTACTCTGTATCTCCTTCCTCGCTTCAGTTTCACCACTATTTAATGGAGTAGGAACCGTAACGGTCGTTTGATTCGGGTATAGGGTCGTTTGATTCGGTATTAGGCAGGCATCTGGGATAGAATTAAATGCATTCAATTCCGTCTAATTTCATTTTTGGTTCTCACAAAAGTTCCTAAAATTAATAATATTGGACAAAAATTATTCTTGTATGTCTGGTATTGTGTAATCCCACAGAGGTGGGACTACCAATCCCGGATAAAAGCACACAGAACTTTGTTAGCTCAAATATTACAAAATTGCCACTGAAATATTTTCAGCCCTAGATCGAACAGTTTGTGGTGTTCTCTTTCATTCCGTCGACCTTCTGCCGCTCCTGTTTGGTTCTCATCTTCTCCGTTTTCACGAACCATGTTCTCATCTTCTCCAGATTCGTTCTCATCTTCTCATCTTCCATTGCCACTAAACCTGTTTGTTCTCTTTTTAAGGGGATAGAAATTACAAGGCCCTGAACGTAAAAGAAAAAGGCAGAAATAATTTATGAAAGAGCCCCCTTGTTTTTGGGATATTCAATTCTAGTCTGCACAATAGGTGAACTTATGTTGTTGTCCTTCAGAAATAGGGATAACAATTCGGCCCACCCTGACAGAGGGTAGGTATTTATTAAATTTTTTTTTCATTTAGGGTCAAGGTAGGAGGAGAATTGAAAAAATCCAAACGATTTAGGGTAGGTTTTGTTCTTATAATTTTACCCTCACATTTTGAATACCGTATTATGCACCAATTATTTTTCATTTTTGTTCAAATAGTAGATGTTGGTTAAGTTTTAATTGTTATTTTGTGAATTTTTATTATTTGTGCTCACTAGTTTCGGAATAAAAAGTAAATATTTTTAATATGAAAAAAATAGGAGTTACGCGATGGAGGTGGGGCGGGGGTACCAACCCAGGGGTGGTGTGGAGATAGATTTTCAAGCCAGGGTTGGATAATGGCAATACCCCCGTCGCCCCATTGCCATTCTGATCTAACTAATCGTCGTTACTTGTTAGTGCACTGAGTTTGCTTTAGCTAGTGTATTATGAAGAGGATAGAAATTATGGGTGGGCTTTCAACATGAGCCTCTCTAGCCTTTACCCCCAATGAGTAAAAACTTAATTTGGATGGGAACATCTCCAATAGAAAATACTAACTTTGACCCAAATTTTGTTATTTTTAAAAACTTCTAATGGCATACATGTAAATAAGACAAAGGAGAGGATTACTTCGGCAGGATAAAATGGAAAGGCTTAGGTTGCTTCAACGGAGCTCTAACGACGCTCTGGCAACTAGTAGAAAGCGTTTTGGTTGCTCCAACAAAGTTTTGGTAATTAATCAAAGGGGTTTGAGTTGTTCTGATGAGAATTTGGCGAATCTCTGGTGAAGGTCTCTCTATTCCTCTCAACTTAGTTGTTGGAGAACTAGGGCAGGATTTGAGTTGTCTCTCATTTGGGGAAAGAAATGGGTACACCATTGGGTCATGCATTGGAGTTTTGTTGTTTTTTCACAAAAATTTGTATTCGAGTCTTAAAATGAGCAAAGATTAGAGATGTCCTAACTGACCCAAAAGGGATCCTCAAGATTTAGGCTAGATTGTAGCTATATTGTGCAGTTCACTGTGGGCTTATGATAAAGGCCCACATGGGGTATCATCAAACACGGACCATATCTTGGGCCAGATTAATTCATGGCCCAGTAAGTCAGTAACCCGTTCATACAAGGCAACTTCCATTAAAAAGTTACTAGTAGTAAAAAACTCCCATCTAAGATCTACCTAAGATTTCAGGTTTGATTTTTTTTGCCAGCAAACTCTTGGAATCATTAAGGATTATGTCTGGTCATTACTTTCAAGACCCCAAAATTATTTGAGCGCGGACAAACTGAACCGGATATCCGGTTATTAAAAAAAAAAAGTATAATACAGAAACCATGTGGGAAGCGAATGCCATTGTGGGAACCCTTTTTAGTGGACCGAATAGATCTTAACTATTACCAGTCGCTTGACTGGACTTGAGAAGAGCCAAAACAAACTCCCCAAAACAGCATTTTCGGGTACCTAAAAAGTCCAAAAATTACACTTTGTTCACTTCACATTTTTAAAAAGATTATTTCCTCATCTCTCATCTGTCAAATCATTAATCAATTTCTCTCTCTATTCATACCCCTCTTTCCAATCATTATTCTCATTTCTTTCTCTATCTCTCTCCAATTATTACAACTCTCTCTAATTATTACTTTTTTTAAAAATCCATCCAAACACTATCTCAAAACTATTTTTCAAAATATTCTTGTCGAAACTATCAACCAAACAAAGTTGTACTCTTTTAGTGAAAGTCAACTTTGCAGTATTAAGTAGATCTTTCTTGAATAATACAAATCAAAATGTCCAGATTCCAGAACACAATTTTAACACAAAACTGTGTTTAGAATCTTTCGATGTCTATGGGTCAAGGTGTATCAAACGACTATAGATTTAATTGTTTCTGGAGTTGTATTTTAAAATTGGGTTACTAACCATGCTCTTAGCAAATTATAGCTTTTTAATGTAACAATGGTACAAGGATCAAGTGACATGCAAACTTCTGACTTTGGTTTTCAGTTCACATATACGGAAGTACTTTGATAAGGTGTCTATATAATGTGTAGATTAATGTACCATGTTGTGGGCTCGTGTAATCCATTATTGACTCAACTCGATGCTTCGAGCTGACATTTTGTAGACTTGCGATTCCATCTACATATAACAAATCAAATTTATCAAACACCTCTACTTGATTGATTAAGGGTCGGTTCGGCTTAAATTTAGAGAAGTGTCTTGATGAATTTCTCCAACAAAAAAGTTTATATATATCATACAATTTTAGTGTTTTTTAGGATCTGTCTTGCTTGAATTGTTTTCAACTTCAGTCCAATATTGTTAAGTTTTTCCCAAATAAAAAAGTTCTTTGAAACAAATAAGGACAGTTTATTTTTTTGAATATATATATATATATATATATATATATATATATATATATATATGTGATTCGATCGCATGACAACTAGTGTCCCCCTCAATTTTATTTTTTGCAATGTAGTAAAAGATAAACGATTAAGATCATCAAAATGGAACCGGTGTGCAGCTAGCGTGTGCTCGGTGTGTTGGGCATAGGGCTGTGAAATGCACAGAGCAATAAAAAAGAGAGCATAGAAGAAGTCCAACTTCTTTTTAGTAACCCATGTATTAACATGATATGGATTACTCAAAATATAGGGTTATATATATACTCTCTGATGTATTTGACTGATTTTTAACACAAAGTAGCCATTCTTTTTAACTCCAGTTCACATTAGATATTGTGGAATAAAATGGTTTGCGTAAAAACTTAAAATTAGGAGGCACATGCATTAGCTCAAATTATTGGTTTTCTAGACATATATGCTTTGAATGAGTATTGATTAATCGATCAATTTATCTCTTATGCACAAAACACTCAATCCATTCTTAGAAGTCATAACATGGCATCGCATATGTCTATGGAAAACTCTAACATGTTACTTAAAGTTGATTATATTTTTTATTCGGGATTGTGTTATGTACACCACAGTGTCTACAATATGTACCTTCTTGAAAAATTAAAAATCGAAAAATTTAAAAAATCCAAATTTTAGTTGAACAACTCTAGATCCGGACGGCCATATATTATTAATATATCCAAGTCATCCTAAATGGAAAAAAATGACTTCGATTATCTTAACCATTTTTTACGTCTTGTATATGATCAAGTTATCAACCTTTTTCAAATCTTGGATTAATTTGATTGTCTTAACCATTTTTCACGAGTACTTATTTAGTGGTCTTGGGGTATAGCCGTATAGGAGTATAACAGAAATGATAGGAACACAACCATGGAGATACAACATCAAACATAAGCCCTCAAATACACGTAGGTTTCACACTCATTTATTACACGAGACTCACGTGTATGTGAGGAGTTGCGTCCGGATAGTTGTATTCGATCTAAGGGATATATTTACCACGAGTACAATATTTCTGTGGGGTTCACTAACTTTTTATTGAACCCCACAAGAATCTGTGATTGAGAAGATAGAGTAGAGTATTGAGACATTGCAATACCCAAAACTACCCAATAAATTTTCGTTTTTCACTTCTCCCATTCAGGCCCGGCCCTGTATTTCGCGAGGCTCCAAGCCTATTCTCAATTTGAGGCCCTTCATATATATATATATATATATAATTTTTTTTTTCTACGAGACGGGGCCCCAAGCCTGGGCCTGCCCACAGGGCCGGCTCTGCTCCCATTTCAAGAAAGCCAACTTTCGTGTTTTAAGTTTCAACCAAACTCCTCTGAGTCCTCTCACTTGTATTAAAAGGAAAGTCCTCAAAGAGGTTCGATCCCTCCCAAATAAGTACCTCAAACATACAACATCATAGCTAAAAATAGAAAGAAAAACCACAAGTACACCAATGGCATTGAATTTTGCATTGTTCATAATATCCATATCCTTATCTCTCCCTTGTTTCCTCTCTCAAACCTTACCGAACCAAACGTCCAATCCCATCGACCGCTGGTGCAGCAGAACTCCTCATCCAGAACCTTGCAAAATCTACTTGGGTTGCCCCGGCTGCCGCGTCCCAAAAGGCAAAGCAGATTTCAGGACGATGATCGTGGAAGCAGCGCTGGAACAAACCCTTCGCGCGGAAATCCTCGCGAAAGAGCTTGGACCACGTTGTCGTGGCAAGCGTAAGCTGGCTGCGTGGTTGGACTGCTCCAAATTAATTTCCAACACTGTTTTTCAACTCAACAACACCCTCCAAGGCCTAAAGGCCACAGGCGCGAACATGAACTGGACAGATACCGATGCCCAGACGTGGCTCAGCACCGCCCTGACAAATCTCGATACCTGTCGAGAGGGGTCTCATCAGCTCAACGTCTCGAAATTCATCTCTCCTGTCGTGTCCAACAACGTGTCCGAGCTAATCAGCAACGGGTTGGCCGTCAACCGCGTGTTGCTTGGCGGCCGAGAAACAATAGGCCGGGAGTTTCCGAGCTGGGTTTCGGATGAGGAGAGGAAGTCGTTGGAGTCTCCGTCGGCGTTGGTCTCTCAGGCAAATTTCGTCGTGGCGAAAGATGGGTCGGGCCAATTCAGGTCGATCCAGGCGGCGATAAACACCGCGGTGTCGAGGAGGCGCGGCAACGAGAGGATAGTAATACATGTGAAGAGGGGTGTGTATAGGGAGTATATTGAGATCGGCACCAATATGAATCAGATTACTTTGGTTGGGGACGGGTTGAGGTACACAATAATTTCTGGTAAGCGGAGTGTTGCTTCAGGGTACACAACATATAGCTGTGCAACTGTTGGTAAGACCTCTCTCTCCTTAATTACTTTCTGCTTTGATTATTCACTGATCTTGGGGCACTCTCTATCTCTAACGACCCGAACATTTGATTCAGATTTGAATATCGGCCTATAGGTATCGGTTTTTCACCCCTCCGATATGGCTAAACCCCATTATACCGGCACTACCAAAAATTCACACTCATATCGGCCAATAACCGATATGTATCGGATTTTAGCCAATTTTTTCCCCTCTTCATGGCTGCTACACGACCGATAGGGTCGGTTCAGGTTTTGGGACGTGCCGCACCGTCACGTGGTGCTCGAATGCCCTCTAGCATCACACGTATTTAAGAGCTGATAAAATTTTTAGTTGTGGACCACAAAAATATCTAGTGTGAAAAGGTATTAGAGCACCTCATGAGATCCCGTGAGACGTCCAAAACGTACCAATGGGGTAACTTTTTAACCCACGAAAAAGGAAGTCAAGGCCCATATAATTCCTGCCTGTTAAGAACAGCAAGAAAAATGCACTCTCTACCTGGATAACCCAAAATGATTTTCCAAGCAAGGGATATGGGTTTGAGTAACATTTTCTCATGCTTATTTGTCAAGTTAAGAGGCATTTAAAGCTACGGCAACATATTTTTCTTACAGGTCAATGCATTGGGAATGTTATGTCTTCTAGTTTTAACGTCAAATAATTGAAGTGACAATGTATTACAGTGAATTAAATTATCTAAAATCACGTCTTTATCTAGGGATTGATGGCGCTGGATTCATAGCTCGGGGAATCACATTCCGAAACAGGTCCGGCCCCCGGAAAGGTCAAGCAGTCGCCGTCCGATCAGCTTCAGATCTCTCGGTCTTCTACTCTTGTGCATTCGAAGGGTACCAAGACACCCTGTTCGTCCTAGCTCAACGCCAATTCTTCAAAGCGTGTTACATTTACGGCACAATAGACTTCATATTCGGCAACGCAGCCGTAGTATTCCAAAATTGCATCATTAACGTAAGAAAGCCCCTATTGGGCCAAGCCAACGTGATCACGGCCCAAGGCAGGGTCGACCGGTTCCAAAACACCGGCATTTCAATCCAGAGTTCCAGTGTCAGGGCTACACCCGGCTTTGCCCGGGTGTATCGCCATTTCAATACGTACTTGGGGCGGCCGTGGCAACAGTACTCTCGGACGGCTTTCCTTAAAAGCTACCTAGGAAGTTTGGTGAACCCGGCAGGTTGGTTGGCATGGGAAAATACCAATTTTGCCCAAGACACGCTTTACTTTGGAGAGTACAAGAATTTTGGGCCCGGTTCTTCGACTAGGAGGAGAGTGAATTGGAAGGGTCATCATGTTATAAACAGTGCGAATGTGGCTTCGCAGTTCACCGTAGAAAAATTGATCGCCGGAAACACGTGGTTGCCGGCGACCGGGGTGCCATTCAATGCTGGTTTATGATAATTGAAAATGTCATACGACACCGGAGTGCTATTCACTGCCGGTTTACGATGTCATACGAATACCATGTATCAAATATATAAAATATATATGGAAAATTTTAAAAAAACTTTTCAAACTTTGACCTCAATAACTAATACTCCATTACACTAAAACTTCCATTTAATGTAGACAGTCATTTTTCTGTTATGACTTGGTGCTTCTCTCTCTCTCTCTCTCACCCACACATCCCCACACACATACGCTGTTGCTGTTACCACCGCCACCGCCGCCGCTGACACCACCGCTACCAAAATCTCCTCCACCACCGCACCACCACCACAACCACCAACCGATCTAAACCCAGTTTAACCCCATCTGAAATTACTTTGACCCAACATACTCCCAAATTCAAATTTAAGACCCTACTCATCAATACTTCCCTCTTCAAATTCCTCCTCATCCTCTCTCTCCCCCCACCATCATCTGGTCCTCCAAAATCAACCACCTGACTATAACCACAACCGCGAGGCCAAACCGAATCCCCAATGACTTCAACTTGTAAAAAATCTTGACGATCAACGTTGAGGTGGGCTAGAAAGAGAAAAATTTAGCTGGCGCAATACATCAAACAATTGGTGTGTGGAATGTATAGGCAGTTAAAAGATGTAGTCAAGGGGTTGTAAAGAGAGGGGAAAGAGTTGGAGAGTCCAAGGAGGCGGCAAAGAGGGAAAAAAGATACAAGATGGATGTAGAGATCAGAGGGCTCAATGCCTCGATGCTTCGAACAGTTGGGAGTGGGTCAAAGAGGGATGAATCAGACTGAAGAATGACCCAGGCACTTCTACCTGTTAGCTGTTGCGCTTTCTACATTTTTTTGGTTTGTCGTGTTGTGTGTAATAAATGAGAATTGTCAAAAAGTCAAAAGTAAAACAACACATATAACTGATGCTTTGTCCGTAACAGTAAAAGTTATTTGTTTGTTGTGTTGACTATAAAATAAACGTAAGTTTGTATTTTATGTTTGTATAAAATTGATGCAAAATAAAGTATCCTTGTCGGATTCAGTTAGGGTGGTGGTGCGGCGGTGAAGAGGATTGTGGTGGTGGGGAACTTGTGCGTGTGTGTGAAAGAGATAATGGAAAAAATAATCCTTTTCTCAATTTCCATTATCAATTGACAGATTTAGACGATAGAGGTCTATTTAAATAAAGGAAGAAAAGTTTACGTGTAACTTTGAAGTTTTTTAAAGTTTGGGGATCTGTTAGACAATGAGGTCAAAGTTTTGAAACTTTCCCAAATACACGTTTAGTTCTAGCTTTTTAGGACTTTCTGTTACGAATTTCGTACAAATTTTGCATGGTATTGTCTATTTAGGTCTTTTACGTGTTAAAATTAGAAATGATACAAATGTGTTCACAATTGTCCAATGTGTATGAATTTCACATGTATCGTTGACTTATGGTAGTTTTATTTTTTTGTAGATTACAAAACATATGGTGATTGAATCTCTAATCCTCAAATATCGAAACAAGATCTATATATGTCTGCACCGAGCACATAAATAAATAGGTTACATATCCAGACCCATGGTTGAAATAAATTGGGGTCATGATTTGACTCATTTATGAGTAAATAGATTTACGCAATCTATGCTGTTTTTCTTATTTTCAATAAAGCCGATTAGCTAGTCACCCCAAAAACATGGAGTAATATTCAGAGTCAATTACATTATCGTAAACCTGTACCATATTTCACACAATCCTTGCACTGTCATTTGGCTATCCAATCTGCAAGTATTGTGGCAAAGTCCATCAATGGTGATGAAGGTTGGATTTTTTGTAGTGTTCATGACTTTCTCTTCTATCCTCTCTCCGATCCATTCAAGCGCCGATTGCAGTGTCATAAATTGGTGGTGCGATAAAACACCTTTCCCTAAACCCTGCATGTACTATCTTGGCCAAGATTGTAGCCACTCTCCACTATCGAAGAATGATTTCCGAATTTTGGACACAAAATTAGCGTTGGAATGGTCAATCGATGCACTAAACTATATAAAGTGGTTTGGGCTAACTCGTTATAATGATAAAAAAAGAGGCGCCTGGACTGACTGCTTGAAGCTTCACGAGAGCACCATCGTCCAACTTACCCGAACCCTAGACAAAAGCACAAACCATAGTGACTTTGACGTGCAAACATGGCTTAGTTCAGCTCTAACAAATCTCGATACTTGTCAAACTGGGTTCGATGAGCTTGGTGTTACGGATTACATATTTTCACTCAAGAACAACAATGTTTCACAGTTGATAAGCAACATTTTGGCCATCAACAATATGAAAACTGATCATCAGACTACATATAAAGGGGGATTTCCTAGTTGGGTTTCAGGTGGTGATCGAGGGCTTCTGCTGTCAGAATGGCTGAGTCCAGATTTCGTGGTGGCTCAAGATGGGTCAGGAAATTTTCTCACAATCAAGGAGGCTATCGATGCATCGATTACTACGAGCCATGGGGGAAGATTTGTTATTTTTGTGAAGAGTGGGGTTTATAGCGAAAACATTGAGGTAGGCCTCAATATGGAGAATATCATGCTGATTGGCGACGGATGGAAGAGCACTATTATCACTGGTAATCGGAGCCATGTCAGAGGCTATTCCACCTTTGACTCTGCAACTTTTTGTAAGCCATACGATCTCATGGTTTTAGAGTACTATTATGCCCAAAATTCTTACAAAATTTATTTCCAAAAGCGATTTGTGGTATGCGTAGTATTATATGCAAAGCGGGTGAGGTGAGTGAGACCTTTATTATGTATCAGAATCAGAAATAGATAGAAAACAGAGAGAGATAGTGAGACCAAGAGAGTGAGATATTTATAGACGCCTCCAATACAAATATAATCCTCTACCCCTGGAGTACCCAAATTTGGGAATCACGTAAATCTTGTCATGTGCGTTTATGTGTGTGCGCATTTTTCTTTTGATTTTGATCCTTGAGGCGTAACAGCAATGAGGGATGGTTCTCGTTTTACATGGAGGGAGCAACTGAACCCTCGGACATTCCAATGGAAGTTCCAAATGCACAATGTCTAGGCATCAGGATCCATTTCTTGCAATTTTGTTAACTTGAGAAGTGTACAAAATGCAGTGTGGCTCTGCAGGGGTACTGGGGTGGTCTGGACCTATGTGTGCAATGCTGCAAACATTGCCTTCTAATAATTTTTTTGTGAAACAAATTTTGGATTTGTAGTACATTTTGTAATAGAAGTTCCCGGTAGTGAATTGTGGGATTGGTCCCCAGAATTAGTCGAATTAAGTGTAACCGAATCAGACACTTGAATTTTACCTAAAAGGAAGCAATAAAGTACTTTGCATATTGTGCTTGAGAACTTCAATGTTGTGGTATTGTGGTATATTTCATCTGGTTTTCTTTTCCTTTCCTTTGTTTTAGTATCTTGATGTTTCCAATAACTAACTTATGACTAGTTCTCTAATTAATTTCCAGCGGTGGCTGGCAACGGATTCATGGCCCGGGGCATCACCTTTCGCAACACGGCAGGTCAACAAAACGGCCAGGCCGTTGCCCTCCTATCGCAGTCTGTCTTCTACCGGTGCAGCTTTGAAGGGTACCAAGACACCCTATGCGTCCACTCCCAACGCCAATTCTACGCCGAGTCCCACGTCTTTGGCACGACAGATTTCATCTTTGGAAATGCTGCAGTTGTATTCCAGAACTGCTTTATTCATGGGCGGACTCCACTCGAGGGAAACCAAATAGTCATAACGGCCCAAAGCCGATCCGATCCGAACCAAAACACAGGGATCTCAATCCACCGATGCCATATCTCAACAGCAGAGGGTCATGGCCCGGTGGTTAAGCCGTTCGTGGCTTATTTGGGGAGGCCGTGGATGGATTATGCCCGTGTGGTTTATATGAGGAGTTATCTTGACGGATTTGTCCCTGGTGTGGGCTGGTCCCAGTGGGGAAAAAATACGGGTAATTTGGCCACTTTGTATTATGGGGAGTATGGTAATTATGGGCCAGGGTCTTCGACCAACGACAGAGTGAAATGGAGTGGGTATCATGATATTACGAACATAACTGAAGCGGAGAATTTCACCGTTGGAAAATTCATCTGCGGAGAATCGTGGTTGCTGGAGGCTGGCGTCCCGTATATTCTTGATATATAACCTTAAATTTCATTTTTTATTTGGAATTGGAATTGTTCATTTTTTCAAGAATGTTGAGCACATTGGGGGTATGAAAAAAATATAATCATCGGAAATTGATAGATATACAATTGAGACAAATTTGTCTTGCTGTGTATTCTCTAAATGATATTTGTCATCCATATAAATAGTACCTGAATATATAGATAACAATATCCAATTAATTTGATTTTTTACATGAATGATATACTCAACATTCTCGATAAAAATTGTATGATTCCGATCCCTAATACAGATCATCACAGAGAACCTACAATTGAGTCACTACAATAATATTATTGACTTAAGTATCTATAGATACCCCAAATCCGCTGCTATAATGTTAGTCTATTTTGACTCACGTGGGTCAATGTCAGTATGGATAAAAAAACAATGGAAATTCTGGTACGGGATTTTAGGGATTGTTTTTTTTTATTGTGTCCATTAATTATAATAGAGTTGGATTCTCTCCGGTTCAAGCTATTTGACCACATTCCAAACTTTACTCGATCATCGGGGTCGTTCACCTATTAAAACTTGTCAAAAACATCAACTCATATAGAAATAATTGCGCTATTCGTATATCAATTGAGATGACATCGAAACACATATATTAATCTTTAGAAAGATGAATAGCAAACTGCTACGTACGCAATCACTACGACTTAGTTAGAAAAAAAGAAGGATAGAATAAGTTCAATAGTATTTCTCAAAAACCAAGGAAATGTCGTAACTTTAAAAAAAAAAATTGTAACCCAAATTAGGGATGTGTATTGTAGCCTTTTCCAAAAGCGAAAAAAAAAAAAGAAAAAAGAAAAGAAAGTTATACCGTGAAATTAGAATGGAAGTTTATGAATATTGGATACAATATTAAGTCATTTAGAAACCTTTTAATTGAAGGTATGAGGGGTTACAAAATGCACATGACAGTGAGAAAGCATGCATAAGTATCCTTGCATTAAAATCCTCTTCCTAACAGTTAATGAACTTGTAACAAATATAAGGCAGCGAGAGAAAACGTTAACGGCAAATATTAAAGCACATTTTCACTCTTTTTATGGCCATTTATCAAACACCAAATTAAACAAGTAAAAATATTGTGCCCTATATATAGCAGTAAAAACCCTTCACAAGGAGCTAAACAAGTCAAGAACATGGCCTTATCAAATGCAATGAAGCTTTTGTTCTTACTCGTACTATTCACAATCACTACCACTTTGGCTATGCAAATTGCATCGTCTTCCGCTTCCGATGAGGTTACACCCGGTAGAAATATCTCGAGTTCGGAGGGTGAAAGAAGTCTTATGCAACGGATGCTAAGAGGGAAACATCATAAAAGGTCGCGAAAGGGAAGACATAGTCGTCAAGGAAAGAAGAAGCGACGCGGCAGCCTGCTACGGGCACGGCCACAGTCGTTACGCAGGCCAAGGTTCGCAGGCGAAAAGCATCCGGTCGGAAACGTGGCGGCCGTGGTGGCACAGGACGGGTCGGGGAATTTTCCGAACATCAAGGCGGCTCTTGACGCGTCGCTGAAGAGGGGAGACGGAGGACGATATGTCATTCACATCAAGAGTGGCGTTTACTCAGAACATGTAGTTGTGACTGCGGCAATGAAGAATATTATGTTCACCGGCGATGGTATAGGAAAAACCATTATCACTGGTAGCCTTAGCAAAGGTGAAACCGGGGGTACAACGGAATCTGCAACCGTTAGTATGTCTTCTCTCTTTTTCATCTATGCAATTAGCCTTCAAATTTTGTATTCCCTCCTTTCCGAAAGGATTGTCTGGTTTCAAACAAATATAGGTCTTCCCTACATTTTTTGAAATTTCATTGCCTTGCCTTACTTTTTAAAAGTCCGGATACTTATTAACTTTTTGGAGGAAATGAGTGTAATACCCTGAGTATATGTTTTACGCCCCCCCCCAAAAAAAAAAAAAAATAAAAAAAAAAAATTGTTTTTTAAATGATTTAAAAGGTTTTTCAAATTATTTAAATCATTTTTCATTTTTAACACAGTTTTTTTCCGATTTTTTTTTTTCAAATAGTAAGGAAGGGCGGTGAAATTCTAAAAAGTGTAAGGGAAATTTCTGTATTTGTTAGAAACCTTATTGGAGATAAATGCGTTTTTTGAACTCATTGAAATTCAGTAACTAGCGGCAAAAAATTGAATTTATTTTCTTTTATTTATAAAAATACATTACTAGAAAGTTCTCGTTTTGTAGACTGGACTATCACCGTGCTCACACAGGGAAGATTGTTTTGAAAATAAAGAATAAACTTGCGTTTGACATTGCAGTTATAATGGGCGACGGGTTCGTGGCTCGCGACATTACATTCCGAAACACAGCGGGCCCTCAAAAAGAGCAGGCCCCGGCAGTCACATCAATTGCACCTCATTCGGCTTTCTACCATTGTGGTTTCGAAGGTTATCAGGACACCATCGTCGCCCACAAGGGCCAACAATTCTACAAAGAATGCGACATCTACGGCACGGTCGACTTCATCTGCGGAGGCGCCACGGCAATTTTCCAGAACTGCAACCTCCGCCTAAGGAGATCACCCAGACGCACAATCACCATCGCCGCTTCCTTCCGCGACTCACCGAACTCTCCCGCGGGATTCGTGTTCCAAAACTGCCGAGTCACGGCAGAGCCAGACCTGAGCCAGGTGATCGGGACGCACGAGATTTACTTGGGCAGGCCGTGGAGGCCCTTCGCCCGGACGATTTTTATTCAGAATGATTTTGACGTCCCGATTCAACCGGAGGGGTGGTTGTCGTGGGAGGAAAGGGGTGAGGGGGCCGACGCGAATAAAGTTTACTATAGGGAGTATGGGAACAGGGGTATCGGTTCGTCTACAGAAGGGAGAGTTAAGTGGCGGGGCTACCGAGTTATGGACTCGAACGAGGCAAGTCAATTTACCGTTGCGAATCTACTACAAGGACAGGCATGGCTGCCTAGCACGGGCGTGCCTTTTGACGCTGGTCTTTAGGCCTGTGATTTTATGAGGAATTGAGAAGTGTCTTTCAAGGGGATTTTCCTCGTAATCTTGCACAATTGAAAGGTCTTTGTGGAATGTAGTAAGGATCAATAATCCTGTGATCTTCGAAGATAATTTTGGTTCTTTGTTTTACATAATCTAAGTAGCTAGTTTCTATTTTTCTGAAGTTAGTGCAATAAAGTCTATTATTTGAAAGTTTTAAGGTTTCTTGTTCTCAATGGTAGCGGCGAAGCTTGAATTTCGGTTCAGAGATGACGCTGTTTATGGGAGTCTACCTTATTGTTATATATATTCAACAAAAATATATAGAAAACGTTAAGTACGTGCAATGTGAGGCTTTGTTTTGTTATTAAAACTAAAATATAGGCTTGATTAATTCAATTCCCCGTGGTAATTAAACAAAAATCTTTGAGATATTCTTTTCATAATCCAAATCGTTAATCTTCTAAGTTTCTAACATTTATAAGCAAAATCAAGTTGTTTGTATACCGGTATACAAACAACTTGATTCCGCTCCACCCACCACTTGGTTCCTCCCCTGTCAATGGTAGATTCGTACTTTTGTTTAGAAGCTGCCCAAACCTAAAAGACAGTTTCAATATTGAGTTACATTGATTTATTCATTGAATAACAGTGAATGCACCCAAATGAAGTGAGTCTATAAATGAACTAAAATCACCAATTCCATGAATAATGCTTACTCCTACATATTTTGCAACGCTGCAATAAACCTTTAGAACGTACATCATTTATTCAATGAAACGCAACAACAGAAACAGAACCGCCCAAGGCTAGACAGGTCCAAAGCAAAACATGTGAATTTGAACTGAAAATTATCGAGTTCCGACTTTACTAAAGACATTCTTCGGTTGGCCAA
This sequence comes from Vaccinium macrocarpon, assembly GCA_022606695.1. Lineage (NCBI taxonomy): Eukaryota > Viridiplantae > Streptophyta > Magnoliopsida > Ericales > Ericaceae > Vaccinium > Vaccinium macrocarpon. The sequence goes on from CM040171.1 coordinate 11,488,593, forward strand.
GGCGAGGGGCGGGGATACAAGATATTTTTTGTGCGGAGAGCCACCAAACACTCAACGCTCTGAGAATAATTTATTAATGCAAAACGGGCCGATCATTACAATATTTACATACTTTCTAGACTATATGCAAACTTGTCTCTGTGAGTTGGTAGATCCAACGGGTGGTTTGAGTCGTGCAGTGTAAAGGCGATATCAACACATCGTAGAAGAAAATCAGAGCCCTTAGGTCAAACCGCGACGCAATCACTTCAACTTAGAATTGCTTACACTTTCATAAGTACTTTACTCCCTTGAAGCCTTCAATGGACCCTGTTGATACACGGAATTTTTACTTTTAGTGAGTGTCTGTCATGAAAATAATGGAGTTAAACCTGAATTGTTGAATTTTTAAGTGTCAGGAAAATTGGATTTATAAGCTAATTAGAAACTTGGTAAATTGAGATATTTACAATTAATAAGTATCACCAGCGTGTTTAATAAGACTTTAATTGATTACATGAAAATCCCTCTTTATAACGCAGAATGACTTCATTAACGCAACACATTAATTAATACAATTTAGGAACTGTTAATTTACGGACACTTCTCAATCAAACCTATGTTTAAATGTAAACAAAGCCCAAAAAAACATACAACCCTATAGTTGTCAACCCCCCACAAGGGGTTGTATCTATCAACTTGTTACAACAAATTAAGCAGCGTGCATATGAAAATTAAGTCAAGCTAGGGAAAAAAAATGGGCATATCAAACGCAATAAAACTTCTGTTATTATTAGTGTTATTCGGAATCACCACAGCTTTGGCTATCGAGTTTGCATCATCTCCTGATTCAAACGACGAAACACCCAGTCGAAATGTTTCAAGTCCGGAGGGCGAAAGAAGTCTCTTGCAACGGAAGCTAAGAGGAAGAGGTCAAAGAGGGAGGAGGCCACGGGGCCGACTGGGTCCAAGGCGGCCAAGGCCATTGCCTCGTGTAGGAAGGCCAAGGGTGGGCAGAAGAAGGGGCAGAAGGGCGCCGGTGATAGTGGCTCAAGATGGGTCGGGAAATTTTCGAACAATCAAGGAAGCTCTCGATGCGTCGCGTAGGAGGAAAGGATTGGGACGGTTTGTCATCCACATAAAGGCTGGGGTTTATAGGGAAATCCTTGTTGTTGAGGAGGGAATGAAGAACATTAAGTTCACTGGTGATGGCATAGGGAGGACCATTATCACTGGTAGCAATTACTCGGGCTTAAATAGCCGTGGGACTTGGAATTCTGCAACTGTTTGTAAGTCTCTCTCTCTCTCTCTCTCAAACGCATGCCCATCTTATTCTGAAAATGTACTGTACCTCCGTCCCATTTTTCATTCAACCTTTCTATTTTGGGATGCCTCAAAATAGAGTAATTAAAAATGTTAACCAGGTGCTTGGCAAAAAAGGCCCAAACTAGTTTTTTGGTTTTTTGTTGTCTTAATTTATTCAATTTTTTTTTTTTTATATTTGTTAGTTTTGTGTTAAGTTTTCATGGTTTATGGATTCGTCTCGACGTAACGAATCCAAAAAGTATAAAATTATGGTCGAAACTAATTTTTTTTAATAAATCCAAAATTAAACATGTTTAATTTAGTTTATTTAATTATTTTCGGCTCTATTCAAACAAATATTAGTTTTGACCATAATTTTATACTTTTTGAATTCATCTCATCCAGATAAATCAATAAACCACAAAAACTTGAAGCAAAACTAACAAATGTTTAATCTTTTTTTAATAAAGACAATAAAAAAACCAAAAAGACAGTTCTACGCTTTTTTGCCAAAACACCTTAATCAGAGCATAAAACTGAAATCAATTCCAAAAAGGTTACTAACGAACAGTAAACAATTGATAAAGTTTGAAACTTACGGAATAAAATGAACTGAAACAGATTGTAATCGAAAACATGTAATATGATAACAAAGTAAACAAATAACAGGGATCAAAGTTATCGGAATGTAGAAAACCAATTTGTAACGGATTACAGAAGTTTAAATCGAGGCATGTGAACCACGCTTTCCTTAAGACAATATTCATTCTTCCTTGAGACAATATTCATCCTCTCATGCCACCATGGATTTGATAAAAAAAATTCACTATTGGGAGTATAAATCCGGGAGAATCCAAAATAGCTAACGACAACTCCCCCTTGTCGTTAGCAAAGTAGGGCGGACTTGTGAGATTTTGGTACCAATCTACACTTCCAAATTCGGGTGAGATCTATAAATCGAAATCGAAAAAAATAGAGTTTTCCGGCTAAAAGCCAACTGAAAGAACCAATGGAACTGTTGCGGTACCTGAAAAATAGTCGTCTCTATTTGCGGTACCTAAAAAATAGTCGGAGTTGCTGAGGTTTGTTCGCCGTAACTCACCTGCTTGGCTCGCCGGAGCTACTGCGTTTTGCAAGACCAAATCTGTTCTTGTTCACGAAGAGAAGTTTGATCCAAGAAAAGTGTTTCATTTGATATAAACAAGGAATGGGGGAAAATGCTCCTGTGTGGTTGGGTGCACAGGAGTGTAAATATATTCATGTTAGAAAAAAAATGTAGTGTAAATATTTATGCAAATTTTTGATATCTAATAAACACAAGTGTGGTTGGAAAAATATTTTTATATTTAATTAATTGTCTTTTATTAATTTAAAAAATTATTAATTATTAATTTTTCCAGGAATTTTTTTTGGTAATTCGGTTTGAATTTTTTTTCGATTTATTGTGTGTTTTTCGAATTTCTTATGTAATTATTGTTATTGTAATAAAATTAAGCCATTTAGTTTATTAAAATATAAAACTGTGGGCAAATAGGTCATTTACCTTCTTATCCTATCAAATCCACCTTACAAATTCTCCTTCTCAAAATACCATCCAAACACCTCACTAACTAATTCACCCTTATTATGAGGTGGGGTCACCCTCGTTATCAAATTCCCCTTCAAATCCACTCTCATTACAAATTCATCCAAATCATCTCAGGTATGCAAACGGTTTGTACTAGTATATACTATATAGAGGAATTAGTGGTTGTCCATTAATAAACTATCATGTCCGTTCGTAGTGAACGGCAACATCCGTAGACGGAAAAAGGTTATGGGAAGCCACATCCCCACATAAACAATCATATTCTAGTGCAATAATCTCTCTCCTTTTGATGCGACTTCTCTTTATTATTTTTTTTTGTTTTGAGAAAAATGAGATGTGCATTAATATAAACAAGGCAGAATACAGGGTATATAGGAAAAAAAAAACATATCAAAGTACATAGAGACAACGATAACATCACTAATCACAAAACATTAGACTCCCCCAAAGCAGGCAGTCTTCTGTCCCTTGTATCTGGATGATGCATGAAGGAAGAGAGAGCTCTTTTAGCAAGCATATGCACCCGCACAACTTTCGTACACATAACCTTTAAGATTTTGCAAAAAATTGAGCTTGGCTAGCTCCATATGTAGGTTGCACAGCAAAAATGCATCATCATGGTGGCCATCAATCCTCCCTCCTAACTAAATCACAACATTAAAATAATCAGTATAAAGATGGGCAACATTATAATCATTAGTTATAGACCGTTTGACTGCTGTACGAATTGCCAAAAGTTCTATTTGGATATGGCTATTGTTATAGGCAGGTAAGGCAATTTGTGCAGTTCGAGAACCGTCAGGAGATGAAACCTTGAAGCCCAGGTTGGACCATGAATTATCCTCTTTCTAGACTTCGGACCATGAATTATCCTCTTTCTAGACTTCGGACCATGAATTATCCTCTTTCTAGACTCCATCAGTATGAATATTGCAAACCCTTTGGGAAGACATAGGAGAAGAAAAGTGTCTGAGGACTATAGATGGAGAAGAATTAGACACAGTTGAATTTCTAGTTTCCCGCTTGTGCCACTCAACCGCTCTTTTGCACCACAAGGCATTGTCTTTACCTTTGCCAAGACTGAAGTTTTATTGAATAAAGTGCCTGAGAAAACCAGATCATTCCATTGCTTCTAGATAGACCAAAGAATTGCTATGAAAAGGTAAAACTTTTGTTTGTCTAAATGAAGCCGACTAATCCAGTCCATCAAACATTCCTTAAATAGGCCATCAGTCGAGGTACCCAGGGTAGGGTGCTTAAACTCAATATCATCCCAATCACTTTAAAGTGCTTAAACTCAAGGCTGTGTTTGGTTGAGAATTTGAGAAGAATATTTTGAGAAATATTTTTGAGATAATATTTGGATGGGTTTTTGGATAGAGTAATGATTAGAGAGAGATGTAATAAATGGAGAGAGATAGAGAGAGAAATGAGAATAATAATAAGAGAAAATGGTAATGAGTAGAGAAAGAAGTGTGAGTAATGAGTGATGGGGGGAGAATCTTTATGAAAATGTGAAGTGAACATTCAAATATCATCCCAAACACTTGTAGTGATTCAATAGTGGCAAAAGAGGTGATTAGTTGTCTCGATCTCTGAATGGCAAAGGGGGCAAAGAGGAGAGATATTGGGCATGTGAGAAGACAAACCACTTGGAATAGGTAATATATCTCTTAGACATATTTAGATGAGGACTTTTATGAGTTCAAGGAGATCCAGAGACTAGATAAGAGTCCAAGCATTGTGTCCTTTATGAGTTCAAGAAGCTAAGGCTGAATCCCAATGATGCTTGTCAAAGAGACTAGAGAGATCTATAACCAGACTTAGTGTAATAGTGTCCAGAGGGAGAGTAAGGCCAAATTATCTCACGAGGAATTTCATAGGTAGGGAGGTTAGTTCCCAAAACCTTTGGGATAAGGAAAGGAGGAAATGTTTCCTGAATTAATCCCACATTCCAAACCGGTCCTAAAAGAGTTTGCAGAAAGAGTGAGGATACCTTTAGAGAGTCAAGGCACATGTAAGGTGTAAATTGGCTAAGCTGTTTGATGCAACTTGATGTTTATTAAATGTTTGCCCTCTTAAACAATTGAAACTCTTAAACGGAACTAAAATATGTTTGCCCTCTTAAATAATTGATTCTTAAAGGGAGTTATTATTCCCTTTGTCCCAAAAAGTTAGGGTCACTTTGAGATTTCAATTTTTTTAAGACATAATTATCACTTTTTTTAAAAACATTTGTCTCTCATTTTTTTCGTATAATTTTGCATTTAAAGGGTTCATGTCACATCAAAAAGGAAGGATAAAATTGAAATTTTATCAAATTAAGTACTCCTACATTGATTTGTGCGAAGGGTTTAGCATTTTGGGATAGTCTATCTGGAATACTGGATCAATTTTTGAGACGGAGGGAGTATATTGTTTGTTCTAGTATAGACTTAATCATATGATCATGATAATCTTCTGTATTACTAGTAGGAACAAAAAAAAAAAAATTTTTTTTTTGTTTTTTTGTTTCCTTTAAAATTCATTTTTTATGTTCTGAAGTTTTTTTTATTTCACATTTCCAAAAAGATTTTGATTTCTACCCTTAGAGCAAATTTTCAACTATTGTTCTTGCTGCTTTTAGGCTTGAAAATCTCTCTTTTGAGTCTCCTCCTTGTTTTCTTTTTGGTTGACTACTTCTTCCTTCACACAAGTGCTTGGTTTGCCCATTCTTGTCTTGTATTTGTTGATCTTTTGCTTTTGTCTATGTTCTGATGATCAAAAAACCCGAACCCATCTATATTGTCATGTCACATTGTAGAAATTGGCTCACCAACAGTGGACCGAATGTGCCCAAAGGCTGAGCCGGCATTTGGCATGTTCAGTTTTTTTACTCCAAAGCTATTTGTAAATTCCATCCGAATGGTGGTCAAGTCCGACTGGACGATTGCTATGCATTGTAGCCGATTTGGACTTCATTTTGGACTTTTTAAAGATTTGTTCCCTTGTTAGTTTGTCTTGCGGTGCAAGAAAATCTCTTCGGGCAAGTATTGGCTTTAGGAAGATTTTGTGGTTATAAATATAATCTTGATCTCTCATTAAAGTTTCGACTTCTTGAGTGAATCCCTCTTAGAGACCCCTGACTAGAAGGTCTCATATTTAGAACCTTAGGGTTCTTTAAAAGATCTTTGTCTACTCTGGTTGTCCATTCATAGTGGGTTTGTAGGCCTTTGGCCATGTGCAAGATCATCCTTTTCGACAATTCTTTTTTGTTGAAACTGTAGGGTTTAATCATCTCTATTTGTGTGACATCTTGTTACTTCTGTTGAAAAAAAGGAAAATAGTATTTATTTTCAAAACAACAAATCCTTTGGTAAAACTTGCAGGGGTAGAGGGGGATGGATTTATGGCTCGTGACCTGACATTCCAAAACACATATGGGCTGGCACAAGCCCCAGCGATCACAATCGATGCCCCACGCTCGGCTTTCTACCGAGTAGGCTTCGACGGGTATCAAGACACCGTCTATGTCAGAAAAGGGCAACAGTTCTTTAAAGAATGCGATGTTTACGGCACAATCGACTTCATATGTGGGGACGGCACTTCCATTTTCCAAAACTCCAACATAATCGCCAGAAAATCCTTCACGGGACACATAATCACAATCGCGGCCTCAAAACGACTTGGGCTGAACTCCCCCACTGGGCTCGTTTTCCAAAACTGCCGGATCTCGGCTGCGCCTGATTTAAGAGCGGTATTAGCTTCCACGGCGAATTTGATGAAGATTTACTTGGGCCGGCCATGGGCGGACAATGGACAGACAAACGCACGGACAATTTTCATGAACTGTGTTTTTGATCTGCCGATCCAGCCGGAGGGGTGGTTGTTGTGGCCAGATGGGCCGAATGATCCTAATGTTTATTACAAGGAGTTTGGTAACAGGGGTATGGGCTCTTGGACCGGGGGGAGAGTGAGGTGGGCCGGGCATCCGGTCTTGATGGATCGAAATGAGGCAAATCAGTTCACGGTTGCGAATTTTATTCAAGGTCTCACTTGGTTGCCTAAGATCGGTGTGCCTTTTTTTCCCGGTCTGTAAGGCTAAATTGGTCTTTAATTCTGGATTTCCAACAATTTTGGAAGGTCATTCGCGAAAGGAATTGGGCAATTGCTTTCCATGGGAATCCTAGAAAATTGGCATTAATTTTCATTTTCTAGGAGGTGGTTTCTAGGAACCTAGAAGGTTAAACAACTTGTAAACACCATTTAAAGTTCTTATCTCGGTGCAACGATTCTTGAATGGCATATCGAGACTGTTACAATTTAAAAATAATAATTCTAGTGTGTACAACAATGTTATTGATCTCGTATCGTACTGGCCGGTACCGGCTGAGATGTACCGTACCGATCATAAAACGGTACACTCGACAAGGTGTTCGGTACCGTCTAAAATACCGCTCTATTCCGGGCGTTTTGGCAGTTTCCCGGGTTTCGTCCAGTGCAACACGACCAAAATTTAACAGAAAAACGATAGTTAATTAAGAATATGAGACTAATAATGCCACCTAAGGTCGCCATTGAACCCAAAATGAATATTGCAGTTTTAGACAACCATACTTTCAAAACTAAAATTATTCGACGTGTGTGGACCCCACATCTACAGTCAATCACACATTAGGCGAAATTTTAGGACGCACACTGAACTTGAGATGGATTCTGGGCCTAATTTTAGACCCAATATAAAAAATGCATATCTTGCTCTTTTTTTATTTTTATTTTTATACGCGATGGGCTTTTGAGATTTTCTGAAGTATGATAAACTCATGACTACAAGCATTCCTCCTAATAACAGAAATTGTCCAGTTAAACAAGAAACATTTCTTTTAAACATTGCTTATGTCACGATTACCACTCTTGTAAACGTTTCTTGTTTTTTTGCTTTTTAAGATTAAAAAACAAGAAACATTTAAAAGACCGTGATTTGATGTAAGAGAGAAAAAATTTAGGGTACATCTAATTGATTTAATCCTAATCATTTCATTGCCCTCTACCTTAATGTATATCACCATTCGATTCAGGCCTCCAAAATATATGAGCTCACTTTGCACATGCCACTCCGCTCGACCATTTAGTTCCGCTCATGTCAATGGTAGAATCATACTTTTGTTTAGGTGACAAAACTTAAAAGACAGTTTCAATATTGAGTTAGTTAAATTGATTCATTCATTACAGTGAGTGCATCCAAATCACGTTATTTGCTATGCATGAAGTGACGCCTATAAATGAACTAAAATCACCAATTCCATGAATAATGATGCTACCTATTAATTTTGAAACGCTGCAATAAACTTTTAGAACTACTTCATTTATCCAATGAAGCGCAACAATAGAAACAGATGAAGTGACCGCTCAAGGCTAGATTGGTCCAAAGCAAAACATGTGAATTTGAATTCAAAATTATCGAGTTCCGACTTTACTAAAGACATTCTTCGGTTGGCTAAGGCGAGGAGCAAGGATACAAGCTATCTGTTGTGTAAAGAGCCACCAAATACTCAACACACTGATACTGGGGCTGTAAACGAGCCGAATCGAGCCAAATCTTATGAGGTTCGGGATTAGTTCGTTAAGGTATGAGTCAGGCTTGAGTTCGGCTCGGGTTTGATTCGAGCCTAGACAATTGGACTCAAGTTTGGCTTGTGAAAAAATTTCAAAGCTTGAGTTCGGCTCAGTAGGGCTTGTTAAACTCAAACGAGCAAAATCGAGCAGAATTTAGGCTCGAATCCAGCTCGGTAGAGCTCGTTAACAATTTAGAACACAAATTGCGAGGGGAAAGAGATATGCTTCAAAACCATGTTATATGTAGATCTACCACATAATCAAAAAATCAAACAAAAATAAACAAATCTACCACAATAATCAAGAAATCAAAAGAAAAACAACATGAGAAAAAAATATTGAGAACTAAATAGAGTACTCTAGTTAGGGATAAAAGAATAACAAATTACATAAGAGTTTTTCAACTATAAAACATGTACATATCAACTCCTAAAGTATTATTAATTATATTTTGACCCTAGGTTCATGAGCCTAACCGAGCCGAATCCACTTATATTCAGGTTCGGCTTATTTATGGAATGAGCCTAATATTGAGGTTCAAGTTCAGCTCGTTTAATAGACAAATCGAACTCGAACGAGCTCTTACCGAACCGATTCTCGAATAGTTCACGAACAGCCCAGTTCATTTACAACCCTAACCGAGACCAATTGATTATTACGATCATCGATCACAATGTTTACATATTATCTATATGCAAACTTGTCTTCACGAGTTGGTAGATACGAGTGGTTGGAGTTGTGCAGTGGTAAGGCAATATCAACACTTCGAATAAGAAAATCAGAGCCCTTACTGCCACGCTATCACTTCAACTTAGAATTGCTAACACCTTAATAAGTACTTTACGACCTTTAAGCCTTCAATGGGCCCTGATGATAAACGAAATTTTACTATTTTGCAACTCTGTCGTGAAAATAATGTAGTTAAACCTTAATTGTTGAACTTATAAGGGTATTAATTGATGTCGAAAAAAATGGACTTGCAAGCTAATTAGAAACCTGGTAAATTGAAGTGTTAACAAGAACAATTAAGTATCACCGGCGTGTTTAATAAAACTTTCATTAATTGCATGAAAATCCCTCTTCATAACACAGAATGACTTCATTAACGCAGCACATTAATACCAATTTAGGCGATTTTAAACTGTTCTACAGACATTTCTCAATTAATCTATGTTCAACCCCCGCAAGTGGTTGTAACTTGTATCTGTCAATTTGTTACAGCAAAGCAGGGCACGTAAAAAGAAATTAAGGCAAGGGGAAAAAATGGGCATATCAAACGCAATAAAACTTCTGTTACTATTAGTGTTATTCGGAATCACCACAGCTTTGGCTATCGAGTTTGCATCATCTCCTGATTCCAACGACGAAACTCCCAGTAGAAATGTTTCAAGTCCAGAGGGCAAAAGAAGTCTCTTGGAACGGATGCTAAGAGGAAGACGTCATAGAGGGAGGAGGCCAAGGGGCCGACGGGGTCCAAGGCAGCCAAGGCCATTGCCTCGTGTAGGAAGGCCACGGGTGGGCAGAAGAAGGGGCAGAAGGGCGCCGGTGATAGTGGCTCAAGATGGGTCGGGAAATTTTCGAACTATCAAGGAAGCTCTCGATGCATCGCGTAGGAGGAAAGGATTGGGACGATTTGTCATCCACATAAAGGCTGGGGTTTACAGGGAAATCCTTGTTGTTGATTGGGGAATGAAGAACATTAAGTTCATCGGTGATGGCATAGGGAGGACCATTATCACTGGTAGCAACTCCAATAATGGTGACCGTGGGACAATGGCTTCTGCAACTGTTTGTAAGTCTCTCTCTCTCTCTCTCTCTCTTACACGACACATGCCGATTTTATTCTGAAAAGTTTACTACCTCCGACCCATTTTTTCAATATTGCTGAAGTTTGAAACTTAGTGAATGAAATGAACTGAAACAGATTGTAATCCAAAACGTACATACAATATGATAACAAAGTAAACAAATAACAGGGATCAAAGTTACCGGAATGTGTAAAACCAATTTGTAACATATTACAGAAGTTTAAATCGAGGCACGTGAGCCACGCTTTCCTTAAGACAATATTTGTCCCTCCCACGGTGTTTACAGTTATTGGACGATTGTCTCCCAAGATACTCCACAACGATCTCACAAGAATAATTGTAACAATATAGAGGAATTAGAGGCTGTCCATACAACTCCGGTTGAAGAGAACGGCAGCATCCGTAGAGGGCGAAAGGTTTCGATGGAAAGCCACATCCCCACATAAGAAACGGCAACAGAAGCTTAGAGGATTTGCAACAAGGGAAAATGTTCCGGTGCATTTTTCCCTTGAAAAGATATAACCCACATTGGTTCAAGTCCAAGTCCTATATTTTTTGACCGAACCCGACCTAACAAAGAGTTTATTACCGTTGAGGTTACAAAAAATATTTTTCACAATTAAGGTCAATCACTCTTTTTAATTACCATTAAGGTCAATCACTTTTTTTGGGGGATTTAAGTTCAAGGTTTATCACTTTTATAGGATACCCTAAATTTACATTGTACATTTAGAATTTAGACTATACATTTAGAATTTAGGAATAGGACCGTACATTTAGAATTTAGACTGACATTTAGAATTTAGGACCGTACATTTAGAACTTAGAATTTAGCACTTTCCTAGGATACCTTAAGATTTAGGTTTAGAGTGCACTTTCTTAATATATGGTTTTAGTAGTTTAGACACTTTCATAGGGTATCCTAGGGTTTAGGTTTAATCACTTTCACAGGGTACCATAGGATTAAGGCACTTTCATAAGGTTAGGGGTTCCAAATTTAAAATGTAAAAAAAAAGAGGAGAGAGAGAGAGAGAGAGAGAGAGAGAGAGAGAGAGAGAGAGAGAGAGAGAGAGAGAGAGAGAGAGATGTTAGGCTATGTTTATCGATGAATGGAGTTTTTGGTCCATTTTTAAAAAACTAATGGAACTTGGCGTGCACGGACCCAAAAAATTGGACGTGCCCGTGCTTTCCAAAATGTGGGACTAAACTTTATACAATTCTTCAACCAACACATTGATAATTTCTCATTCAATATTTGTTGGTTTGGAACTAATTTTCTAACAATTACTTTATGGTCATGAGGCATTGCCACTTGGTGCCTAACTTCCGTATCCATCATCACATTTTTGTGGGATCCATATAATGCGTGGTTGATAAGTGTGTTAGGGAACCACTATCCCAAGACCGTGGAATAATGAGTCCTCAAAATACATGTCCACTTTATTTAGGCAAAGCCAAAATCTTTGTAGTTTTACAAGCATATCCTCCACAAAGGTGGATAAGCACTTTGAAAATTTGAAATACGGGACAATTTGGGTAAAAGTTTCCTTTTAACGTGACTTAAAAGTGCATAAAATATTTGTCACCATAAAAAGTTAAAACTCTCAAAAAGAACTAAAATTATGGGACGGCGGGAGTACTTTTGTTTGTTCCAATATAGACTTAATCACGTTATCATGATTATATTTCGTATTACTAGTAGGAACAAAATAAATTAACCATTTTTTTTTCCTTTAGATTAGATTTTTAATGTTCTTAAGTTTTTTATTTTACATTTTCAAAAAGTTTTTGATTTCTAACCTTAAACACAAAGCTAGCGCACAACAGCTTTTCAACTGTTCTTTCGTTTTTTTTTTGTACATCGGAATAGAAAACAGATCAAAACAAAACAAACTGAAAGAAGACAACAACAAGAACGATAAATTAGCAACAAGAACGATCAACCCAAATCAACATGATCAGGTTCCAGAGAAGAAAGATCTGCATCCAACTTCCACTGACATCGGGGACTTACCAGCTGCAGCCGCTGTTGTTGCTCTTGCTGTTGCTGAGAACCACCCACTGCCTCCTTCATCAGAAGCCAATGGAGGCCGGATCTCAAGATCCATCACAGATTGGTGATGGTCAAACAAAAAATAGATCGGGAGATTCTAACTCTCACAAAGAGAGTGACTCAGCCCAGATCTACATGGTAATAGAAGAAACTGGAGAGAGGATAGGGGTGGGGAGGTGAGTGATGGGGGGTGGGGGGCGTCTGGATGGGAGAAACCCTAAGAGAAAAGTGCAGAGCACTTGTAGACTTGAAATCTCTCTTTCGAGTCTTCTCCTTGTCTTCATTCTGGTTGACTACTTCTTCCTTCACGCAAGTGCTTGGTTTGCCCCTTCTTGTGTTGTATTGTCTTGAATTCAAAAAATCCAAACCAATATTGTCATGTCCCATAACCGAAATGCATCTCTCTCCGTATCTTGCACCCTTTTATGAGGGGCTTGCGTATACGAGTGGTTCTCTCTTGAAATCTCTGGATGTTCCTAAGCATCTCCTATCAAACTACATATATATCTCCATTTTGGAGATGGGATGTGACAAGTTGAAGGGTAATTTAGCCTATTTTTTCTTTAAGATTTGTCCTTTATGAGTAAATTTTTGAGGGCCCATCATCATTTTTAGAGATTTAGAGACGAAAATGAAGGTGGTATTTTGGTCTTCAAATCTCTAAAAAGGACAATGAGTGCTTCCAAAATGTACAAAAAAAATTAAATAAAAAGGAGATAAATTATAATATTTTCTCTCAATATGTCACATCCGGTCTTTATTTGGTAGATATAGAGATACATTGAAGATGTCCTAAGGTGTCGCTGTTCTAATTCAAGGTGGAATGTGTTAGAAAAATGTATTTGGGGCTCCTGTAGTACGGCCTCGCATTTTGAGTATGTAGGGTGGCCAAAACTATGTCGTTCTGGGTGTGCAAAGAGAATAACACTACTTAATCCTTCAAAACTATGTCATTTTAACCTAGTTTTATTTTTTGAATTCCAAAATGTGAGCATTTTTAAGTAGTTGTTTATTTTCTTCAAAATAAAATTTGATTTTTGGTTTCTTCTATACTTGGGGTTGGTTTCTTTTATTATTTTAGGAGTAGAATTTTCCCCCATAAAACCTTGTTCTCAAAACGGTATTGGCTCTACAGTTAAAACACATTTTTAAACTTCTTAATTTTTGGGCTTCTTTCGGTTTTGTAAAATTAATGCCCGTTCGAGATGACAAGGGGTTACAGTGTATAAGAATAAGAGTCATGATGTAAATTGCTAATTACGTTTAGAAATTCTAGCTTACGCCACTTCTTATATCACAAAAACACACCTATAATAGTACTTGTGAATGTCTGTGCCTAAAGACACTTTGTAAAATCTAGTATTTCTACAAAATAGAAGAATATTGTTAGCTAATGTTGTCTTGTACAAATTTAAAGTCATAAACAATTTTCTAGATTTCTATAAAAGGCCCACAAAAAAAAATATATATTAATGTTAAACTTGACATAATCCCAAAGAGAGAAAAATGCTGTGATTCTAAACCTTTCTACGCCCAAAACGATGTAGGTTTGGCCGCCATACAATCTCGTAGTGTGGAGGTGCACCATGGGATCCTCGAATCTGGAAAAAATATGATACACATATCGAATTCCAAAGATTAATTCCATTACACAATCAAATCAAAATTACGGACTACATAAAAAAGAATTGCAGAAAATGAAATATAAATAGAATTGGAGTATTCAGGATGAACCGAGTCCTGTAAAAACCATGAAAACCACAATCTCTTTAAAATAGATTCGTTGCCTATTGAGGGTTCTGAAGGAAGCATTGTTGATAAAACGACTAGAACCACGAATATCAGAACGCTTGGCAAACTGAACTCATTCGCCTCTCTCTCACACAAAGAATCGAATATCAAAATAAGGTAGTAAGAACTCGAATTTTTGGTGTTGAACACAATTTGGGATTGCCAAATATAGTGCAAGAGGAATTGACTTTTGCCAAATATGAATTTTCCAATTATCATCACTACTCCATTAAGAGGGCAATCGTGGATGTTCAGTAGCCACGCGGCATAACAATGCGGAGGAGACTCTTCAATTGCTTTGGGAGACCCCTCCGCATATCCCCATTTTATTCATTCCCCAAATCCAAATTTCCAACGAAATGTTCACTGTTTCTATAGGGTAATCTTGGTGGTCAGTTCCCTCCGTCGGCTGTGACACATGTACCAAATTATAAGATTTAATTGTCTAAAAATCTAGAAAATTGATTACAGTTCAACTACACACATGTACATATGTACCTGCACGAACACATTTGGATCATTTATTTTAAGAGTCAATACTCAAAAAATTTTCCATGGAAGAGTTAGCTCTTCCATGTAAGAGTTTTTTAAAAACCCGAACCGTCGAAAACACGCACGTACGGTTAAAATGCACATCCGTACATTTTGCAAATGCACTCGTAGACATGCTTTTTTGGAATTGCCTAAAGGAGAAAAAGAGACAAAGTGTGATAAATCACTCCCGTGAATATATTTTCAAAAAACGAATAAAGCAAAAAGAACTTGTTGAAAAAAGAAGAAGAAAAGGAATATAGTACTTTCTAACAACAAAATCCTTTTGCAGTGGTAGAAGGGGATGGATTTGTGGCTCGCGACCTAACATTCCAAAACACAAATGGGCTGGCACAAGCCCCGGCGATCGCAATCACAGCCCCACACTCGGTTTTCTACCGAGTAGGCTTCGACGGTTATCAAGACACCGTCTATGTCAAACAAGGCAAGCAGTTCTTTAAAGAATGCGAAGTTTACGGCACGGTCGACTTCATATGCGGGAACGGCGCCTCCATTTTCCAAAACTCCAAATTAATCGCCAGAAAATCCCTCAATGGAGGAAACACAATCACTATCTCGGCTTCAGAAAGAAACCTGCCCAACGATCCCACTGGGCTCGTTTTCCAAAACTGTATGCTCACGGCTACGCCTGATTTAAGAGCGGTATTATTTGGGCCTGATTTAACTGCCAGATCACGGCTGCATATTTACTTGGGCCGGCCTTGGAAGCCGTACTCACGGACCATATTCATGACGTGCAATTTTGATCTGCCCATCCGTGCGGAGGGGTGGCTGGAGTGGGGAAGAAGGCCAGATGGTGGGCCTAATGTTTATTATAGGGAGTTTTCGAACAGCGGTTTGGGTTCTGGGACAGAGGGGAGAGTGAAGTGGGCCGGGTACCGGGTCATGACGGATCGAAATGAGGCAAATCAGTTTACTGTGGCAAATTTTATTCAAGGTCTCACTTGGCTACCTAAGACCGGTGTGCCTTTTTTTGCCGGTCTGTAAGGCTAAATTCGTCTTTACTTCTGGATTTCCATCAATTTGCAAGGTCATTTGTGAAAGGAATTGGGCAATTGCTTTTCATGAGATACGAAATTGGCATTTATTTATTTTTTTTTTTTTTTTGGGGTTAGTATTAAGTCAAAACTTGGGAGTGTATAAAGACCTTTTATAGTTCGTATCGGTACAACGATAGAATTGAATGACATTTGTCTGAGACTGTTACAACTTCAAAAAAAAAAAATTAATTGTAGTATGTTGAATTAAAAATTTATGAAGGATGCAAGACTGAAATTGAGCAGAAAAACTTTAGGAAGTTTCTGTTCAAAATTAATTAAGAATGGGAGACTAGTAATGCCACCTAAGGTCGCCATTGAACCCAAAATGAATATTGGGATTTTTGACGACGATACTTTCAAAACAATGTCATGATTACTGTTCTTTTAAACACTCCTCAAATTTTGTTTTTTCTTTCCACTTTAGAAACAAAAAACAAGAAACGTTCAAAACAACGGTAATCGTGATTTGGCATGATGTAAGAAAGAAAATTTCAGCAAACATCTAATTAATTGACTATAATCCTAATCATTTCGTTAGTTCTCATTTCTTATTCATATTATTACAGCCATAATTGTTACCATTATAACCTCGAAGGGGACTCATAAACAACCAATATAATCTGCAATGATAATTTCTACTATAGTAGTAGTAGTATAATAATTTGTTTCTTGGTGTGTGTTCCCTTTTTGTCAAAAAGTAAAAACTGTTGAGTAGAGGAGTGTAGATCACACACTTTTCATGTATGAAACTCACAAAAAAATTGAACAAACACACTCTGATTTTATTGATGCTTTCTTACTCCACACTTGATATCAAACTAACAAATTACACGCCTATTTATAGGCTTAACAAGCAGAAAAAACAAAATGAGATAAACTCTCATTTATTATCAAATCACAAAAACAATCACGCAAGTTCAAAAAATCATCCGCCTGATTTTTGAACAGTACTCCACGTTTTAATTTAGGGCTGCTGAGAACCCACTTGGTTCTCTCAAGTTTATCCTTTTTTCTTCATCCCCCCTTAAACTTGAGTCTGGGGGTTTCTTCATTCCAAGCATTGTCTTCATTTTGATGAAGGCTTCATGCTTGAGGGGCTTCGTGAAAATATCAGCAGCCTGATCATATGTCCTGCAAGAAACTAGCTCCACTTCTTTTGCTTTTCACATGCTCTCTGATGAAATGGTAGCGTGTGTCGATATGCTTGCTTCTTTCATGATGCACTGGATTCTTGGCTAATGCGATTGCGGAGCGGTTGTCAACATAGATCTCTGTGGGATTTTCTTGAGAAATTCCCAAGTGATTCAAAGATATTCGAACCCATATAGCATGACAAAATGTAAATTGAGTAGTCACTACATACTCAAATTTCACAAGATGATAGTGTCACTATCGCTTGTTTCTTCGATGACCATGTGAAGGCTGTATCTCCAAGAAAGAAAGTAAATCCAGTAGTACTCTTTCTTTCATCCAAGTCTCTTCCCCAATCACTATCTGAATAGCCGACAAGTTTGAAGTTTTCAGTACTTGTGTAAAATGTACCATCATTGATCGTATTCTTTGACATAGCGCAAAATCCGCTTGGCTGCATTCAGATGGGATTGGTCAGGTATCTCCATGTATCGGCTGATAAGACCAACACCATATAGTATGTCTGGTCTTGTGCATGTTAGGTAGCGAAGGCTTCCTACCAAACTTTTGAAATATGTCGGATCAACATTACCGACCTTGCTCTTTCTGAGTTCCACTCCACTTTCAACTGGAGTAGTCACTGGATTGCTTTTCTCCATGCCAAAACGCTTGAGGATACTTTTGGCGTATCCAGCTTGAGAGATGAAAATGCCATCATCTCCCTGCATCACTTCAATTCCAAGGAAGTGTGCCATCAGTCCGATATCTGTCATCTCGAACTCTTGGACCATACTCCGTTTGAAAGAATCAAACATAGCTGGATTGTTGCCTGTGAAAATCAAGTCATCAACATACATGCATACATATAGTAAGCTTCCATCAGCTTCCTTCTTCATATAGAGTGCATGTTCGTAAGGGCACTTCTCAAATCCATTCTTCTGGAAGTATGCATCGATCCTTGTGTTCCATGCACGTGGCGCTTGTTTCAATCCATATAGCGCCTTCTTCAACTTGTACACTTTGTCATAGTGTCCTTCCTTCACATATCCAGGTGGCTGCTCAACATAGATTTCCTCCTCTAGAAATCCATTGAGAAACGCAGTCTTGACATCTAATTGATAGATCTTCCATTTGTGCTGAGCAGCTAATGAGATCATCATTCTGATCGTCTCCATCCTAGCAACTGGGGCAAAGACTTCGCCATAATCTATGCCTTCTCTTTGTTTATAGCCTTTAGCTACGAGCCTAGCCTTGTATCTCTGAACTTCTCCTTGAGCATTCTTCTTTGCTTTATAGACCCATTTCACTCCAATGGTCTTATAGCCTTCTGGAAGATTTGTCAACTCCCAGGTTTTGTTTTTCTCTATGGACTGAATCTCTTCATCCATAGCCTTCCTCCATTTGTCTTCTCGGTTAGCCTCATCGAAGCTAACCGATCCATGTGTCATTTGTAGACAAAACATGGTGAAGTTCATCCAAATGGATCTCAGATACGATAAAGATCATCCAGGCTTCGCGTTCCTCTAGGCCTCATGTCGGAAAGTTCTTCTGTAGCTAGTGAGGATGGTTCACCTCTTTGTGGTGAAGGAAAACATGAGACGGTGATGGTCGCTTCTTCTAATCTTCTAGGTACCTCCCTAGTCTGTACCTGTTCTTCATCTTCAATAGTCAGCTCCATATTCCTTGTAGTTTCTGTCTGATCCCAACTCCAGGATTCATTTTCCTTGAAAATGACATCTCTGCTGTATATCACCTTCTGAGTGACGGGATTGTATAACTTGTATCCCATCGTCCAGTCACCATATCCAATAAAGATACACTTCACTCCTTTGTCTTCAAGTTTGGTTCTATTTGCCTCTCGGAACTTTTATGTAGGGCAATACAACCAAACACTCGAGATGGGCCACACCCGGCTTGTAAGTGGTCCATGCTTCTTGTGGTGTTTTTGACTTGGACTCTCCTCAGAGAACATCCGCTGAGTAGATAGATCGCACATTGAACCGCTTCAAAATTCAAAATCTCTTTGAGATCTTTATCCTTCAGCATGCTTCTCGCCATGTTGAGGATGGTGCGATTCTTCCTTTCAGATACACCATTTAGCTGAGGAGTGTATGCTGGTGTACACTGGTGTCTGATTCCTTGCTGTCTAAGAAATCCATCGAACTGATCTCCAGTGTATTCTCCTCCTTGGTCTGACCGCAACATTTTGATGTAGTAGCCGCTTTCTTTCTCCACAAGAGCTTTGAAGTCTATAAACTTCTCGAATACTTCTGACTTCCGTTTGAGAAAGTATACCCACGTCTTCCCCGCTATAGTCATCGGTGAACGCGAGGAAGTATCCGCTCGTCCGCTTGAGATTGGCTTCAACGGACCACACACACATCTGTGTACTAGCTCGAGCGGCATGCTTGCTTTCCAATCAACTTGTTTCCCAAAACTGTTGCGGTGTTGTTTGCTAAGAACACAATTTTCGCATACCTCATTTGGATGTTGGATATGAGGTAGGCCTTTGACCATCTTCTTATTCGCTAACATCTTCAAGCTTTCAAAGTTGAGATGTCCATATCTGAGATGCCATATCCAATCTTTGTCGTTAATAATGGCATTGAGGCACTTTGGCATGTCATGAAGAACAGTTAGTGGAAACATCCTGTTCTTCGCCATTTTTACTTGAGTAACCAACTTCCTCGAGCATCCGCGGATCGCCACCGCATATCCTTCAAAGCAATTTGATAGCCTTTCTCCGAGTTGCCCAAGACTAAGTATATTAGTCTTCATGTCCGAACATAGTAGACATTGGAAATGAGTGCATGATCACCATTCTTCCGCTTTGATCACAATATTTCCTCTCCCTTGAACTGGGACTTTGGAGAGGTCGCCAAAAGAGATATCTCCCCTCAACCTTTTCATCAAGTTCAAGAATAACCGCCTTGGAGCCACCATATGATTATTAGTTCGAATCAAGGAACCATGTACCTTGATCCTGTTCGGTAGAACTGTGCGCCATGAGACTCATTGAATCTCCTCTTGTTGGCTCCTTGTCTGCATAGTTGGCTCTTTCGCCAACTTGATTTGATACTGGCCTTCCTCTGCATTCTTTCATGTAGTGACCATACTTCTGGCAGTTGTAACATTGAACGTTGCTTTTGTCAATGTTCGGTCGGTTGTTGTAACCACCTCTTTTTCCTTGTCTTCCTCTGCATTCTTTGCTTTGGCCCATGACCACCTCCTTTTGGACCATGGTTTTGATTTCCTCCTTTGGAAAATCCTTTGCCTACTTTTACCTCCTCAAATTTGAACTTCCGAGCCTCTTCCATGAGAACCAAAGCCTCGTCCTCTCCTCGATGTCCCCCCTTGCTGCGTGCTCGCCTTCATTGAGGGACAACTTCGTCTCAGAGCCCGCCCACGACTCTATCATCATCTCTCATTGTAACTTCGCTCATGGGCTTGCTCAAAAGAGCCCACAAGTTCTTCGATAGATATGGTTGTTACGTCTTTAAGTTCTTCCAGCGTAACAACAATGAAGTTGAATCTCGGATCCAACGATCGAAGAATCTTCTCTATAACTCTCGTATCTGTGAGAGCTTCTCCGTTTCTTCTCATCTGGTTTGCAACTGTCATGATTCGACCATAAAACTCAGAAATAGATTCTGAGGGTTTCATCCGTAAAGACTCGAATTCTCCTCGTAGAGATTGAAGGCGAATCCTCTTTACTTTGTCAGCACCTTTGTATGTTTTCTGCAGCATCTCCCAAATTTCTTTGGAAGATGTAGCGGAGGCGATGATCTCGAACGTCATCTCATCAAGTCCTTGGTAGATGATGGACCTGGCTTTGCAATCCTTCTTTCTCTCGACGGGGGCGTGGTTTTGCTCCTCCTTCAAAGTTTTCGCTCGCTTCTTTTGAAGCAGTTCCTCGCACTGCCAACAATCTCCATGACTTCTTGAGCACCCAGTAGTGCTCTCATTTGGATGGACCAATTATCATAATTGTCTTTGGTGAGCTTTGGAATAAGTGCTGGTGCAGCTCCGTTGGCCATTAGATTTTTTTAATAAAAAAAAATTTGCTCTTAAAAAATTAAATGGCACACGACCCCACTTGAAGTAATTGGCACGACCCCACTTCAAAATTATTTCGGCTTGTCTGATCTATTCACCACCTTTTAAAAAAAAATTGCCTCCAAACTTTGTAATGAAGCCACGCTTGGTTTAGAGATTGAATGCCAATTTGAAATTGCAAAGCCACGCTGGTGAGAGAAATTGAATGGTCCCACTTGGCTTTAATATTGCTCACTGGTTGGTTTTAATTCTTTCTCCGAGAACACTTCACTTTCACTAAGCAAAGTGTCAATAAGATGCTCTTCTAAGACAGGAGCTTCACCCAGAGAAAAAAAAAACGAACAAAGGACTTCTAGAGTAATTCGGCCAGTTGTAGCTAGTGGAGGTAACACTGGATTTTTTCTTGGATCGGTTGGTTGCTTTAATGGCTTAGCCTTAAAGGCAGATCGAGAAAAAACGAGATAGACCTTCGGTGAAACCAAAGATCATTTACTGCCTTCAAAGGCAGATCTTGAAAATAGGAAAAAAGACCTTTTCCTCTCTTGTTTTCGATGGAACCAAAGAAAAAAAAAATTCTTCCAATTTGCAACTAGGGAGAAGTTGCGGCGTCAGCATACCTTCGCCCCGGGCGTTCTACTAGATGCGTTGAGTTCGCCTCAATTGCACGGCTTTGCTCGCCGGAGATGGGGAAGATGTGCAGTGCGTGGATCTCACTGCACAAATTTTGGACAGCGTGTGAAGGCTACCGCAACGTCGGATTTTCGTCGAAACTCCACGACTGAACTTGTCTCCTCAAGGCAAGTCTCCTTCTAGTTCAAAATCAAATTTTTTAACTTTGATTTCAGACCCGAGTTGGCTTTCGGCGCCAATTAACTCGTCTGTTTGAGCTCCAATCTTCAACTCTCAAAAATGATTTTGATCACTTTGAGAAAATTAGCCGTGAGTGATTTTTCTTCTACCAATTCGGACTATTTTTGGACCAATTTGCTCTGATACCAATTTGTTGAGTGGAGGAGTGTAGATCACACACTTTTCATGTATGAAACTCACAAAGAAATTGAACAAACACACTCTGATTTTATTGATGCTTTCTTACTCCACACTTGATATCAAACTAACAAATTACACGCCTATTTATAGGCTTAACAAGCAGAAAAAACAAAATGAGATAAACTCTCATTTATTATCAAATCACAAAAACAATCACGCAAGTTCAAAAAATCATCCGCCTGATTTTTGAACAGTACTCCACGTTTTAATTTAGGGCTGCTGAGAACCCACTTGGTTCTCTCAAGTTTATCCTTTTTTCTTCAAAAACCACAGCATAAATATATGCACTACAAAATTAAGTCGTGAAACAGAACTTGCTAGAGTTATTTATCACATGTCTAATACTTGGAAAAAAGTACAATTCTACATGCACTTTTGATAACCACTTTGGGTTCTAGGTGACATATAATTGTTGGAGTGTGGGGGTGAAAATTTAATTGGGATGCTCGTGATTCATTGTTATGCCATCGTTTTTAAGATTATTTTTTTATCTTTATAATTTGTTTTTAAATATTAATAAAATTCTTTTTCCCGATAAAAAAGGGTAAAGTTAGAACTGAACTAATCTGACTATTATACTCCTGCATGCCCACGCTAAAAGGCTAGAGTGGTCCAAATGTTCAAATGATGGATTATGAAATATTGCGACGGTTGTTTATTTTTGGATAACTATAGGTTTAATGTAATAATATTTGTAAAGATTTCTTGTAGATCAACTTTTGTATGCAACATAAGAGGGTGGGAGTCGTTTAATTAATTATATTCAGGCCTCCGAAATGTATGAGTCGGCTTTGCATGCATGTGCCAAAACTTAAAAGACAGTTTCAATATTGAGTTAAATTGATTCAATTCATTACAGTGAGTGCATCCAAATCAAGTTATTTGCTATGCATGAAGTGACGTCTAGAAATGAACTAAAATCACCAATTCCATTAATAATGCTACCTATTCTGAAACACTGCAATAAACTTTGGAACGGCTCAAGGTTGTGAATCTCATATCGTACCGGCCGGTACGTATCGGATTTGCATAAAACCGGTAACGTCACCCTATATTTCCGTCCCGTGGTCAATTCCAGTCAAAATCATTCGGGAAAACCTTCGGTTCTGCATTCGGGAATGTTGTACCCTCCTTATCGTATTCCTAGGTGTAATAGGGGCTTATCCTATGATTTATAAATCTAGAAACAAATCTTTATCTGTGGCTGAAGTAGATTGTTATTGGCTTCTTAGAAGTGATATTGGTAAACTTAAATCTTTTCAATCCATTAAAGCTGTTCACAAGTTGTTCTCTGATAAGGGTTTTGTAAGCGTACAAATCAGAGCTATAGGTGGTTTCTATTTTGTTATTACTTTTCAAATCAAGGAGTTGTTGGAATCAATGCTTATTGAGGAGAAACATTTTTTATCGAGTTGGTTTACTACTTCCCGTAAATGGAATGGTCAGTTCGTTCCTCCATCTAGGTATGTTTGGCTTACTTGTTTTGGGCTTCATCTAAATGTATGGAGTGCTAATGCATTCTTTTCCATTGGAGGCTTATGGGGGGATGTCGTGGTTCTTTACAAAAAGATTCAAAAGTGTTCAGCTTTTGATAGAGGAAAGATGTTGGTTGTGACGGAGATTATGGATCGAATTGATGAAGTTGCTGATCTGAATATTAATAGTTCTTTGGTCAAAATCAAAGTTTCTGAAGACGCTCTGCGCGTGTTTGTTTATTTCTGATGAGGATTGCAGGTCTTGGGTTGAAAAAAAAGGATCAGAACTCTTTTTTATCTAAATCTTTAAAAGAAAATGATGATATGGCCAAGTATGTGGATGTCGGTCAAATTGAGGTCAATGCTTTCAGGGATGCTCTTCTCAATGATCTGCAAAAATCATTTAAGTGTGTGGATCTCGCTCATAATTAAGAGTCAAGTTTCAATGACAAGGATGACTATGGTGCTTCTTTTGTGGAGGATTCTCGTCTGGAACTAGCCCAAGCTTGTGATGGCTTGGACACATTCTAGTTGGTTGAGGATTATAAATTGGGTGTGATTCCAGTTGATAATGACTCGCTTTCCAACTGTGACTCTTTGGTTGGTGAATCGATAGAGGAAATTGATTCTTTGAGGATAATGTTGTTGCAAGGCAATTGGATTTGATTAGGAGCAAAAGTGATGTCTATCCAATGTTGGACAGTACGATGGAGGAAACTAATTGTTTTGGGGCTATTGGTGTTAGTAGGGGCAAAGTTGAGAGGAGCGAGCATGAGGGGATTCAATTGTACATTAGTTTGGACTCAGTGGAGGTGTTGAATAATAATGATGTGGGGCTTTCCGATGATATCTTCCTTGATTAAGACGAAGTTAACCGTCTCTCTCCAGTCAAGGCAATTATAAAAGGAACCAAAAGGGAAAAAAAAGAGAGAAAAATGAGTGATGATATTCTAGGTTTCTCTAAGGTTTATCTAAGAAACTATAAGGGTGGCAGAATCAAACAAAAATGTGTGATTTTTAGGCCAGTTGTGGCTGTTGCTACTCTATCTGCTTCTGTCTCAATGGATACTATCACAAATAGAAACAAAAACTCTGTTAAATGAAGCAAAATTATTAGTTATGATGGGGATGAGGATGAAGTTATTAGTAAAATAGCTGAGATGAGAGCACAAGATTTAGGATGAGCTTTTTGTCAGCTCTATTTCGTGTGCTGATGATCATCATCTGTGTTGCTTTAGGTGGTGTGGTTTTGCTTCTCTGGGGTGTTTTGGTGTTCTTGTGTTTTTGCTCTCTTTGTTTCTGTTTGGAGTTTTAGTGTTGGGGTTTAAGTGTGGGTGCAGCTTGTTTTCGTTTGTTTGGTTGGTTGTCTTCTTGTCAACTTTTCAATCTTCTGGGTCTCAGGAGACATATGATTTACTGTCGGGTGGGGTGCCATCCTCGTTGGTATACCACTCCTCGCGTTGATGTTTTTCTCTTGCCCCGTTTATTCTTGTATCTTTGATATTTGATTCAGAAAATTCTTTTTTTGTAGTTCGAAAAAAGGCAAAAACATTGTGCAAACTTTCAGTTCAAGATATTCGAGTTAATTGGGGCTTTACTAAAGTTAGTTTTTGGTTGGTCAAGGCGAGGAGAGAGGATAAAAGATGTCTGTTGAGTGGAGAGCCACCAAAAACTCAACACACGAAGAACAATCTATTATTACTAAACGAGTAGGCCATCTTAATATTTTCATATTGCCTATATCCAAACTTGTCTTCAAGAATTGGTAGAACCAGCGGGTGGTTGGATTCGTGCAGTGGAAAGGCGATATGAACACTTCTTAGAAGAAAATCAGAGCCCTTCATTCAAACCGCGACGCAATCACTTCAACCTAGAATTGCCAACACCCTCGCAATCACTTTAATCCCTTGAAGCCTTCAATGGAGCCTGATGATCCAAGAAATTTTTAGTACTGGCCGGCAAGAGTCTGTCATGAAAATAGTGGAGTTAAAATTAATTATTGAATTTATAGGGACGTATGTCAAGAAAATTGGATTAATTTATAAGCTAATTAGAAACCTGGTAAATTGAAGTGTTCACAATTAAGTATCAGCAGCGTGTCTAGTAAGACTTTCATTGATTGCATGAAAATTCCTCTTTATAACGCAGAATGACTTCATTAACGCAACACATTAATACCAATTTAGATGATTTTAAACTGTTCTACATACGCTTTTCAATTAATCTATGCTTAAATATAAACAAGCCCAAAAAACCGTCCAACCCTTCAGTTATCAACCCCGCAGGGGGGTTGTAACATGTATCTATCAATTTGTGAAAACAAAATAGAGTACATACAAAAATTAAGGCTAGGGGAAAAAATGGGCACATCAAACGCAATAAAACTTCTGCTATTATTAGTGTTATTCGGAATCACCACAACTTTGTCTATTGAGTTTGCATCATCTCCTGATTCCAACGACGAAACGCCCAGTAGAAATGTTTCAAGTCGGGAGGGTGAAAGAAGTCTCTTGCAACGGATGCTAAGAGGAAGACGTCAAAGAGGGAGGAGGCCGCGAGGCCCAAGGCGGCCAACGCCATTGCCTCTTGTGGGAAGGCCACGGGCGGGCAGAAGAAAGGGTAGAAGGGCGCCGGTGGTAGTGGCTCAAGACGGGTCGGGAAATTTTCGAACAATCAAGGAAGCTCTCGTTGCGTCGCTTAGGAGGAGGAAAGGCGTTGGACGATTTGTCATCCACATAAAGGCTGGGGTTTATAGGGAAGCCCTTGTTGTTGATGTGAGAATGAAGAACATTAAATTCACTGGTGATGGCATAGGGAGGACCATTATCACTGGTGCCAATTTCAGAAAAAACCACCGTCCCTTTAGTACACGGATTTCTGCAACCGTGCGTATGTCCCCACTCCCACCTCTCTCGCACCACACACGACCATCTTATTCTACAGTTTGTAAATATACTCGCTCGGTGTCTCAAAATGATAGTCATGTACGAAAATTGTACAGTTTGTAAATTAATAAATTAAGGATTTCCGTTCATACTTTTTTTTTAAAAAAAAAAAAAAAAAGGATTTTCGCACCAAATTAAGAACTAATTGTGATGTATAATTCGGTGCGAAGAAAGTAAAACATAATGTACAAAGTAATTTTTTATATGCAAATTGCACGATCGTGAAGGACTATCAATTTAGGATGGAGTGAATACTATTTGATTGTTTTGATACAGGATTAATCACATGATCATGATATTTTTCCTTATTATTGGTTGGAAATTTCCTATAAATAAAAAAATTCTCCAAATTCCTGTTTAACTTTTTTTTTTTCCTTATATTTTTTGTTTTCAAATTGATTTCTGTTGTTAAGTTTTTTATTTTCTACCCTTAAACTACAAGCTAGTGCAAAACTGCCTACTATTCAATAACTGTTTCTGCTGCTTGAAGCAACCTATAGTGTATTGTCATGTCCTTAAACTGAAACGCATTTGTCTCTGTATGTAGCACTCTATTTTAAGGATATGCGTATCAAGGTTTTAAATGCTCCCCCCCTCTGCTTATCAAAAAAAATAAAATAGTGGCTCAGACACCTTATTATAAAAAAAATACTCTCTCCCTTTTCTTGTCATGAACTTTTTTTAAAAAACATAATAGAATTCATGAAAAAATATTTCCAAAAGTGTCCTCATGTATCCTAATAATCCTCCTTTTTATTGCATGTCTTCTTGAAAAGTATGATTGCATTTTCAATGCTAACCCTTAATCTCTCCTCTAAAAACACATTTTCATTGTTTGAGGGGTAAATTTGGACAGCTAATGCACTTTTTAGTTTGAATTTGTAAAAGGACGAGAATTTGGGAACATCCCAAAATTGAATACATGACTACCAATATTTTGAGACGGAGGGAGTAGCGTTTTTGTGTTGCGTAACAATAACGGATCAGTGTAATGATTTCGATAGTAGCGAATTTTACATAATTAAAATCGTGTGTAGTGGTCGTGAATTTTTAAATAATCATTCGTAAAACTTGCAGTGATTCTGGGGGACAGATTCGTGGCTCAGGACCTAACATTCCAAAACACATACCGGCACGAACCAGCTCCAGCGGTCACAATCGAAGCCCCACGCTCGGCCTTCTACCGAGTGGGCTTCGACGGGTACCAAGACACCGTTTACGTTCGAAGTGGCCAACAGTTCTTCAAAGAATGCGAAGTTTATGGCACGGTGGACTTTATATGCGGAAACGGCGCCTCAATTTTCCAAAACTCCAACATAATTGCCAGAAAATCCTTCACGGGAAGCCAAATCACCATCACAGCTTCAGCCCGAAACCGGTCCAACGAGCCCACTGGGCTCGTTTTCCAAAAATGCCGGATCATGGCCACGCCTGATTTAAGAGCGGTGTTTGGATCGACGAAGATTTACTTGGGCCGGCCTTGGCAGCCCTTCTCACGGACCATTTTCATGAACTGTGACCTTGATCTACCGATACATCCGGAAGGATGGTTGGCGTGGGAAGGTGCGCCTGCTACGGTATTGACTGGGCCTAATGTTTATTATAGGGAGTCTGGGAACAGGGGTATGGGCTCTTGGACAGGGGGAAGAGTGAGGTGGGCCGGGTATCGGCCCATGATGGATCGAAATGAAGCGAATCAGTTTACGGTGACTAATTTTATTCAAGGTCTCACTTGGCTGCCTAGAACCGGTGTGCCTTTTTTCGCTGGTCTTTAAAGCAAAATTTGTGTTTAATTTTGGATTTCCGACAATTTGCAAGGTCGTTTGTGAAAGAAATCGGCCTATTTGAACCTGAGCTGTAAATGAACTGAGTTGTTCGCAAATTATTCGAGACTCGACTCGGTAAAGGCTTGTTCGCGTTTGGTTTGAATACTAAACGAACTGAACCTGAACCTCAATTTTAAGCTCGTTTAATAAATGAGCCGAACCTAAACTTGACAATATTCAATTCGATTAGGCTCGCGAACTTGGAATATAAACGAATGTCTCATAAGAATTTCATATATAACCTTGAACATGTATAAACTTTCATATACATATAGAAAATTTTATAATTTGTACATGTATGAACTTAAAAAAAGTATTATAAACTTAAATTTTAACATGTGTCTATAATTTTCTATATGTATAGACTTCTTTATGAACAAAATAAAAAATTTATTTGAAATTCTAGACTTGTATGAGAGCATATATATCTAATATTTTTATTTGTTAAGGCTCGTGAACAAGTTCGAGTTCGATCCAAACCTCAGCAAGCTCGACTCGAGTTCGGCTAGTCAAATTTTCATTGAGTTCAAGCTTGGCTCGAGTTCGTTTAAAAACTTAATGAACTAAACATTCTAAAGCTAGGCTCGATTCGGCTCGTTAACAACCCTAATTTGAACAAGAAAACTATTGGTGGTTTATGCTCAAAATTTATTAAGAACTAGTCTACACCCGTGTCTATTTTTTATGGTCCTTCAATTTTCAAAGAGGGGAAGGAGAGGAGATAGTAAGAGAGATTGTCGTTTTTTTAATTTCGAAAAGGAGAAGAGGAGAGAGAGAGAGAGAGAGGGAGAGGGGTTTGAAATTTTGGGTGTAGTGGACTGATAGAAGAAAATGGTAGAGAGAGAGAGAGAGAGAGAGAGAGAGAGAGAGGAATAAAGTGTAATAGGATGATTGGGATAAAAAAATATGACTAAGACAAAATCTCTCTAGATTGTAATATAGACGAGAGACTAGTAATGCCACCAAAGGTCACCATTGAACCCAAAACGAATATCCGAGTTTTAGACTAGTACCATACTTTCGAGAAAAAAATATTACTGACTTAAACTCGTTTAAAATTGTTCGATGTACGTGGACCTTACATGTACTGCCAATCAAAAATTAGGCTGAACTTTAGTATGCACTATGCACTATGCACTTGAGATGGATTCTGGGCCTAATATGGGACCCAACATAAAAAATGCAAATCTGGCTTTTTTATGCACAATGGGCTTTTGAGATTTTCTTAACTATGATTAACTCATTCCTCTTCGCAACAACAGAAATCCTCCAGTGAAACAAGAAATATTCTTATTTCATGATTACCGTTCTTTAAACGTTCCTCAATTTTTGTTTTTTCCTTCCACTTTAGAAACAAAAAACAAGAAACATTTAAAACAACGGTAATCGTGATTTGGCTTGACATAAGAAAGAAAATTTCAGCGAACATCTAATTAATTGACTATAATCCTAATCATTTCGTTAGTTCTCATTTCTTATTCATATTATTACAGCCATAATTGTTACCATTATAACCTCGAAGGGGATTCATAAACAACAAATATAATCTGCAATGATAATTTCTACTGTAATAGTAGTAGTATAATAATTTGTTTCTTGGTGTGTGTTCCCTTTTTTCAAAAAGTAAAAACTAGGAACGGAGTCAGTAATTTCACTACGCAGAGGAGAATTATTATTTTTAAATACTTTGTAGGGGCGAACTTATACAATTCATAGGGGAAATTTTATTTTGGAAAAGGCTACAATACACACCCCACACCCCTGAAAAAGTTACGATTTTTTGCGAAAAGTTACGATTTTTTTGGAAAAGTTACGAATTTTTTGTAAAGGTTACGAATTTTTTTTTGTAAAAGTTACGAGACACACCAAAATGTTATGAATCATAGAAAATGTTACGAATCATATTGCTGAAAAGTTACGAAAACTAAAAAATGTTACGATTGTCGGTGAGGTGGCACAATCTAGACCATACAATAGGTGCATATGGTACACTCAAATAATGGGTGTGTATTGTAGCCATTTCCTTTTTTTTCCCTATATTATACTAGAGGTTTTCTTATTTTTTATCGTCCCTACTGGCCCTCCCTCCCTAACATAAAAAGCATAAATATATGCACTACGAATTAAGTCGTGAAACAAAACTTTACTAGAGTTATTTATCACATGTCGTTAAAAAAAAAAGTACAATTCTTGATGCACAAAAGAAGTTTTTGATAACCAGCTAGGTCTACCAGTCTAGTTCTGGCCGGCTTCATTAGCTTAAAACTAACTCAAAGAGACCATGATTAAGCCGGGCAAACATACTAATTGAATCACAATCCAAAAAAGTATAACTAATTTGCCTTTTAATTGTCGTTAAAAAGCACCAAGGTTAGTGTAGTTGATCGGTTTGGTGGTTTTATTCCACACACAATTGACTAAGACTCGATTATTAGAGTCAAGTCGCAAAAAGAGTAATTTTTTGTGAGTAGTCCTGTATTCCCGGTGTGGATCGGGGGAAGAATTAATCAAGATGCGTGCGTATACTAATCCGGACATCTCTGAACGTCAAACAAAAAAATAAAATTGTCGTTAGACTAAAACTTCAATGGATGTGGGGAGACTTTATATATCCATCTCAAAACAAATTGGCAATGAGTGAAGAAGCTCTAGCATATATTAAGTGATCACCCATTTCACTCCTAAGCAATGTGAGATAATATTCCTTAACAGGATGGTGCATGGTTAATGAGAACTGAAATGCAAATGAATGTGCCGAACATTTTGCTCGGGTGGGAGCGGAGTAAGATCACGATTTGATTTGATTGTTTCTGTCCATACCCCTCTCATTCATGATTATAGATCGATAGCGTAAAGATTAGAAAGATGACAGACCTTTTTTGTCTAGCTAGTCTGTTTCGTGTAATACTTATGAATGCACCTCTGATGCAAACTCTGTTTGTTATTTCAGTGTATGAATTTTCCGATTTAACGGCCAAAAAAAAAAAAGGAAAAAAAGTGCTATTTCATTCATGATTTTAAATACTGGCCGTTACATAAAGTATCATATCGGCTAGTATGTAACGGTTTTTGGCGTCTCCGATACCATTACACTCCGGTATACCGTTGAGAGGAAAAAATCACATGGGTAGCGGCCAATTCACGTTACGTATCAGTCCGTATTTGATTCACGGACCAGTTCATGACTGTTACGGTCTATTTAAGCAATTTAAAATTATTTTTCAAAACATTATTTTTTTAATTTCACGACCGCTACACCCGGTTACCGTTACGTAATGTTTGATACTACCAAAACCATTACACTCCAATCGTTACTGTTACGTATCCCGAAACCGATATTTAAAACCATGTCATCTATTTAACACATCGTCGTGATTATAGTAACTAGCTACTTGCGGGTTACAGTCCTATAGCATTAGAATCACATGCAAAATTCGCACCTCACTATCTCGATCAAAACCCATCTAGCTTTTTTCTTAAAATACTTGCCATTTACTGCTAAAAAAATGGAATGGATCCTGGAGTATATTTCTCTCTCTCCCTGTCATTTGTCTGTGTGCAAAATACTGGTGAGGAGTTGCATTCTTAAGTGGAGTCCGGATAATGATGGGTTTTGTACACTCTCTCTATCGCATAGGGCCTACATGTATTCATACCTGAACTTGAGTACTAGACACTTCTTACAATATTGTACATCATACTTTCTAAATTTTGACATCATACTTTCTAAACTTTGATGTATCCCAAAATAGCGCCTTGAGTGCATGACTGCCAGTGTTTGGAGACTCGTGTTCAAGTCGATGGAACGACACCATTTTGTCCTAGTATACCTATTTACATACTACTATCCTATCGCCTAAAAAAAAGGCAAAAAAAAAAAAACTAGTCCAGTTCATTTATTGTTGGAAACATGTATGAAAGATTGAGTTTCACATGATCATTGCTTCCCTTAGTTTTCACTCACTAGCCTTTTAAGTGAATACGGGTCATTCAATTTTTATTGGGTCAATGTGATGTGGTGGACCATTTGAATACTCTCGAACGGATTGAGTCTATGAATACACAGAAAAAAAACCTTAGGCGTATCAAGATTCTTTACATTTAGCTTTAGACTTTAAGAAAAAATAAAAATTCAATTTTCTTCTTCTTCTTTTTTTAGCCCTATGGTTCAGTTGCATGTTGCTCAAAACATCAGAGTTGCACTTAAAGGTCGGGTGTTCGAGCCCTTGAGTAGCCAGCTGGAATCCCTTATTTTGTAAAAGTTGAAAAATAGTATGCGTGAAAACTGAGGGAAGCAGTGATCAAACTTGCGATATCTTGGATACACAACGCAAATCCATCCACCCCAGATGACTAACCTATTTGTATAAAAATTGGTGGCCCTCAGGTGCTGATGTACCGTGGGGCCGGGTGGGCCTTGGCCCCTTGCACTTTGTAAAAGAAAAAAATTGCAACGACCAACTATAAATTTTATAGGGAATGTTTTAAGTGGCAGTGGTATTTGGGGCAGTGGATGGAGCGTCCCACTCTATGCTTCCCATACTGATATTAAATCTCCTAGGGTGCAGTTTTTTATTTTTTATTTTTTTTATTGCCAACTAGAAAGAATACTCCTCTCTCTCTCTCTCTCTCTCTCTCTCTCTCTAAAGGTTTGCAAATTTTTTTTACTAAATGGAGAGAAACGTAACATCTTTGAACATCAAATTTTTTCTCAAAGTTTAGATTTTTTACTGCATGATTCTTTACGTACCATGGTGGGAATTAATGTAAAATGAAAATGAAAATCACAAAAATGTCGATTTAAATATTTGTATGAATAAATTACAAATTACTCATCTTTTTATATGTAGAGTGAAAGAGAGATTTCTCTTTGGCTCTGGCATTCATGAAACTTGTCAATTTATTTATTTTTTTATGGTGTTTGCCAAATGAAGAAGTAGAAAGCGGCGACTGATGGAGCTAATGGTCAATTTTATTTTGTAATGGTGCTAGCATAGAGAGGGGCGAATAGGTGTCACCCGGACTTTTGAATTTACGGGTGTTAAAAAAAAAAAAACCTAATACATTGTACAAAAAAATCTAATGCATTGCACAAAAAATGAAAAAAAAAATCTAATAGATCTATTATAATTGATCTTTTTAAGAATCAAGGATGAAAGTAAGTCCTCTTTTCGTAATGTCACCTATGAGTGTACAATTCTGGCCTCGTTTGAGACATCAGTGCAGCTATCAAATGCCTATAACTAATGGCCCTCCGGATTGATAATCCTAGCTCCACCACTGGTGGCCCTATGTGGTTGCCTAGTGAACCTATGCCCGGGCCGGCCCTGCATCTACCAACCGTACATGGGTACAATGAAATCTCATCAAATGAGGGGGCAAACCTACGACAGTACCAATGATGACGGTAGTAGTGCGAATGAAAGTGGGGCCCCCGGTGTATTGAACCAGCCGCTTGCCAGTTGGTTGCTTGGAAGAATCCATGCCACGTCATAACCCAACGGAGACCCCGGGACGTGTAAACGGATGTGGGCCGTAAGCGAGCCCAACCCTATGAGGATCGGGATCAGTTCATTAAGTTATGAGTCAGGTTTGAGTTCGGCATGGATTCGATTCGAGCCTAGACAAATGAGCTTGAGTTCGGCTTGTGAAAATATTTTAAAACTTAAACTCGGCTTGGTAGAGCTCGTTAAACTCAAACGAGTCAAACCGAGCCGAATTAAGGCACAAATCAACTCGGTAGAGCTCGTTAGCAATTTAAAATACAAACTGAGAGGGGAAAGAGATATGCTTCAAAACAATGTGACATCTAAATCTACCACATAATAATAAAAAAATAAACAAACAAACAAATCTACCACAATAATCAATAAACCAAAAGAAAAACAACATGAGAGAAAAATAATACTAAAAACTAAATAGAGTACTCTTGTAAGGGATAAAACTCATCTGTTCGTAGTAGAGTACTCTAGTTAGAGATAAAATAATAACAAATTACACAAGAGTTTTTCAATTATAAAATATTTACATGTTGACCCCTAAAGTATTACTTACATTTTGACCCCAAGTTTGCGAGCCTAACTGAGCCGAATCAACTTAGGTTCAAGTTCAGCTCATTGATGGAACGAGCCTAATATTGAGGTTCAAGTTCAGTTCGTTTAGTAGATGAATCGAACTCAAACGAGCTCTTACCGAACCGAGCCACGAATAGTTCGCAGACTTCCTAGTTCATTTACAGGCCTAACACGAATACAACGATTCTATTGTAGGAGTAATTTTGGGAAATATTAATGGATGTGACATTACCCATTAAGGGTAAAAAAAAAAATTGTGGATTCTACTTGCAATTAGCCCAGTTAGTGGTGTAGCCCCTTCTATAGAAGTGAGATTCTGGATTCGATTCCTATGGAGAAGAGATCAACACTTGTGATTTACTAATACCTAACAGCTAGCTCTACTGATATATATATATATATCAAATGGCGAAAAAAAAAAACTCAGCAAGTGTACTTTTATACTCTTAACGGGTGCAGTGGTGCACCCATTAGTAAGACCAGGGATGGAGTCAGGGAGGGGCGCCCAGTACGTAGGGTCGGTCGCCCTTGCGAAGGAAAACAAAAACTTCTAGTATTATATAGAAAAAAATAAATTTTCCTATGAATTATAAAGGCTCGCCCCTACAAAGTATTTTGGAAAAAAAAATTTGCCCCCACGTAGTGAAATTTCTGACTCCGTCCATGAGTAAGACCCCTTTCATTTTCATTGGAATAGAAACGTTGGACCATTTTAAATGCCCGCCACATATCTCAAATCAAAAGAGACCAGGGGTGACAAACGAGTTCATTTACGATCAATTTGTTGATCAAAGTTCGTTTTGAAAATGTTTGGCACGAAAATTTAACGAGTTTTAAAAATATGTTGTAACTTAGGTAGTTTATGAGATAAGTTGATCTCAAACGAACTTTAATTGAAACAAGCAAGATTAGATTTTCTGTAACTTAAACTTTTTTTATTGCAACACAAGTCGAACAAGCAGAGTAATCATTTGTTCAAGTTTGGTTAATTTTAACGAGCTTTAAAAATGTTCACCTAGGTTTTTTCACTTAACAAATACTAGTAGATTATAAATGAGTTTTTAACGAGTGGTCACGAACTAGAATTTGAGTAGCTTAATTCATTTAGCAGCCCTAAAAGAAATGGACCAAGGTTTTGTCCAATTTTGTTACCATCTAGTCCGGTCGAGTTTAGTTTTTTGTGAGTACAAGATGGACACATTACAATGATCAAGACTGTTAATTTTGTATTGCTAGTCAAGTATCAATACTCACATGAAAAAATAGCTTGGTCAAACATCGATTAATATGTAAACACAACATAAGTGTCCTAACTTATTTATTATATCATTATTATTATTTTAATAATTGTTTGATCCCCGGCAAAAGATAGCCAGAAATGCTTGCGATCTTGGATTGTGTCGTAGAAATTGTTACCCCAAGCGTAGGGCTAGGTCGGAGGTAGCATAATAACCGGTAAGACCGGGACGAGTTCATAGGGACCGAACGCACCCGGCATGAGAGTTGACTTGCAAATGAAGTTTTTAGCTTTAAAGCGGCAAACTTGGCTTTTGTGATTTGTTGGTGGATTCACTTAACTTCGTGAATGACACGGAAGATTAAAAAGATTAATTAAACTAAGGCAAAGTATAGGAGATTTTAACAACCATAACTTAGGCTAATTCGTTCCTCTCTTGTTGAGATTAAGATTCTTATAACCATTGGGAAAATATCTAGGTTGACATCACTCCAAGCATCACACGTGAAAAAGGAGAATCAACCCTTAACTACGAGAGATCAAAAAGATTAACAAACCTAGACTTTGGTACATAAAATCGATCCTAACTCTTTGAACTAGAAATGATGTTCGATAAAATGTAGGATTCTTGTGCCATTTATACAAACATTGGGATTGACATCGCCCAAAGCATCACACGTGCCAAGTGGTCAAGCCCTTGGCTACGTGTGATCAAAGAGATTAACAAACCCGAATTTTGATACGTAAAATTAATCCTAACACTTTGGAAAACAAGAAGTGTTTGCCTTTTAATGAGAGAAACCAATTAATCCTAAGTCATGGAGTGTTAATCACCCCATGACCAAGCCCAATTAACTACTCACTAATTATGCTCAAGCTAATCCTAATTAGAAATTTGAAGGAAATAAAATTCATGATTAAACTTGATATTGATATTGAACCTAAGCTTCCCTACACTTTTAAGCCTTGAGGAATTAACAAACAACAAATTTAAACTAGTGTTTCTTAAGGAAGAAGATGGAAAAACAAGAACAAGATTTAACCGGTAGAAATGCAAATAAACTAGATTTATATGTAGAGCCAACAATTACAAGAACTATTAATGAAGAAGAAAATACAATACAATAAAAGCTTATCAAGGTTCTTAAAGAAAATTACACTAAAAGCTTGAAGACAACAATGGATGAGAATGACTTAAAGTAAAACTAAAAACTAATGGAGGAGGTAGGAGAGAAGAGAGGGGAGAATAATACTTATACACAAAACCCTCTTTCTCTCTCAAAATATCCAAAACATACTATTAATGGAAAATTTTCCATAAAAGGAAAGTCAAAAAGTTGCTCAAAATGCGGTCCCGAAGGTGTTTGGATCGATCCATTAACACCTTGGATCGATCCAAGGGCTTTTGTTGGGAAATTTTGAAGCTTGGATCGATCCATGGAAAGTGATGGATCGATCCATCAGCGTCTGTTCAGATAGATTTTTGCCCCAACTTCGCAGGCACGCCCCGGCTTCGTCCGAACTCGGAATGAGGCGATTCTTGAACCGTTGGAAAGCTCTATGAGTCTACTTTCAAACCCAATTGACCTAATCTTCATGGCCTTTGTAGAATGAGAGATATGAGCCTTTTTCTATCGGTTGGTCGGATTTCCTTGAGCCTCATAACTCTAGATTTCATGTTCCTTTGTTCCGGGCCTTCCTTGAACCTTCCTGATAGGCGCGCAATATCTAAAGATATAAGCGCCTAAGTAGGGCAAATTAGCGCATTAGAGTCGCGATTTATTCCGTTTTCCACTTGATGCGGTGTTGTCTTTTGTTTTTGGTATTTTTGTTTGTTTTGTAGGAAACAGGCCGAAAGAGCACATAAAGTGGACACATGGCGGTCAGGCACGTAGGGAACCAGTGGGGCCCAAGTGGGGACGGCAAACCAGCTTGGAAGGCAATTTAGAGGATCCGGTATCGATACAGGGATTATCCTGTATCGATACAGTTTGCATTATACGAGAACAGAATGTATCTTTATCGATACAGGACTTCTCCTGTGTCGATACCGAATGCCATATAATGGGCAATTTGACTTTGTTTCGGATTCTGACTTTAGTAGGGATTATAAATACCTTGTTTTTGGGGTTGATTAGGGATCCACGAATTTTACCTAGGGTTTAGCTTTTCAATTTTTCAACTACGGATCTCAGTTCTTCTTTCGGTTTTATGCTTCCAGTTTTAATTCCCAGCATTCCAGTATTCAGATTGTTCTGGGGATTGGTAATCAAGTTTAGTTTTTATTCCTTGCAATTTGTGTATTGTTTTTCATCGTTCTTATATTTTATTCGTTAAGCATGCATAGATCTAGGTTTAATCTGATTCTTGCAATTTTCATAATTATGAGTGAGTAGTCGCATTGAGTGCGGCTGCAGGGCTAAGGCGCCCGCATCTGGCTAGTCGATATCTCACCTCAGGGCCGAATTAAATCATTTTTCAAGCAATTTAGGGAACTGGAACTTTCTAATGAACGAACCCAGACATTACCGGAATTCGAATGCGCATAGAATTTGGTGACAGGTGGTGCGCATTCGTTAGGAAATTTTTCTCAGATTCTAAAATCAGTAAAAAGATTAATTGTGGCCCGAGTAATTATCGGCTAAGCTAGGTGAGGACGCCGGATTCCCACAGCTGCGCTCTCTTTATTATTTCACATTTAATCAGTTAAATAAGTTTAGTGGTTAACTAATAAATCTCATAAAATCAAAGGGGTGGCTATCTAAGAGCCAAGATAAACTGTGAACCCGTCATCTTTGAGTCCTGCACACGTTCGTCTGTCTCTGTGGATTCGACTCCGGTACTTCCGGATATTATGCTACATCGGTCGAGAGTCCTACGCTTGGGACGCGTCTTATTTTTAGTCACTCGGTTGGTCAAGCACTTCCAAAGCTCCTTGAATCGACTTTCAAGCTTCGGCGATTGTCCTCCATGGAATTGCGAGGTCTTGGATACCTCCGGGTACAATCGAGGATTATTTGGAGCTTTGGACACGCCTTTTAGGTCCGATTTTTTGAAACTTATCAAAAACACAACTCGCGCAAAATCAATCGTATAAAGGCACAAAATGCACATGTGTGTGATTACAAAGAGCGAGATAAGCCCGCATATATACAACATTTGAGGCTTATCAATAATTTTTAGTTGTTCTAAATTAAACTATTTAAAATTACTTTTAAAAGAGAGGAAGTTACAGCTATTGAAACTCATGCTCGTGCCTACTTTGACCATGAGGCAGGGTCAAAGGGGTCCTTCAAGAATGACTAGGGTATTGGCGCGACATAAAAGATCGTGATCATGTCTAATATATAACGTAAGGATAAACTTCTAATAAGGA
This sequence comes from Vaccinium macrocarpon, assembly GCA_022606695.1. NCBI lineage: Eukaryota > Viridiplantae > Streptophyta > Magnoliopsida > Ericales > Ericaceae > Vaccinium > Vaccinium macrocarpon. Next base: position 11,527,474 of record CM040171.1, read on the forward strand.
ACCATTATCTAAATTAAAATGTGGACCTCACCTTTTCAAGCAAAATTTTGACGATCCGAACCGTTTAATGTTTTTAAAATTCATTTTTAAGGGCCTATGCGAGGATTCGTCCAAAAAAAATACCCAAAAGGACTTCATCTAATCAGTTTTGGTTAAAAATGTTATATATAGCGTTTTTAACTAAAACTGATCGGATGAAGCCCTTCCGGGTATTTTTTTTGGACGAATCCTCGCGAAGACCCTTATAAATGCATTTACAAAATATTGAGCGGTTCGGATTGTCGAAATTTGGTCCAGAAACACACAAAAAGGCTAGGTCTGCATGGAAATCTTATATAAGGGACCCTTATTAGAAGTTGTTCTTATAACGTAAATAGATGAGATATGAGTGGCTTGGTGACTTAAGAAGAATAAGGATCGCCGCGATGGAATGACGCGCACTGACCATGTCACGAGGGTCATCCTTGCGACTGGTGACATCACCCACGTGTTCTAAGTATATAGAGAAAGCACGTGTCCTCATATTACAAGGGGAATGTCTGCTACCAAATGATTGACTACATGCTCCTATAAATATGAGACATTCCTTCACAAATTTCAGGAGATTAATTCATTCTAGAGGTGTGAAAATTTTAGAGAGAGAAAGTGGTCTTGAATATTGGAATCAAGAATAAAGTTCTTGTGGGTGTTCATGGACCTATTTCTCCTAGAGCTTGCTAGCAGAGGTATCAATCAGGAGTGGACTGAATATTGCTACATTCTCTTTTACCCCTCTAAATATCTCTTTTTATTTTCGAACTAATGGTTGACTATTTGTTTGTCTTTAATAGTTAAAATTATTGACTAATTAACCAAGAACCTATCCTACAGTGCTGCTTCAATTAGATGAGGTATTGTGTGAAACCCTAGACCAAATAAAATAAAACCATCTTCCATCAAAATGATGAAGGGAAAAAAATAGAGCAACCCTTCCATAACAGATATCAATTTTCATGAATGCCCTTCGATTCCTACTCAAAACAAAGAGAATGCCCTTCACTTTATTATTCATTAGTCCTGCAGCACAGTCTCACGATGCTCCAGATTAATTTAGCAGGGTTCAAACATTTAGTCGTGGACAAGGTCGGCCCTGGCCTAAAGTGAGAGGTGCGATAACTTTAGACCAAAAAACACAAGCAAAAATTAGGGGTCCATTTCCGTAGAACTTGTACATATTTATATAAACTAATATGTGATTTAGATTAGGATGGGAGCTAGTTCATGTGTGATTGGCGCATGAAATGGTTGCATTTGAGCGCCTGAGTAGGGTAGAATTGGCTTAATTATCATGGATTTAATCCTCATTTTCTATTTAATATGTGCACGTGGTTGCATTGGGTGTTTATGCTTAATTTGCAAGGAATTGAGGTGATTTAGTGCTAATGGAAAGTGTCCGGATGGCTCGTGTACGTGGATTGAGAAGAGGAGCGCTACTCTAATTATTTGGAGCGCTCAAGATTGGCACAAAAAGGTCCAAAAAGTGAACAGAAGGATTAGGAGCGCTAGTGGTGTAGCGCTACCGGATTGTTAATAGTCAATGGTCAACGAGAAGAGTTAACCAGTCAAAGGGGGAGATAAGCAAGCGGTAGCGCTACACCATTTTTGGTGTAGCGCTACAAATAGCTTATCTTGGCCAGTGAACGGTAGCGTTTTGGTCGTCCGCAAAGTATAATCCTATTCTGTCTCAGATTTTAATTAAAAATTAGAGATTAGTATAAATACTTATGTTTTAACTTAGATTAGGGTTCCACACTTTTACCTAGGGTTTGTATTTTGAAGTTTTCGGCTACGAATTTCAGTTCTACATTTAGCGTTCTGTGTTCATTTTTACTTCAAGAATCTCGGTGATGGATTGGAGTATTGCGAATCATTAATCGAGTTCGAGTTTTCCCTTGCAATTTACGATGCATCAAGTATCTATTGTTTTTCCTATCCTATACTTCAAGCATGCATAGATCTAGGGTTATTTTGATTCCAATTATTTTTATAAGCATGAGTGAGTAGTTGTTTGAGTGCGATTGCGGGGCGAAGGTGCCAACATCTAGGCTAAGCAATATTTCACCTCGGGGCCGAATTAAGTCAATTTTCGAGCAATTTTGAGAACTTGAAACTTATCTGACAAACTAACCCAGGCATTACCGTAATTCTAATGCGCACAGAATCTGGTGACAGGTGGTACGCATTTGTTAGGAAGCTTTTCTCGTGTTTTAAAATCATCAAAATGATTAATTGTGGTCCGAGTAAATATTGGTCAGGCTAGGTGTGAGGGCTGGGTTCCCACAGCTGCACTCCTTTCATTAATTGGCAATTTATCAGTTAAATTAACTTAGTAATTAGTTAATTAATCTCATAAAATCTAAGGGGTGGCTACCTAAGAGCCGTTGAAACTAAAACTCCACACTTTTGAGTCAAACACAGTTAGCCGTCTCTGTGGTTCAACTCCGGTACTTCCGGATTTATTGTGCTACACCGGTCAAGTGTCCTACGCTTGGGACGAGTCTTATTTTTAGTCACCTGGTCAGTGAAGCAATGTGGTTTGTGCTTATATGTTTGAGCCAGTTGTCCTAAGTTCACCTCTTTGGAGGCCCTTTTGGCCAAGTATTATTCTACCTTTTTTGTTAGTAGATCTAGCGTAAAACAAAACTCTTGTAGCATATAATTTATGTTTTAGTGGGTGTAGATGTTACTCATGTCCAAAGTTTAAATCCTTTTGCACACCATAAATTTTTTGATATATTTTTTATTTTCTCTAGTTTATTTTAATCTTGCTTTTATTTTTTAACATCAAATTCACAAATAAATAAGTGTTGACAATAAGTAAACCAACGTAATTTATTTACACTCACAAATTGGAAAACCCCCACAATATTTTAGAGAAAAAGTGTAGTATGAGCAATACTTTTTTATGTTTGATTTATTTCCTTCTAATTGTATAAAAAAATAAATTTAAAAAATTGTTGTAGTTAAATTACGAAACTAAAATACCTTGTTTAATATTTTTACCCCATATTAGCCACCTATAGTGATTTTTTTTAACAAAAACCTTGGGCATATTTTTTAATTTTGCTTTAAGCCTCCAAAATCTCAGAACCTATCCTAGTCATGAATACAAAAAAAAAGAGTATGATGTTTGAGTGTTTTGAAGCACTATGTACCGGTGGGGGTGTCCTCACTAGAGTGAGCTCTCTGAACCTTTTTGGGTAATGGTGGAATGAATGGTGCGCACTTGAGCCTATGCTTCTCGTTGGTGGGGATGATTTGCACACGTAGATAAACGCGTCAATGCCTAATCCGGACGGTGGTGGTCCGGGAAGACACTCTGACGATTAAGTCAGTCATTGGAGGGGAAAAATGCCACAAAAGACTTAGAGAAATAGAGGAGTTAAGAGGGTGGTAAATGAGGAGAGAGATATATCCATTGTGGTAGTTGTGAGTGGGTATTTATAGGCAGAGAGAGCGTGCGTCCCACGCACTCGGTGCCCCCCACACGCCTGTCATTCGTGACCGGAATGACAGGTGAGGTGACCTCTGTCCCTGCCACAGACGCCATGCCCGAGATGACATCACGACACGTGGGCTTGAGTAGTCAAATCACCCTCGAGACATTCCCCATCACCCACGTGCTGCTGCAGGCGACGATGACAGAGTAGGTGACTGTCGCATTTAATGCTCCATTGGGGAACATGTAGTGTGCCTTGTACGCTTCCCCCGAACCAAGTGAATCCCAAGCCCCTGCGTAACCGCGGTCGACCAACTCGGCTCGGGGGTGGCCCAGTGCCCGGGCACTCGGCACGCCGATCAGCGGAGGTCCCAAGGGTATCCCGAGAGCCAAGCGGAGAAGCCATTTTCTCGGCACTTCTGGCTCGACAAAGATTGTTCAAATCCATATTCGTCCAGAACCACACACCTGGGCTCCTCGCCGAGGGGACCGTACGCTCGGCATCGTCGAGACGGATTTAACTACATTCAGTTCTGCTAATTATGAGACAGTGACCCTTTTTTAGCTACTTGTGGCTGAGGAGAGGGACCTTTACTGACCCCTATGAACCCAACCGCTACAGTACCCATGCCCTAGAGTACTGAGTAATTATTGGACCTTTCTTGGTTTCTTTGTTGGACGAAATGAACATGGGGCTAAGAACGGGCCCCGTTTAGTAAGTTTCATGAGTATTTTATTTTGTACTGGAAATATTTATACGCATGAATATGAAAAGGCATGTATCATCATGAAAGTCGGTGGTGGCGAGGAAACGTATCGGTCACGACCAAATCCGCCGGTACGTTCAATGATGTCACAGAAATATATATACATTTTAATAATGTGCCAATTTTGTTATATGAACAATATTAAAGGGGCGCTTGAAAAAAGTAAAATATTTTTAAGACATTTGATTTTTTTTTCTTTTGGTCAAAATATTTGGAAGTAATTACTCGTTTCGATGAGAGAGATTAAAAGAGTTTACTTAACTAAAAAAACACTGTGTAAAAAAAAATATTCCTCAAAAAAGTCGTAAAAAAAGGACAATTAAATTGCATTCTCCGTCTTTTTTCGTTTGTCATATTTTTTAGTTTATTTTGGGTGTAATTATATGCTTTTCGTATTCAATTCGCCAAGATAAATGGTTAGAAAAAAATTTGATGTGAATCAAATGGAAAATCAAAAAATGCGAATAAAAAGTTATTCACAATTATTCTTCTAAATCTATCTCCAACTACAAAACAATTGATCTTTAGTGACAACAATTTTGTCACTAGGTTATCATTAAAAGTGTGTTGTTAAAGGGTATTTAGAGTATTATGTGACAGAATTAGTGGCAATATACTAAAAAATTGTCATTAGATATCCTTTTGTAACACACTTTTAGTGACACGTTGTTGTCACTAAAACTCAATATTTTTTTAGTAGTACAAGAATGATAAGAAACTTAATATTACGTGAAAATCACCCTTTTTTCCGAAGAGAGCAAATTGGATTTATCAGTGCTAATAAAATTGTTAGATTACTAGTAGAATGATAATTTTTCTCTATCAACTCTCATGTTTAATTTCTTTTCCATACCAAAAACGGCCTAGCCACGCTTTTGTGCCAATATCGGCAATTACTGCAAAGACATAGTAATAATGTCAAAATTATTTTTGATTGTGCCAAAACTCTAACGCATAAAAAAATTGTATTTTACACATGAGTAAAAGCATTTCATGCATTTAAGTTTTGGCTACAATTAGAATTTGAGAAATCCTCCTAAACTTTAATGTACTTTCCTCCCGATCGAAATCATGAAAGTTGAACTCATCCACTCTGTTCACTAATTCAGTTATAGTTCGTATGAAAGAAATACTCGATCGATTCCCGTTGTAATCACTAACAACCAACCTCTAACATTTACCGTCTTGAAAAATAGAATGATAGAAAGTTGTGATGAAGCCAAGGCAGCCGTAACAAGTTTTAATTAGGAGTAATTTCGATGGGCCAAAAATTTAAGGGGTAATAATGAGGAACACCCAATTTTTCATTTTGGTACACGTGTCATTGGGGGGCCACCGTCCTTTGCAACATCAAAGCAATGAGTAAACAATAGTCCAATGGTCCCCCATTCATTACAGTAATGAACAAGAAATGGTTGAATACTAGGGGCTCTAACGTGGGGCCGGTACCGTACCCAAAATATAGAGGAGACTGTTCCATTACGTCATTACCAAAAATGCCTTTTCATATTTTAGCCGTCGTTTTAGGTTAATTATTTTTGTGTGTGGATGTTTCGCATTAACATTTCATTAAAGAAAAAAACAACTGCTGTCAAATAAATTAGAGTCTCGATTCGGAAGAAGTGAAGAAAGTTTTCTAATCGAGTATTTACGTAAAGCCAATTATGAAGATAAGCGTTATTGTTGAACTAGGCAAAAGAAAATAAAAGGTTTCTGAATTATATTGGTGCTTGCGCGAAATTTATTGATATTGCTTCATCCCGGGTCCTCGATCATTTTGATTTAGGGTGAACTTTTCCATTGCAATTCTAATGAGTGATGAGGATTGAGGAAAGGCGCAAGTGGGAGATTGATTGATGCCTTTAGGTAGCCAGCCGTGAGGAATTTTTACTCTCACCCACACGCGTCTATTGACTTGTTAAAAAAGGTGACATTATGATCTAAAAAACAGAACATTCCCTTCTCCTTTAACTGTCTCTGTCATTTTTTTTAATGGACAACCGGATGTCCGGACAGCTTGCGCACAATTCAACTAATTTCGGGACTTTGAAGGTAGCCATTAGACATAACTCCCATTGGCTTCATCCAAGGTTTGGAATAGCTGGCTTCCGCAAAATTCAAATATGTATACTTCATGATTAAGCACTTATTGCTTTCTGATGACCATTTTGCCGACCCATCGGAGTTAATTGTCTCTATCAGTGGCGGGTGGTGGAGGTGGCCATTCCATTGCCCCCACGCTGCCTCTCTCTGTCTCTCTCTCTCTAATAGAGAACCCTTCCCTTTTTTCCCGCCCAAAAGACTTTCCCAGCAATTTAGCTGATAGTGAAAGCATGTGATCACCAAAGATATCTTACACTAATCTCTCATCATTAGGGTTTCCCTCTCTCTCCTCTCTCTCTCTCTCTCTCCGTTTGGTGGTGTTTATATAACCCCATTTCTTTTCCATTCTCACATTCCTCAGCCTTTCCCCCTTTTCAACCTCTCTATTCACACACTCCTCGGGATCTGATCCGGCAACTGGACAGTAATACAAAACAAAACAGTTGGAGGGGTTCAAGTCCCGAGGCTTGGCTATATTCCTCCTTTTGTTTATGTTGTTGTTTTGTGTTTTGTCTGATTTGGCAGCTACCCTCCTCAGCTCACTATTTGCCGCAAACCCTAGAATTCAAGAATCACTCCACTGCACTGTATATTGGAGAAGAAAAGGTTTAATTTCTTCTTGAGAGAAGATCTTGACTAATCCGCCCAGATCTATTACCTGGATATATCTAAGGATCTTTTCTGTGAGCTCTCTCTCTCTCTCTCTCTCTCTCTCTCTCTCCATGTATGTGTGTGTGTATCTAGTATCTACCCTAATTGGGTGATATTTATAAGTGTCCTGCATCTTTTTATGCCAAGATCATAATTTTTTTTTCTTTTTTTGGAAATGCAAGATCACAGATCCGATCAGACTATATATAAACATATACCATGTAATTTCTCACTGAACCGGAGGGGCAGGCGGAGCCTCGGCTTCCCTACTGCTCCTCCAACGAAATTAGAAAATGATTACATGAAAGACAGAAGCAAATCCACGGAATCAAAAAAGACACCTGCGAGAGGGGCTAGCCGTGGCAAGGCAACCCCCAGTGCCTAAGCGAGTAAAAAAAGACACACGTAGAAAAAAGTTCTCCAATAAATTATTTTTTTTATTGAATAATCGGATTCAAAATTTCTAATCTTTTTTTTTTTTTTCTAAGAATGAGTTAGGTATATCTTGATGTAATTGCATGCGCAAGTTAATAGCATTTTTTTTTAGTAAAATAAGGATGTAATTCATATTCGGTTGCATTTCTTGTGATGCTAAGTATATTCTTGATGAATTCAACAATAATAATCAGTTGTTTAGCTAACAAAGAGTATATGTTTGATATTTTTTGGATTATTTAGCCACTTTATTTTTAATGATTACAAGTCATCACTAATTATCATGTCAAATATTGAACTATATATGCATTCCTATATGCATAACTGAATGAAGTTTCGTCTATTCAACATCCTATGCAAAACTCGAGTAAGAGATGCATAATATTTCTTCACAAAATTGCAAGTTGGCATTAAGTTGGAGTTGCTGAATTAAATAGAATGAAGTATAGGCTTTTTATTCAGCTAATTTGCAATCTCCAGCTAATCTATATGAAGTTTTGCTCTGACTTTAAGTTGAACCTTTGCAGTATGCATTGGGATTTGGTCTCCAAGATTACTAGAGATAGGCATAAAAAGAGTCGGCCTAGACACTAAGTTATGGAAAAAATATTTGGCCATCTCCATATGAATATGTGACAACTGATAATAAGTGATGTGAGATACATGATTATGTTTTTTTGCCTTCATTAGCACGTTTTTCATTGCACAAAACTGTTGATTCTAGAGATCTAAATGCCTGTTTTGACACCAAGGCTACGATGTTGCTTAGCAAAAATAACATGGCTACAATGTATCGATATCGTTCTTCTTTGATTCTATCTTTGATAATTTGGACTTTGTACGTTCCAACTTAATCTGAATTACCATGGTCCTTCAAATGTATCTAGATGTTCTTGTGCAGTGGAAACAACAATTCCATCTTAAGTGTGACTATGTGGGGGATTTTTATTTTTTTATTTTTATCAACAAAGAAGAATTATATAGATCAATAAGGGGGAAAACAACGATACAATTCAAGGCTGCCGAGGAGATAGTAGTGAAACCCACAAGAGTGAGGGGGATTACTACTATATTTGTAACTATTAGCTGCATAACATTTTTCCCCTCAATCAAGAAAGTCGACACTAATAAGAAGAAAATACATGAAATGCTTATTTTTCTCCATATGCATGCATGGATCAGATTACATGAGATCGATGGAGGATCTTTTTACTTTTGTTTTGTTTTTTTTGGTTAAGTTTCTTCTCCTAAAATGTCAAGGCCATGGTAGAATTGAACTATATCTTTGCTTTTTTGTTCTTCCAAAGCAAATGAACAGAAGTGATCAAGACAAAACGAGAAGAAACATTCTTTTATTCATTTAACTTTTTATTTGAAGTTATGTTGAAAGCTAAGTCATGCCATATAAAAAGGTTTAATAATTACTATGTACGGTAATGATACATGTATCACATAGCCATCTCAATTACATTGGAAATCACTAAAATTTACCCCCCTCCGCCAGTTTCATTATTCTTGGAGGAATTTCTACTGGCATGGTAGAAGAGCGAGGAGTAGTAAGTGCAGTGTTGGTAGAAAGACGAATTCTAACAAGACATTTATCAATTTTATTTTGGTGAATTCACTCTAATTACAAAATATAAACATACAGAACTTGAAAGAAAACGCGTATTTAATTGGATCACATGCTATCATCTATCTATTTCAAGTATACCAAGAAAATGCATCTATTTCCAACCAAATTAAGTACAAAATGTAGGACAGGGAAATGGTTGTGAATTTGTGATCCAAAAAATGAGAAAATAAATTTAGTAGGGATCAGCTCCCAAAAATTTAGTAGAGATCTATATGTACAATGTGCCTTAAATTCTATGCCTGACATGGTTCGAGAAGCAGGTTAGAACGCAATTTTCTTGTCATTCTTGCATGAACTTGCTCCGATCATATGTGTTCGTTTTTATCAGCAACACCATTATACGTGTTATGAAGCTAATCTCGGCTGTCCCCGTGGTAGTTTGATGTAAGTGTGACATAACGTCGAAAATTGATTCATAAATGATAAAACGGACCCAGTGCTATTGCGATATGAATCTTAGTTTAGGTTGGGCTGATCTAATAACATGAGAGGCATGTTTTTCAGTTGTTTTTGCAATGATAGCTAATAAGAATTTTTCCATTGGCCAAAATGCAGGTCTTAACTTGTTGGTGGGGAAATATGAACACATTTTCACATGTTCCCCCTGGTTTTCGTTTCCATCCCTCTGATGAAGAACTTGTTGATTACTACCTTAGGAGAAAGGTTTCTGGCAGAAGGATTGACCTAGATATCATTAAAGATGTTGATCTCTATAAAATTGAGCCATGGGATCTCCAAGGTATTACAAGATGACACAAAATTTACTTCCAATATAGATAACATCACATTTTGTTCGTCCGTTCTCATACGTACTTCTATAGCAACAACATTAATTTAGTATCATATTTGAGTATCATCTGATGATGTGCGTTCAGCCCATTCAAATTATGTGGGCCTTCCCATTGCTTAATCTTTCGTTTAAAATTCACGCTTTTCTAAATTGAGAGATTTTGGTCTTTTTACGGGAAAAAAAAAAAATGAACAGAGTTATGCAGAATAGGAACAGAAGAGCAAAACGAGTGGTATTTTTTCAGCCACAAGGATAAGAAATATCCGACCGGGACTCGGACAAATAGGGCTACAACAGCAGGATTTTGGAAAGCAACAGGAAGGGACAAGGCTATTTACTCTAAGCATGAGTTGATAGGGATGAGGAAGACGTTGGTCTTTTACAAAGGTCGAGCCCCTAATGGACTAAAATCGGATTGGATTATGCACGAGTATCGGCTCGAAACGGATGAAAATGGCACCCCTCAGGCAAGTACTCTAATCTGCATGACTCCGATAAATTCTGTAACATCAAATGCTTCTGTAGTACTACTCCATCAAAATTTAAGGTCCGCAACTGAATTTCATTAGCGCATTGCACTTTATTGATTTTCATACGTCGAATTATTCATATCTGATCCACATCAGTGAGATAATGGGACTCATCGAATTGAAGCTCTGTCAACGCACTTCTCTTTCTGCTGCATGGTTTAAAATTATTAAAATTTGATAAATAAACGTTGTGTCTGCCGATAAGAAATAATGAAACAAAAATGAGAAGCAAGTCTGGCAAACCATATCAGCAACTGTTAGTAATTTGAATTTTTAGTATTTTAGATCATGGTGGTAAACTCTTTAATTACTCAGATTGTTAAGTGGATAAAGATTGGAGCTGTTACAAATGATGAGAAACACAATTGCATTTGATCAATCATGTGGGTGTATCAATAGTAAATTTCATTTTATGTGTTTTGGACCGTGTCAGTATTTGGCGTTCGTAAACCAAACAAAACCAAACCGAGTCTTATGTCTCAATCAATTAAAGCCAGCTAAGATTCATGTCACAAAGATCTTACTGGGCTTTTATATATTGGCTTTGGCTGTTAGTTACCTAACATAAAACCATCCTCTTTTATTTGGGACAGGCCGGACAAAAGACTAGGCTTTAAACATGTATAAGGCGGAGTTGGGGTTCAACACAGGTGGCAGGTGAAATACATTAAAAAAATAATAACACCAAAAGTCCACGAGCAAACAATCGTAGTAGGAATTAACTTGCTAAATTGAAATGATTAACTTGATAAATTGAAATGGATTCGTGAGGCCTTGTTAGTTGTTATAGTCCTCTTCTATGTAGGAGTCTCTACTGCAATGGATATTGTTATCCATGTTCCTTAATCTATTTTTTCTTACTTTTATTGAATAGAAATTATTTCTTGTAGTACTTAATGCGCGACATTTTCTTTTCACTTTCAGTATTTCACAGAACGTTTTTCTCAGCCTACATGCACTTTGCTTCGTGTTTTGTATTCGGCTTTTCCCTCTCGATGTACCCTTTGTTGAGTTCTAAATAAATTTGCGCGACATTTTTGTTGATACCTGTAGGAAGAAGGTTGGGTGGTGTGTCGCGTGTTCAAGAAGAGACTACCGACCATGAGAAGATTCGGTGAGCAAGATTCCCCAATTTGGTACGACGATCAAGTCTCCTTCATGCCCGATCTAGACTCGCCGAAGCAAAACCCTAACCCTAATTATGTCCCTAGTTATCACAACCACCACTCCCCCTATCCTTGCAAAAAAGAGCTAGATTTTCCGTACCAAAATCTCCCTCATCACGGGAACTTCTTCCAGCTTCCGCTCTTAGATAGCCCTAAACTGCTCCAAACGAGCCCTATGTCCGCGTTTGGACAACAAGAACAAATTCAACAGGTCCATAGCCAAAATTTGAACTATTACAGCGATCAGGCGGCGGATCAAGTGACGGATTGGCGAGTTCTTGACAAGTTTGTTGCCTCCCAGCTTAGTCAAGAAGAGGTTGCGCCAAAGGAAAATGATCACTACACAAATAATGCAGATAATTGTATGTTCCAAACATCGTCTGATCATCGGTTGATCAACAAAGAAGATCAGATGGGCTCGGAGAACGCTGCCTCGACATCGAACTCAAGTTGTCATCAGATGGATCTGTGGAAGTGATCAAGAAGTGCCATAGAAAAGAAGTAAACATGCAAACGGTACATACTGATTATCTTAGGGAGTTCATTTAAATTAATAAGAATGCGAAATCATGATCCAGATTCATGTCTATAGTATAAATACAGCAAGGTAATTAACCTTAATTAACTTTATTAATTAAGTTAATAGTATGGTAATTAAGGTCATGACTCCTGGTTTATGTATGCAATTCATTGTTATTTGTAGCCTGTGGATTTCGGGAGCCACATGTGCTGTTTATGGAGTCAGCCTGTGGACCATCTCTCGTATGTCTTTTTCTATATTCATCTTGAATAATAGTGTTGTTAATTAATCCATTTGTTTGTACTTTTAATTTAGTCAGTCTTTCAAATTTTCCAAGAATTCCATGTGTGATCATTTGGATCGTGATCACTTATTCCAGACCCAATCGAATGACTAAAAATCCAATAAGACCTTTATCTCGTGAATTTCTCTACGCTCCCCCTTTTTTTTTTCTCCGAATGACAGCTCAAGAGAATGTAACATTGATTTTGCAAAATGATCAGCTAGCATCTCGCACAAAGCTATGGTGTGGACCTCCTATTTTTCGATAGAATTTTGATGATCTGAACCGTTAAATGTGTTTAAAACATGTGTTTTAAAATTTCGATCGGATCATCAAAACACAATTGGAAGAGTGGAGGTCTGCACGGAAGGAAAGTAAGGAAGCCCTTACTTGATCCGTGGTGTGTATATATATATATATATATATATATATATATATATATATATATATATATAGGATCCTGCTCTACTAAGGACTTCCTCAAACTCGTAATTTGCGGACCTCATGGATCGGGGTTGAATCTTGACAATTCGAACCGCTCAATGTGTTTAAAACATGATTTTAAGGGTCATCGTGAGGATTCGTCCAAAAAAAAATTCGGAGGATTCGTCCAAAAAAATACTCGGAAAGGGCTTCATTTGAGCATTTTTCGATAAATTATATAAGTATGGTTATTATGAAAAACCGCTTAGATTAAGCCCTTTCGGTTTTTTTTTTTTTGTGATTCGTCGAAATTTGGTCCGAAAAATAAAAAAAATGGGTGGTCTTCGTAGAGGAAGGTAAATAAAAAAGAAAAGGACATGCAACTCTTTATTAGCCTCTGCTGACGACAATTTCCCATTTTGCTAAGGCAAGTTTAATCGGTTGTGATGAACCATAGCAATGCCAATATAGAAAGTGGATTTTACCCAGAATGGATGTCTTTTTCGCTACTCAATATCCACAGGAGCAACTTCACTTTGAAGCAATGGCATTGTTCAGACCCAAAAGTTTTATTTTTTATTGAATGTAGCGAACTGTGCTCCTGTGAAGAAAGTTTCCTGAAGTTAACTTACTTCTCCTTGAATGCAAAGTCTCCGTGAAAATTAAAGGTTGACAACGGAAAAAGTTTTGGAAAATGATTGACCAATTACGTAAGTTGGATGACTATCTTATTACCAAATAGGGATCAGTGTTGGTTAAGGGGTACCCTTGTTTTGTAGGGATCGATCATTCCCACCACAACATTAAGCACTGCTAGGGATTTCTTTAAGTCTTTCTGGAAACTCTCCCAGCTAATAAAGATTTGAGACTCACTAGACATATGAACTTACATAACGATCCATCCCAACTGACCTGTTAACTCTTACTCTAACTATGTGGCTCAAAAGGTTAACCTCAAATTAACATGATGGGCCAAACCTTATATATTACTACCTCACATTCCTTTTAAGTAGGTGATGTGGGACTATCACAATCTCCCCACCTTATGATGCAACCTTCCTGTTGTATTAGCCCAGCAACCTTTCCCGGTGGCCGCGGTGTAACACTTAATTTTGCATAACACTTAGTTTTGTATAACACTTTGTTCTAACTCTGAGATTCAAGAGGTAGCTCATACAGATTCTAGAGGTGACTCACACCATGTAGACAAGGGGTTGTACTCTGATATCACCTATGACATCCTACCCCTTATGACCGACTAACTCTTAACCCAACCACGCGGCTCAAAAGATTTATCTCAAATCAAATTAAAAATGGCCGGTGGGCCAAACGTTATATATTACCTCACATTTCCTTAAGTGGGCGATGTGGGATTGTCACAACCCATGCTCACACATGGCGTATCTCAATCTTCTAATTAGCTTCAAGAGAAATTTCTTCAAGACAAGTTTAAGAGATCATAGTGTTTCTCGCTAGGGGCCGGGCTAGGTAAAAGCCGGCCAACACCTACCTCTACTGAAATCCTCTGTCCATTCAAATAGGGAAACTTTGAATAAGCATAGTTTTAGCTTACAAATCGATGGTGTGACCTTTTGTGATCCTTTTCTATAAAACTAGAGGTTGGACACACACTCCATATACGCTTGTGTGAATACGTGGGGGTGCAAGTGGAGGAGCGGGTATTAGAGGGGAAGGTGGTATACCAGTATGGCATTTTAAAGTGTGAGTAATGTTTTAGGTCTTCGCCAGTCATTGGCACCTTTTTCACTTGTAATGGCGGCAACACAGTTGCTTTAATAAGATTTTTCTCCTTAGCCAAAAAAAAAAAAAAAAAAAGTGAGAGTGATGTTAAATTTATGACTAAAATACTATATAGTTAGTTCTTGTTGTGGTTAAAGAGCGGTAAAACCTTTTTTCCAAGGGTAATTTTGAAAATCACTTTGTGGGTATTCCCTTTCTATTTTAGAATAAGTAAAACAAAAGTTCATCAAAAATATATTGGGACCACGTTAGGGAAAAACTTACTAAGACATCAGTCTAGCGAAATGAATTTTACATACAGGGGTAGTGTTTTCATCTATTTCCCCTCTGGCAAAAAACCCTATCTCCATTCTCCAGAAAGTAAAAATGTAGGCGAAAAAATACATAATAGCATAACAAAAGCTTCCCAAATACTTCTAATTTACATACGTTGCGAATTTAAGAGCAAGAACATATAAAAATCAAATAAATTTCGCTTGAATATGTTATACAAGGAAATTAATGACCCATATCAATTGCTGAATTCTACTAGATCTTCATAAATCAAGTAACTAGAACTGCTGATCATCAATACGTACCGAAAAGAGGTGGTGAGTTTGAATGTGTTGTTCAAAGAAGTACTGCTGATGAATTTGAGCCCGGCGATGTGCTGGGTTGCAGATTGTGGCCTAGAACATGCATGTAGTCACAATTTGGATTCAAGTAGAGAAATTTTGTTGTGACTTCGGGATACTTGGGAAACATTTGCATTTGCATTTATATAAGTGCTGAATGAAGTGGATAAGTCGTGTGGCTTTGTCTTGTGGTTTTATGAATCCCTTCAACATTAGCAGAATGGAATCCTAGGACAAACAGAAAAGGATTTTCAAAGTCAATCCCCACTATGTCTTTCTTTATATGGTTTGACACAGGAGTACTCACTTAATTACCTTTTCAGCCACAAACACGAGAGAGAGAGAGAGAGAGAGAGTACGCATGGCAGGAGAACGGCACTTTTGGGGGGCATGCATAAGAGGAGTGAGTACTGAATCATTAGGGTTATTCGGAAAAAGTTTGTGTGTGGATGAAGTTACCATCATTCCTTCGTTCATGGTCACACACTCGCACCCATGTGAAAAACTTTTACTTACTCCATGTTACTCCTTTTTTAAAAAATAAAAAAATAAAAAAAATAACGCCCAATTGGTACCCATTAATAGGTGTCTTGGAAGTGGAACGTTGTGTTACCCCTTTTTTTCGGTTACAAAAATGAAAGTTTTGGTATGGTACTCTGTCACTTCCATTAAGAAGTGCTTCTGTCACAGTACACCATTATATGTAAGGGACCTCACCACACATATAAGGGAACAAAGCTATGGTCACACCATGTGTGAGTGGAGATAGGACTACGTTTAACCCTAAATATTTGAGATGAGAGCAACTGACTTGCTCGTTGGTTCCATTTTACTCGGATAATGAACCTAAGAAAGAAATTACAAATGCCAATATAAGACGGAAAAAGCATGAAAATGTTGGAACTTGAATGTGGGCAATGGCCAACCAAGTATAAGTTTTCAACCATTAAACCAACTCCTCTTTAGTTTGGAATTTGTTTTTCTCTCCTCCAATCCCAGATGCTCTGAAGTTCTTGGGCTATGTTTAATTCCGGACTACAACCCATGACTTCAACCAATTTTGGCCCAATGTAATCAACCCGAATATATTGATTTAATTCCTCTGTTCACATTCAATCAATTCTCATTCTAACAAATTAGCCATGCCTCGGGTACGTAGTACTCAAGTCACGATATTTGTTTCTATTTTTGTTTTTTGTTTTTTTTTGAGGAAAGGTATAATGGGTATTTGTTGTGTTTTCTTTTTTGTGAATGATATGGACAATGATTTCACAAGAACCTCGGATTTTCTATTTTCCTATGTACAATTAATGATCTCACCAATTCTTATAAAACATTTCGTTTTTTACTTTTTATTAACCAAATTCTACATGTAAGCAAATTGATTGGAAAATGGATTACCAAAAATCGCCGCCCCCCTGGCTTTCATCGCAAAATTTCGAAGGCATAAACAAAATATCCAACCTAGTCCAAGTACTTCTATCAAGTAAGAAACACAAGTTTCCACGAACTGTAGGTGCACACATACTAATTGTTAGCGAGTTTTTTTTTTTTATCTTATGTACACAAATAATTCAAATTTGTAAGATGCACGTGTGGAGTCTATAAATAATGGAAGACTCGCATGCATCTAACGACTTGAACACATTGTTTGGGTTTGCGTACACAAATTTACGTATGCTACATTGTTGTTTGTTTAATGATAAATTTTTTTGCATCGAAATATATAATTAACAAGAAACACTGAATACCAATATTTAATTTTTCTAAGCGAAAAAAATGGAATACAGTATAGCGTTTCGAACTTCACTTTTCTCATATTTCACAACTTGTGTGAAAACTATCCACACACAAACCAACTCCACGTGACCTTTATGTTCTCTTTTCCAATCCCAAAAACTCTGAATTTCTTGGGCCATGTTTCAAACCAAACTATAGCCCATTAATTGTTGTAATTATGGCCCAATGTATTGCATGCGAATATGTTGGACTATTTTTAGCCCACATGAAACTTTTAAGCCCACTCTTTAGACCCAATAAAAATCTACCTATCCTACGTTTTGGAATGATGACAGATCGAGCGAGGCGGGTTTTATGATACCCGGAAACGAAATCCATCCCCGACCTCGCCCCTAACCTGACAGGCTAATAGATGGGTAGTTCCTGCCTAGCCCCCATCGGATAACGAGTTTTATCCTCCCCGCTCCTATTTTTTTACATATTAAAAATGCATTTTGTACGTACAAAGAATTAATTTAAGCGCATATTAATTAAATAACACCTGGAAAAAAAAAGTTATGAAACTCCATCTTTTAACTGTAATGTTCTAGCATTGACCTGATCATTAAGAAATTTCTCAACATTGAGCTAGACATCACTAGCGGTGGATTAAATATTGGGCTTTGTGCTGGCAAGAAGAATCTCTGTGGAAACTGTGGCTTGAATCCATGAAAGAACTATGTAATCGATTTGTATCAAGTGTTTGTGAGCAGGATTGTTCTGTCACAGACACCATTATATGCAAGGGACTCCGCCACTTATACTGGGACCGAAGCTAAGAGTGCACCACGTTTGAGTGGAGTTAGACTACCTTTAGTGCTAACAATTTGAACTGGGTACCCGACTTGCACGCTGATTCCATTTTCCCGAGATAATCAGCCTAAGAAAGAAAGTACGATTGCCAATAAGACAGAAAGAGCATGAAGTCGTTGGAACTTGAACACGGGCAATGTCCAACCAAGTACAAATCTCACATTTTCTTCCACAATTATACCTCCACACTATTGCCTTTCTCAAAACACAATCTATAAATATTGGGAGGCTCATATGCATTTGACGACTTCGAAGTTCGAACAAATGTGTTATGTTCCGTCCTTCCATATTGTATGCTACATCAGTGTTTTTTATACTTAAACATTGTTACATCAAAATATATAATCCAATTTAACACAAGAAACACGGAATACCATAATTTTATTTTTCTGAGTGAAAAAATTGAATACAATTAGTGTTTCGAACTTCATTTTCTCATTTTTAACAACATATGTACTCCCTCTGTCTCAATTTGTTTGCCCAGTATGTAAGGCTTTAAAGCTGCACAGTTTTCCAATCTTACCCTTCAAAGCTTGGATGGGAATGAATTTAGCACTCCCCTTTTGTAAATAGACAAAAAATGAAGTTCCAAGTGACCAAAGGGGTGTTAAATTCACCACAAAAAAAAAAAAAAGTTAAAACTAAAATTTGACCCGAAAATTTTGGCTCTATTCAAAACACAATTCCAAAAAAACTCTCATAATTTTGGTGTTCACAAATTTTGGCTCCAATTGAAACTTTCCAACTTTTTGCCATATTTTATTTGAATGGTAAAAATTGAACCTCATGCTTCTCTTTTTTCTTTTGTTTTTTTTTTTGGATGCTCAATTGAATATTTCAACCCTTATAAAATTGTTGGGAATTCAATGTAGTGATTTACTTTTTGTATGTTTTGTGCTAATTCAAAGTAATTTCTTCAATGCAAAAGTGAAAAGTAGTGAAAATGGTAGGATGAGGAGTTAGTTAAATCTTTATAGCCAATTTAGGAAGTGAGCAAACAATTTAGAAAAGCCAAAAAAAAAAAAAAATATTGAGTAAACAAATTGGAATGCAGGGAGTATGTTTTTAATTCCATGTGACTTCTAATTATGTGACTTGTAATTATGTTCTTCTCTCTTCCAACTATAGCCCATGCATTTGAGGTACTAATTATGGCCCAATGTATTGCATACGAATATTGCTTGCGTCCTTGGATTGTATCTCAATGTGCTTTCCCCAAGCGTAGGGTTTAGGTGACGCGTGGCATAGTAACCGGAAGTCCGGGTCGAGTCCTCAGGGACCGAATGTGCTGAGCGTGAGTATTTGTTTCGCGAATGAAGGTTTAGCCTTAAAGCGGCAAACTTGGCATTTGGAGTTTGTGGGTGGATTTAACTTAACTACGTGAATGACTCGAGGATTAAAAGACTAATTAAAGGAAGGCAAGGTTTTGGGGTTCTCAACACCCATGCCTTAGGCCGATTCACTCTCCCCTAAGATAACCGGCTCGGGGCGTCGTTAAACGACCCCGAACGGAAGATTTGGTACTTAAACTCGATTTACTAGAAAAGTGGTGTTTCTCAAAGAATAGGATTCTTGTGCCATTTATACAAACATTTTGATTGTCATAGCCCGAAGCATCACACGTGCCAAGCGGTCACGCCCTTGGCTACGCGTGATCAACGGGATTAACTAATCGCAATTTTGATACATAAAATCAATCCGCACTTTTTGATTAACATTCAAAGTTTGCAACATTAGCGAGGAGAGTGAACCAACCCAAGTCACGGGGTGCTAATCACCCCTTAACCGAGCCTAAACCGACTACTCGTCCATTACTAAGGGAAACATGGTTGTTTTTCTAAGGGAAATAAAGAACATAACAAGTAACCAAATAAACTTGATTTTGATGAAGAGACTAACTTAACCTATCACTTTATACTTGAAGAAACTAGCAAACAACCATTCAAACCAAGTGTTAACTAGGAAAATAGCAAGTTAAACAAGGAAACTAAATACTTAATGGAATTGAAAATAAACTTGATTTCTAGGTAGAACTAAGCAAGAGCTATAACATTAATAAACATGAAAATAACATAGGTCCAATACTTACATGGGAAAATCTAGAGAGAGAGAGCTTGGAATTAACTTCCATGGAAGAGAGAAGGAAGAGCAAAACTAATATCTAAGTTAAAGTGTGTGAGGATAAGAGATAAGGAGAGAGGAAGAGATATTATACAAGTAGTCTTTCTCTCACACCAAAAATATCCTAAAAGCACTAAAGGTGAAAGTTCCCATAAGTAGAAAGTCCAACAATTGGTTAAAACACTTTTTCGGATTGCTAGGTATTGATACCTATCAATACTGGTATCAATACCTGCATTTAAAAGGCTACCCGAAAGGCCTGGGTATTGATACCAAGGTTTGGGGGTATCAATACCCAAGGTTCTCGTGAAGCTTCTTCTTCCGAAGGTATTGATACCTATCAATACTGGTATCAATACCTGCACCAATTCTAAGGCATTTGAGGTTTCTTCTTCTTTCTTCGCCATCCATTGGCCTTGTGTGCTACCGGGCATCTTCCAAAATACTTCCGAACATCGTGCGAGCTTCGGAAAGGGGAGCACTTGGTCTCATGAGTGCTTAATCACTCCCGGATTACGCCTTTAGCCTTCCGGCTTGATCTTGTGCCTTGTAAACTTCCCGAGCCTTAGCCAAATCTTCATTTCTTGGCTCTCGAGGCTCGATGGGTGAATGTCATGGGGCTCTTGCTCCTTGAATTATTGGGATGCTTCCCAAAGGACTTCAAAACGCGCCTAATGCACTTGTTTTCCCTGAAACTACCAAAAATACACTTCGCGCAACATCAATCGAATAATGCATTAAAATGCGTGTGTGTGAACAAAATGAGCTAGATAAGCCCGAATATATACAACATTGGGGGCTTATCAAATATGTTGGACTATTTGAAGCCCACTCTTTAGACCCATGAAAATCTTTTAGACCCAAGAAAACTATTTCCATTTCTTTTAGACAGCCGACTCATTTGTATAACTTGAAGGACAAGGAAAACAAATATGGAATCACCAAACAAAATCATACTCCCAGTGATACTCGACTTGCCACGTGTCCCTCCTGACATCATTTATACGCAATCCCTTTCCTAAATGGAATAGAAATTAACAAAACCCAAGTACTATAAATTCATTCAACCCCTCTCCTCCTCTACTTCCTCACTTCACAAGCACCAAATTCTAGGATTTTTTTTCTGTTGATTTCCTCTGTTCTTCATACAATCAATTCTCATTCACAAAAATTAGTGATCATGCCACGGGTACGTAGTCAAGTCACGATAAGGAAGGCCAACAAGTATCTCAAGAAGGTGAAGGACGCAGTTTCCCCCGACGAATACCAAATTTTCATGAATCTGATCCTAGAAAGTAAAGATAAGAAGAGAGACATTGGTCCAACAATTGGAAAGGTGATCGAACTATTCAAACACAACGGAGGATTGCTTAGCGGGTTCAATCGTTTTCTGCCGAAAGGGTACAAAATCGTCCCTCTAATGAGACCAGGGCGATATGAGATCAAAAGAGAAGCTTTTTGTCGACTTCCTACACAAAATCAAGACAATGATGAATGAAGAGGATGGTCGTATGTCCAAAGCGTTCGGGACGGATTTGGGCGAATTAGTTAGGAGACCCGGCCTTTAAAGGGAGATCTGGTGATGCACTGGGTATTTGTTGTGTTTTCTTTTGCTGTGAATGATTTCATAAGGATATTCTACGAAAAGTCATTGCTAGTATTTTACAATGTTTTTTAGCAACATCTTTGGACTCTGTCCACTTATGTACTCAAATTTGTAGGGAGTACATGGAGCCTATAAATAATAAGAGGCTCAAATGCATCTAACGATTTCAAATACGTGTTTGGGTTTGTGCAAAACAAATATGTGTATGCTGCATTGCAAGTGTTTGATTACACGAACAATATCATTTTTGGGACACTTCTTTTTCATCATTTTTACTTTTTTTTTTGGAAAGAAGAAATTGGTTAGTTATTTTATTCTTCTATTTATTTTTAATTTTGTGGAGCGTGACATATCAATTACGGAGTAACATAAATGCTAGACCCATTGTTCCAACTTTTCAGTTAAAATCAGAATCCTACGTTCTAAGTGAAAAATAGGTGTACGGTTATCTAATTCGGCTAGTTTTTCCCGAACGGCCATTAAAAAATCTATTTTAGAATTAATGCACAGCTCGGATATGCAAGTGAGCAAGGATGGCAACAGGGCGGGTTGAGGCAGGTTTTGATGATCCCGGCCCCAACCCTAAAATTCCCGAACCACCCCCAACCCAACTGGGTAACCCCCGGCCCGCCCCGCCCCTATCAAGTATCGGGTTTACCAGCCATGTCCTCTATTTTTTTTCACATATTAGTAAAGTATATTTTAAACTCCAATATTAATGAGCACAAATGATAAAAGTTCACAATATAACTTTTACAACTTAACCAAAATCTACTATCTAATGTTGTATTTTCGGTGTAAAAATAAAATTATAAGAATACAAATAAAATTTGATGCATATAAGGGAGAAAATATAATTTCATATATACATGTAAAAGTATATAAATATAGTTATACATATATATATATATATGCATGTCGGGGTGGGTAATATCGGAGCAGGATGACTATACCCCTGCCCCTACCCTAATCCTAGCGAATTTTTCAAAATCACCCCATGCCCCTACCTGTTACCCAAAAAATATATATATATAAATAAATAATAAAAAAAAAACCCTACGCTATCGGGTAGGGATGGGCATGGGGCCAGAGAGCTTTATCTCCACCCCCAATCCCCAAACCTCCTCTCCATATCCATCCCCTACTCGATCCCCAATAGGGCTTTATTTTCTTCCTCCATCCCCACTCCAAATGGGGAACGGAGATTAGGGGATCCAATCATTTTTTTATTTTATTTTAAAACTAGATTACTAGAAATTTAGAATCTCAGTTACAAATTAAATGCTAAAATCAAGTTACAAGCAGAGGTTTCGAATGGACCGAGCCGGCACAGGCACGGTACGTTTATTGTTGGCACGGGATCCATGTACCATGTGTAAACGTAAGTGTTTACCAACTTCAATTCAAGTTGTATCAAGTATCAATTGGATTTCTAATTTGAAAACTAAAGGAACCAAAAGCAAAATAGCATAGTATGGTATCCATCAATCGTAGAAAAAGTAAAGTGGATTGTGTATTAGTAGATATTTAATCGGATGAAAAATATTATTAAAAAAACACAAATTGGGTCCAGATCGACAAGCTTTCTAAACTCGATCAAGAAGAAAGTTTACACAATTGATAGTATCGGGGCGGGGTAGGATGGGTTCGGAGTGGGGTGGGTTGAATTGTCATCCCTACAAGTGAGCCTCACACGCCGACCATTAGTGCACCTCTCATTGGCGCCCACAGCTGATGCACTTCTTTTGTCGGGCCCTTATATGTTAACATTTTCCTTCTTTTATTTCCATTTCTCATCAACAGGCAACTACAATTTCTAAATTTCTTATTCAAAATGGCCCAAAAAGTATTTTGAATATCAAAAATACAAAGACTAAAAGGATCGCATGCATAACGGCATCACAACAGGAAATAACTTAACGGATAAGGAAAACAATTTTGATAAATACAAAATCCTGATCCTAGAAAAACTCGACTTGCCACCTCTGGCCTCACCTCATCCGTTTCCGTATGGATTAAGAAACAAATCCAAACGCTATAAATTCATGCCCCCTCTCTGTACTTCCTTTAGTTCACAAAAAAACACCAGTTCTAGCTAGGGTTTCTTCGTACAACAATAATTTCCTGTCTTCATAAGACAATCGATTCTTATTCACAAAAATTATTAGCCATGCCTCGGATGCGCAGTCCAATCATGCTAAGGGAGGCCAAAAAAAACCTCAAGAAGGTGAATGACACGGTTTCCGACAACGAATACCAATTTTTTTTGAATCTTGTCCAAGAAAGTAAAGAAAAAAGAAGCGATATCGGCCCTACGGTGAGAAAGGTTATTGAGCTATTCAAGCACAACGGAGGATTGCTAAGCGGGTTCAATTGTTTTCTGCCAAAAGAGTACAGAATCGTCCCTCTAATGACACCCTGACGATTTGAGATCAGAAGAGAATCATTTTCATTAACTTCCTACACAAAATCAAGACGGTTATGAATAAAGAGGATAGTCGTATGTACAAAGCATTTATATGGGTTAATTTTAGGTGGATTAATTAGATTACCCCTTAAAATAAAGGAAAAGTAATATTGCATTGGGAATTTGTTGTGTTATTCTGTGTTGTGAATGATTTCCTTGACATATTTTTATATGTAAAAGTTTATGAATTGTATAACTCTTATCCAAGGGTACCCTGACACTAATCCTAAAACATTATGCCTTTATTAAACCAACACTCCTACAGTAACCAAATCAATTCTGGCTTCAATATACCAAATTCTATCAAATTAACATGTCAGATCATAATAATAAAACCTCAACAGAGTCCTGGGTGTGTAACTGTGGAGAATTTATATTCATCTCAAAATTAATTGGCAATGAGTGGAGAGGTCCCAACATTTATTAAGTGATCACTCATTCCACTCTTAAGCAATGTGGGACAATTTTCCTTAACATCCCCCCTCACGTGCAGCCGCATTTGTGGTCTGTCACGTGTGGCCACTTTTGGGTCCTATCATCGTGCAGCCTTTTTGCTGGTCTGTCATCATGGGGCGTGGATTGTGAATTTTTTTTTTTAAATGTGGAGTAGAATAGGCCCCGCTCTGATACCATGTGGAGAATTTACATCCATCTCAGAACTAATTGGCAAAGAGTGGAGAGGTCCCAACATATATTAAGTGATCACCCATTCCACTCTTAAGCAATGTAGGACAATTTTCCTTAACAGTAACCCCTACATAGTCTTGTCCATATTGAAAAACACTTACACTAGCAATTGAATGAACGAATAACCGGGGTTCTTGTAGTGTTCAAAGACACTACACTCTTGTAGCACCCAATCTGAACCTTTGTGTTTCAATAGTTCAGAATTCAAATATTACCTTACATGTAAAATAACCTGAACCATTGATTGTCGAACGAATGGTTCAAATTGGACACTACAGCACCCCAGTGCCGTTAAGAAATCGGAAGGTTGATTTATTTGGTCTAACAGGATGAATAGCCTAATGGTAAGTGGGATACCAACTGCGTAGTAGACCAAATACAACGTGTCTTTCTTAATTCTACAATTGCAGAATCTCTACATCTCCGATTTCTTGAAGGAAAACGAAAACAAATTGTTCATATCCAATTGACAAAAAGCAATTTATTTCCACTTGGAAACAGACTATCCCCTCTGTCGGATTCTATTTTCATAACACACAGTTACAAGGGTTTTTTTTTAAAAAAAAAATTCCACAAGCGCCAGGGCAAGTCACAATATCACAAAATTACGGAGTACAAATAATAAAAGTCACAAAATAACAATTAAAACTTAAGCAACATCTACAACCTATAATGAAAATGAAAAACAATTGATGTAGAATGAGAGATTCTAGTTGTAAGAGTAAGAATATAAGAAAAATAAAATAAAATTTTATACGTAAAATTTTTTTTGGGCAACTTCACTGTGAGCATCGAGGAAGGGTGATGTCTACCCTAACCCAGTCAGATTTTTTTAATTCTAGCAAATATGGTACTCAGTCACCTCTGTCAAGAAATATTATTCTGTCACGGCACATCATTACATGTAAGGGACCCTATCATACCTATATAGAGACGAAGCTAAGGTCACAGCATGTGTGAATGGAGATAGGACTACATTTAGCCCTGACTATTCAAGCTGAGCAGTAGCCGACTAGCTTGATGGTTCCATTTTGCTGGGATAATCAGCCTAAGAAAGAAAGTATGATTGCCAATAAGACGGAAAGAGCATGAAACTGTTGGAACTTGAACATGGCCAATGGCCAACCAAGTATTAGTTTTCAGCCATTGAACCAACTCCGCTTTAGTTCGAATTATGTTTTTCTCTTTTCCAACCCAGATGCTCTGTATTTCTTGGGCTATGTTTAATACCGTACTACAGACCATGACTTCAACCAATTTCGGCCCAACGTAATCAACACGAATATATTGATTTAATTCCTCTGTTCATATACAATCAATTCGCATTCTAAAAAATTGGCCATGACTAGGCTGCCTCTGCTCCTAGTCAAGAGGGTACAAAATCGTCCCTATAATGATACCTTGAAGATTATGAATGAATGAAGATTATTGATCAAAAGAGCAACGTTCCGTTGACTTCCACATATATTCGAGAAAATTATGAATGAATAGGAATATTGGACAAAAATCGCAAGAACCGTTGTTAGAGCAGAATGATACATTGGGTAATCAAGAACCGTTGTGTTTTGTTGTGACCACAATGATAATTTCGTAATGGGAAATTGTTTTTTTGTTTTTGAAAGGTGTAATGGGTATTTGTTGTGTTTTCTTTTTTGTGAATGCTATGGACAATAATTTCACAAGAACCTTGGATTTTCTATTTTCCTATGTACAATGATCTCGCCAATTCTAAATTACGTTTTTTACTTTTGATTGACCAAATACTACATGTATGCAAATTGATTTGAAAATGAATAACCAAAAATCGACGTCCCCCTGCTTTCATCTCAAAATTCCTAAGGCATAAACAAAATATGCAACCTAGTCTACGTACTTCTATAAAGTAAAAAACACTAAGTTACTATGAACTGCAGTTGCACACATGCTAATAATTCGTTAGCGAGTTTTTATTTTTTATTTTTTATGTACACAAATAATTTAAATTTGTAAGATGCACGTGAAGTATATAAATAACAGGAGGCTCACATGCATTTGATGACTTGAACACGTGTTTGGGTCTACGTACACGAATCTACGTATGCTACATGCAGGGCCAGCCCAGGCCAACAAGGGCACTCCAACAATGGCTACTTTTGGGGACAATCCAACAATTTATACAATTGAGTTTGACTAACTCTTTTTTTTGATCCAAATAAATAAATAAAAATCAATTATAAGTTGTAAAAAAGCTCAACCATTGTGGCCTAATATTAAAAAAAGGTCCAAAAACCATTCTGGCCCAATATTAAAAAAAAGGCCCAAAAACTGTTTAATGTTTAACCATTTTGTAAATTAAGATGGGTTCTTTATTTATAGGCATCCATTACCTTTGAGATTTCAAAGTTGGGCGATGTGGGATTAAAGCAAAGATGCATTTACTTTATTCCTTCACTTCAAGTTCGAGCCTTTACTTCATTCCTTCACTTCAAATTTAAATCTTTTAAAGTGCAAAGGCTATACAATAGAAACTATAATGCCCTTCTCACCAAGAGAGTACCAAAATACAAAAATAATCATTGTTCACACCTTTACTTCGAAAAAAGCAGGTAAGGAGGCATTCATTTCTTCCTATAAAATGCGTTGGACCAAATCTTGTTTGATGTCATTAGACGCTTGCAGCCTTGCACGTGGTGCTTGCAATGTGTGCGAGCTACACGAGTATGCAATAGTATGTATGAAAAATATATACATACACGTATATGTATTCATATCTATTAGATCGTGAGCTCACTTGAGTTAGTTTAATAAAAAATAAAAAATAAAACTTCAATCTTGGACTTGGCTCGTTAAACAAGCAAGCTGAATTGCAGGCTCGAGCTCGTTCGTTTACTCAATGAACCGAGTTCGAATGAGCTCTTGGTGCATTATTAATAATAATGTTATAATGTGTCTTTTTTTAGTTTTACTTAGGTGCATCTTCATAATAATGTTTATTCTAAATGAAGAACTTTATATTGTTTTGACTTCCTTGTATTGTAATTGTTCCTGGAAAAAAAAAAATTATGGCACAATTTTTAAGATTAGGCTTAGGGCACTCAAATCCCTGGGGCCGGCCTTGGTTACATGGCCACTTTTTTTAATGATGAATTTTGGTGCATTGAAGTATATAATTGACAAGAAACAATGAATACCAAAATTTCGTTTTTCTAAGCGAAAAAAATGGAATACAATAGTGTTTCGAACTTCATTTTTCTCATATTTCACAACTTATGAGAAAACCACCCACATGTGACCTTTATGTTCTCTCCTCCAATCCCCAAAACTCTGAATTTCTTGGGCCGTGTTTCAAACCAAATTATAGCCCATCACTTGAAGTAATTGTGGCCCAATGTATTTCATACGAATAAGATGGACTAATGATGTCCCATATTGCTTACAAATATTTTGGACTATCTTGTAGTTTGTGCACTGAAAACTTTTTAAGCCCACTATTTAGACCCAATAAAATCTACCTATCCTACGTTTGTTTTTCTTTCTTTTATTTTTATTTCCATTTGTCTTAGACAGCCGACTGATTTCTATTACTTGAAGGACAAGGAAAACAAATATGGAATCACAAGGAAAATCACACTCCCAGTGATACTCGACTTGCCACCTGTCCCTCCTCACATTGTTTGTACGCAATCCCTTTCCGAAATGGAATAGAAATTAACAAAACCCAAATACTATAAATTCATTCAACCCCTATCCTCTATTGCCTCACTTCACAAACACCAGTTATAGGGTTTTTTTTTTCCTACTAATTTCCTCTGTTCATACAATCAGTTCTCATTCACAAAAATTAGTGATCATGCCACGGGTACGCAGTCAAGTCACAATAAGAAAGGCGAACAAGTACCTCAAGAAGGTGAAGGACGCAGTTTCCCCCGACGAATACCAAATTTTCTTGAATCTGATCCTAGAAAGTAAAGATAAGAAGAGAGACATTGGTCCTACGATAGGAAAGGTGATCGAGCTATTCAAGCACAACGGAGGATTGCTTAGCAGGTTCAACCGTTTTCTGCCGAAAGGGTACAAAATCGTCCCTCTGATGAGACCCGGGAGATATGAGATCAAAAGAGAAGCTTTTTGTCGACTTCCTACACAAAATCAAGATGATTATGAATGAAGAGGACGGTCATATATATGTACAAAGCGTTCGTGAGGTTTTGGGCGGATTAGTTAGGATACCCGCCTTTGAAGGCAGATCTAGTGATGCACTGGCCACTTCTTGTGTTTTCTTTTGTTGTGAATGATTTCATAAGAATCTATGAATAATATTTTGCGATGCTTTTTAGAAACGTCTGTGGACTATGTACACTGATGTATTCAGATTTGTAGAATGCATGTGGAGTCTATAACTAATGAGAGACTCAAATGCATCTGACGATTTCAAAAATATGTGTTTGGATCAATGCAAACAAATTTGTATATGATTCGTTGCTATTTCTTTTAAGAAAATATTGTTGCTTCGAAATATATAATTAATAAGAAACACATAATACTATAATTTCACTTTTCTAAGCAAAAAATTGAATACAATATAGTGTTTTACGGGTTCAAAAAGATCATATCAATCAATATCAATGAATAATTACGATCATCGAAATGAATCTGAAAATAACCCATAAAGAACTTAGACAAGACCGTCTAATCTTACAAGGGACCGAAGAAGATCCCAATTCAATAAGAGAAACTATTATGTGTTTGGAATTTGCGACGGGTTAAAGCCCATGACTTTAAGTAACACTGGGCAGATCCCTTTTACTAAACCTCTTCAGCCACACTTAATACCAGATTAGAGCTCATAATGTGAAGGGCCGGGGTGGCAGGGAACCTCTGGGTTCTTTTTATTTTTCCCTTTTTCATTTGCACTTTTGGCTTTCTAAAATATGGTAAGATTTTGTAATGTGTGTGAGGACTGTGCCAAATGCTAAGTGGGTTCAATTGTTTTTTGCCGAAAAGAATACAAAATCGTCCCTCTAATGACACCCGGACGATTTGAGATCAAAAGAGAATCATTTCCGGTGACTTCCTACACAAAATCAAGACGGTTATGAATAAAGAGGATAGTCGTATGTACAAAGCGTTTATGGGGGTTAATTTTGGGCGGATTAATTAGATTACCCCCTTAAAATTATGGAAGAGCAATATTGCATTGGGTATTTGTTGTGTTATTTTGTTTTGTGAATGATTTCGACAAACAATGAATCTATGAATTTCCTTGCCATTTTTCTATGTAAAAGTTTATGAATTGTATAACTCTTATCCAAGTGTGCTCCTAAAACATTAATTATTAAGCAAACACTCCTACAATAACCAAATCAATTATGGCTTTAACATACCAAATTTTATCAGATTAACATGTCATATCATAATAACAAAATCTCAACAGATTCCTGGGTGTGTAACCCTAAATAGAATCAGGATGATAACACAAGAAGAGGATGCGTTCCTTGATATAATGGTTAATTATGAGAAAGAGCACGGAGACGTAGATGAGGTCTACCCGGAGGGTACGGCGCTTTTTGAGAAAGAGCCTTGTCTGTTCGTCAAATTCACGAGGTTTTTTACAGATTAGATTGCACCCGAAAAACAGAGTGATGCATTCAAGAACACTTAATGTTTTCTTTTGTGAAATAATTTGACAACGAATACAATAGGATATCATCCACGAGGAAATGGCTACAATACACACCCCTTATTTGGGTGTATCATATGCACCTATTGTATGGTCCAGATTGTGCCACCTCATCGACAATAGTAACATTTTTTAGTTTTTCGTAACTTTTCAGCAATATGATTCATAATATTTTCTATGATTCGTAATATTTTGGTGTGTCTTGTAACTTTTACAAAAAAAATTCGTAACCTTTACAAAAAATTCGTAACTTTTCGCAAAAAATTGTAACTTTTTCAGGGGTGTGTATCATACACACTCAAATAAGGGATGTGTATTGTAGCCTTTTCCCAATTACGAATGAGATTCTCTCTCTCTCTCTCTCTCTCTCTCTCTCTCTCTCTCTCTCTCTCTTTTTGAGATTAAAAAAGTTTTTGCAACATAACAACAACGACTTCGGGAAACAAGGACACAAATTCGGTACAAACCATAGACAGCCGACTTCTATTACTTGAAGGACAAGGAAAACAAATGTGGGAAATATGGAATCACAAAGAAAATCCTACTTCCAGTAAAATTCGACTTGCCACCTGTCCCCTCCTGACATCCTTTTTACGCAATTCCTTTCCTAAATGGAATAGAAATTAACAAAACCCAAATATTATAAATTCATTCAAGCCCCTCTCCTCCTCTAACTTCTTCACTTCACAAACGCCAGTTCTAGGGTTTTTTCTATTAATTTCCTCTCTTCATACAATCAGTTCTCATTCACAAAAATTAGTCATGTCACGTGTACGTAGTCAAGTCACAATAAGGGAGGCCAAAATGTACCTCAAGAAGGTGAAGGACACAGTTTCCGATGATGAATACCAAATTTTCATGAATCTCATCGGAGAAAGTCAATATAAGAGGAGTGATATCGGCCCTACGATAATAAAGGTGATTGAGCTATTCAAGCACAACGGAGGATTGCTGAGCGGGTTCAACTGTTTTCTACCGAAGGGTACAAAATCGTCCCCTCTAATGACACCCGGGCGATTTGTGATCAAAGGAGAAGCTTTCCGTCAACTTCCTACACAAAATCAAGACAATTATGAATGAAAAGGATAGTCGTTTGTACAAAGCGTTTGTGAGAGTTTTGGGCGGATTAGTTAGGATACTCGGCCTTAAAAGGCAAACTTAGTGATGCACTGGGTACTTCTTGTGTTTTCTTTTGTTGTGAGTGCATGATTTCATAAGAATCTGTGAATTCTTTGCTACTATTTTGCTATTATATTTTCTAGAAACTTCAGATGTATTCAACTTTGTAGGATGCACGTGGAGTCTATAACTAATGAGAGGCTCAAATGCTTCTAACGACTTCAAACACGTGTTCGGATCTAGGAAAATAAATTTGTGCATGCTGCATTGGTATTTTTTTTGAAGAAAATTTTTGTTGCTTTGAAATATTTACAATTAGCAACAGAACAACATAATTTCATTTTTCTAAGCAAAAGTTGAATACAATATATTAGTAGTGTTTTTTGTGATCAAAATTATAAATCAATATCAATTCATGAACAATTCTGATCATTGAAATGAATTTAAAAATGACCTATAAAGGGCTTGGATGGGACCATCTAATCTCGCAAAGAACTCGAGAAGATCCCAATTCAATTAGAGATACTATTTGTGTTTCGAATTGGAGATGGGTGACAACCATGAGATTAACACTTAAATACAGATTAGAGCTCATAATGTGAAGGGGTGGCTGGGAACCTCTACCCCTTTTTTTTCTTTTTTCTTTTTTTGGATTTTTCATTTGCATTTTAGCTTTTTAGAATATGGTCAGAATATATTACTGATTTTTGCAAAGTGTATAGGAGACGTGTGTAAAATGCATTTTGCACATACAAAGAGTTTAAGCGCGTACTAAATAAATAACACCTGGAAAAAAATATATTGATGCATTGGGTAATCCAGAAAGCAGAACTATTGTTGAGTTTTATTGTTCTGTGGTGATTCTGACAATTATGTATAACAAGGCATGGGGTTTTTGAATTGTTGAAGATAGGCCGTGATGGACTTTTCATTCTTTTTGAAGTTATCATGAAGAAATTTCTCAATAGTGAGCTAGGCATCACCATCGGTGGATTAAATATTTGGCTTTATGATGGCAAAGAAGAATGTCTGTGGAAACTGTGGCTTGAATCCATGAAATAACTACGTAATCGATTTGTACCCAATGTTTGTGAGCAGGATTGTTCTGCAATTCAGAGGAGGTGTTGTATAATAGGTGTTGTGTTGCAAAATTACGTCATTTTGCTCATTTTTTTGGTACAATTCTAAAGCTACCAAGGGCTCTTTAAAGAGTTAATTTCGAGATTCAATTTTGCGGTTCAATTTTAGGGGATTAGGCTCTTTGGGGTAGAGTATATTGGATTTAGGGTATTGGATCAATTTAGGCACTTCAAGTTTAGGCACTTTGGGTTTAGTGTGTAGGCAATTTGTAGTGGTTTTTCTTCCTCCAAACAAGGCCCTTGGAAACTTTGGAAGTGTGCCGCAAAACGACGTAATTTTGCCGCATAGCTCTGTCACCTCACACCATTATATGTGAGAGATTAGAGGCAACTATAGGATTTTCATCCAGCGCTGACAAAAATATATAGTGTGTCTATGATAAAAAGTTATATTTAAAAAAAAAAAGAAGAGAAACTCCAACATACTATAACATTCCACGACGAGTCCTCATATTTTAGAGAATGCAAAATGGAATTGCAACATCTGTTTTGAATTGGGGTTGTTAAACATACAAAACTTGAAAATGAGAAAATAAAAAGGCAAAAATAAGCTCTCAAACACCCCCTTCAAGTTCAACCAAATGCATTTTCTAGTATTTTTTTTTTCCCAACAGAAATTGTAACCAAGGTTCAACAGAATATTTTTAAATGTCTAATACTTCACTATCCTTAAAATGTGTATTGTATATTTGGCACTCGGCTTGTTTTGTTTTGTTAGGGCTAACAATTTGGTTCAAATTTAGTTGAAAATCTTTATTTTAATCTCGCACAAGTAACCTAGCGATGACAATACTAAGAAGAATTTAATTTATATCTAAACTTTATTTTTTTCAGTGTATTTTTTTAACCCTTGCTGGTATAATGCTAGTGTCACCCCTGTAAGGGATTCCACCACCTATACTAGATCGAAACTAATGACACACCACATGTGAGTGGAGTTAGACTACTTTAGCCATAACTATTTGAACTGAGCACCCTACTTGCGCGTTGATTCCATTTTGTTAGTATAATCACCAAAGAAAGAAAGTATGATTTGCCAATAAAACGGAAAGAACATGAAACCGTTGGAACTTGAACTGTTCAACCAAGAACAGATCTCACATTTTCTCCCACAATTATACCCCTACACTATTGCCTTTCTCAAAACACAATCTATAAATATTGAGAGGCTCACATTCATCTGGCGACTTCGAAGTTCGAACACATGCATGTGTTCAGTTCCATCTATGCTATGTATATTGTTGTTTTTTATACATAAATACTGTTGCATCAAAATATATAATCCAATTTAACACAAGAAACACTGAATATCATAATTTCATTTTTCTGAGTGAAAAAATGGAATACAATATAGTGTTTTGAACTTCATTTTTCTCATTCTTAACAACTTATGTAGGTTTTTAACTCCATGTGACTTCTAATTATGTTCTTCTCTCTTCCAAATTAAAGCCCATTGCAAGTGGTGGCTAACTCATGTAGTAGAACTCTTAAATGTCTTATACAAAATTTCGAGATCAAGTCTCATTCTCCTCTTCTCCCATGTAATAAATTAGGAACGACAAAAAAAAAAAAACTACAGCCCATCACTTGAATTGAAGTACTAATTATGGCCCATATTGCTTACGAATATGTTGGACTATGTTGTAGAATGAAACTAAATAAGCCCACTATTTAGACCCAATAAAATCTACCTATCCTACGTTTGTTTTTCTCTCTTTTATTTCCATTTCTCTTTAGACAGCCGACTGATGTCAATTACTTGAAAGACAAGGAAAACAAATATGGAATCACAAAGAAAATCATACTCCCAGTGATACTGGACTTGCCACGTATCCCTCCTGACATCATTTTTACGCAATCCCTTTCCTAAATGGAATAGAAATTAACAAAACCCAAATACTATAAATTCATTCAACCCCTCTCCTCCTCTACTTCCTCACTTCACCAATTATAAACACCAGTTCTAGGGTTTTTCTATTGATTTCCTCTGTTCACACAATCAGTTCTCAATCTCGAAACTTAGT
This sequence comes from Vaccinium macrocarpon, assembly GCA_022606695.1. Lineage (NCBI taxonomy): Eukaryota > Viridiplantae > Streptophyta > Magnoliopsida > Ericales > Ericaceae > Vaccinium > Vaccinium macrocarpon. The sequence goes on from CM040171.1 coordinate 11,562,045, forward strand.
CATGCCCGTGGTACGTAGTCGAGTCACAATAAGGGAGGCCAAAAAGTACCTCAAGAAGGTGAAGGACACGGTTTCCGACGATGAATACCAAATTTTCATGAATCTCATTGGAGAAAGTCAAGATAAGAGGAGTGATATCGGCCCTACGATAATAAAGGTGATTGAGCTATTCAAGCACAACGGAGGATTGCTTAGTGGGTTCAACTGTTTTCTGCCGGAAGGGTACAAAATCGTCCCACTAATGACACCCGGGCGATATGTGATCAAAGGAGAAGCTTTCCGTCGACTTCCTGCACAAAATCAAGACGATTATGAATGGTGAGGATGGTCATATGTACAAAGCGTTCGAGAGGGTTTTGGGCGAATTAGTTAGGATAGGCCTTTAAAGGCAGATCTAGTGATGCACTGGGCATTTGTCGTGCTTTCTTTTGTTGTGAATGGTTTCATAAGAATCTATGAAAATTGATTGCTAGTATGTTACTATGTCTTTTAGTAATGTGTGTGGACTATGTCCACTGATGTACTCAAATTTGTAGGAAGCACATGGAGTCCATAAATAATGAGAGACTCAAATGCATCTGACGATTTCCAACACGTGTTCGAATCTGTGCAAACAAATATGTGTATGCTGCATTGCAAGTATTTGGTCACACGAATATGAACACGTGTTCATTTGTACTTCTTTTTTTTTTTTGGAAAGAAGAAATTGGTTAATTATTTTATTCTTCTACATGTTTAATTTTGCGGAGCGTGACAAATCAATTAACCTAAATGAGTGACCCAATATTTCAACTTTTCAATTAAATTCACGATCCTACATTCTGAGTGAAAAATAGGTCATTAGACTGATTCAGCTAGGTTCCGTAAAAAGGGGGTTTGCGTTGACCCAATCTCCGTCGTCCATCCCGAGATCCAATGGCTCAGAGCCCATGCATAGTTTTTTTTTGTTTTTACATCTATAGTGTATTTAAGGAGGAGAGAGAGAGAAAGTGAACGGCTCGGAGCCATTGAATCTTAGGATGGACAGCGGGGATTTGTTCGGCGCAAATCCCTTTTTTACGGAACCTCCGTAAAAAAGATTATCTCTTTCTTGAAAGGCCATTAGTAAATTTACTTAAGAATTAATGAATAGTTCGGATCCGTAAGTGGGTCCCACATGCCGACCATTAGTGCACCTGGCGCCCAAGCAGTTCTTTTGCCGAGCCCTTATAAGTAAACATTTTCCTTCTTTTATTTCCATTTCCCATCGATAGGCAACTCCAATATCTCTATTTTTTGTCAAATGGCAAAAATGGTATTTTATCAATCTTTGAATGTGAAAATACAAAGACTAAAAGGATCATGAACACAATGGCATCACAAAGAAAAATAATTTAACGGACAATGAATTTTTTTTTTTTTTGGGACAAATACTAAATCCCAATCCCAGAAAAACTCGAATTGCCTCCTGTTCCCTCACGTCATCCATTTCCGTATGGATTAAGAAACAAATCCAAACACTATAAAATCAAGCCCCCTCGCCAAAAAATACCTTATGAAGGTAAAGGACATGGTTTCCAAGGACGAATAGCAAATTTTCTTGAATCTCGTCCAAGAAAGTAAAGAAAAAAGAAGCGATACCGGCCCTACGGTGGGAAAGGTTATTGAGCTATTCAAGCACAACAGAGGATTGTTAACCGGGTTCAATTGTTTTCTGCTGAAAGAGTACAAAATCGTCCCTCTAATGACGCCCAGGCGATTTGAGATCCATTGATTTCCTACACAAAATCAAGACGGTTATGAATAAAGAGGATAGTCGTATGTACAAAGCATTTATGTGGTTAATTTTGGGTGGATTAATTAGATTACCCCCAAAAAAATTAAGGAAGAGTGACGTTGCATGCATTGGGTTTATTTTTTATTTATTTTTTAACAGAAGAAATTCAATTTAGTAAGTAAGCCCAGCGGCACTTACAACGACTCCGTTCAAAATACACCGATAAAGATCTAGTAAACAGCCAACAAAACACAAAATAAGAAAACTCTCTCAATCAACTCAACAAGAGCCTCAAGCTCACAAACACATACTACAAGACGCAAACAAATCGATTGTCAAACAAATTAAACTGAGCCAAGGTCGGGTTTAGTATGAGTCGACGAAGAAGGAGAGAAACTCCTTACGGATCATCTAGATCTAAACCCCTTACGGATCATCTAGATCTAAACCAGATAAACAGCCAACAAAGCCGACGGAGCTAGCCGACTACGGTGAGCACGAAAACTACTCAGGTGACCAGAAACGCAACCAAAATAGATTTTTATTAATCCACCACCAACACCCACCAAATCCGGGGAGACCGGATTGGTAACAGAACGGAGTAGGGAAACCAGCCGAAAAGACACCGAACAAGAGTCGGCAAAAAGAAAAACCATTCTCGTTCTCCTCCTTATTGGCCGCCACCATCAGCCGCCACTCGTCGAAACCCAAGCGCTACCATCTTCACCTTGCTGGCCGGATCCTTGAAAACCAAATCTACATTGTAGCAAAACCACCATGGAAACCGGACCATCAAGGTCTGAAAAAAAGGCTAAGAAAAACAGGAATGGTGGAGAGAGGACACATTGTTGAGATGGAGTAGGGGAGGAGAGAGGAGAAGAGGTGGGGGGAGGGGCGGTCCTGGCGGAGGAGGCGAGAGGATATTTTAGAGAGAGAGAGAGACAGAGAGAGAGACAGAGAGGAGTTCGTTGGAATTGTTGCATTGGCATTTTTTTTGTTAATTGTGAATGATTTCAAGAAACAATGAATCTATATGAATTTCCTTGCCATTTTTCTACGTAAAAGTTTATGACTTCTATAACTCTTATCCAAGGGTACTCTGACACTGATCCCTACAACATTATGGTTTGATTAATACTCCTACAATAACAAAATCAATTGTGGCTTTAATGTACCAAATTTTATCAAATTAACATGTCAGATCACAATAATGAAATCTCAACAGAGTCCTGGACGTTTAACTAAAGGAACAAAGCCCAAAGGTGGAGCAAGAGCATCTTTGACGAGAACATCGGTGGACAGCTTAAATTGGACACTACAGGAACTCCGGTCCCGTTAAAAAATCGGAATACCAACTGCGTAGACCAAATACAACGTCTCTTTCCAAATTCTACACTTATAGAATCTCTAGATCTCCAATTCCTTGAAGGAAAAGGAAAACAAATATCCAATTGACACAAAGAAATTTATTTCCACTTGAAAACAGACTTTCACCTCTCTCGGATTCTATTTTTACACAACCCATTCCGAATAGAAAAACGCTATAGCAAATTGGTAGTCTCTAGTTCCTCAGTTCATAACACACAGTTACAGGTTTTTTTATACCAATGTCACAGGCGCCGCGGCAAGTCACAATATTTGAGGCCTTACGATACCTCAAGAAGCTTAAGCCTGAAGAATACGACGCTTTCATGAGTCTCATGACAGGTACTAAGGAAGAAAGCACACATACAGGCTTTGTGGTAGCTAAGATGGTGGAGCTGTTCGACTCCAGTAGAGAATTGGTACCCGAGTTCAACTGTTTTTTACCGGAAGTTTACAAAATCACCTCGGACACCTATTACAGCGGCTGTTACAATTGGATTTCGGCGGTGAAGGGTTCTGTTGACTTCCTAAATAAAATCAGGACGATAATGAAAGAGGAGGAGGATTGTACATACAAAGTGTTCCTTGATATAATGGTTAGGTATGGGGAAAGAGCATGGAGACGTCGACGAGGTTTACTGGGAGGGTATGGCACTTTTTGAGACAGAGCCTTGTTTGTTCGTCGAATTCACGAGGTTTTTTACAGATTAGATTCCACCAGAAAAACAGAGTTATGCATTGGGCAATCAAGAACAGGTCTGTTTTCTTTTTAATATAACAATGGATGGTTGTGTTTTCTTGTTGGGAATGCTTTCAACACATGGAAGGAATATCGAAGTTGTTTGACAACATTCAGTAGCTTTATATTATCTGAGGTATAACTTCTGAGGGATTGGGGGACCTGTAGTGGAGTAAGCTCACTACACCTTTGTAATGAGTAATCACGGCCGTCTGTTTGGCAATTAACGATTTTGAAGCCGCACAGTTAGGTTGAAAAATTACCTTCGATAAGCTTTTGCACGGTTCCCACTCAGACGTGAACTCTAATACTAACTTTTGAGATTAAAACGGTTTTTGCATCATAAAAACAATACTAAACCAATGATCTCCCTCCAAAATAGGGAGCAGAGCAGGAAGGGAACAAAGAGCACAAACGTATATCAAAGAATAACAGCAGGAACCAAAGAAGGCTTGAGTATCAAAACAAACACCACTTTTCGGAATTAACGAAACAATTACCCTTCGGGAAACAATGACACAAATTGGGTACAAATTAATATTGCATTTGTTGCATGATGAATGATGAAACCCCTCAGACTTAACTATGCAGTCAATGAAGCACCGCGAAAATTTTGCTGTGTTCCCCACCCCCAAAACCTACACACTTACAACTAAACACTGTAAACTAAACAAGGCCTACCAGGAAACCACCTAAAACAAAGCCAAGCTACAATTGCCCAATATTGGAAATTTTGAAATGTCCTTGCTATTTAACAGGAAAGTTTAGCGCAAAACCAAGATGGCAGCTGAAAACACCACCAGCAACATGAGATACAGTCTGGGTTGTCCACTGACAGTTGATGGCGAAGAGGACACTTTTTGTGCCCTGAAATCCAAAGTACAAATGAGTTAATCGCAAGTAACGATAACTTGGCTAGTGATTATGGAGGGAGAGAGAGAGAGAGAGAGAGAGAGAGAGAGGGCTTAAGTTTACGTTTGCAAGTGGGCAAGGGCACCACAGTAGAGAACATTGCTGGGCGCAGGAAATTCAGTTGTGTTGTCTTCTTTTGGATTCACAATCCTCATGTATGTTTCTTGGCCTAGATACCATCTATTGAGATTTTCTGCTCTAAGATTCCACACTCCAACATTGTCGAGAGACACCAGAACCGCCGTCCATGCCCCAGGAAAAACCTATATACGTGAAAACATGGGAAGTAACTTAAAAACACACAATTTGCGGTTTAACTCAGCAGTAACGAAAATAATCAAAAATGTAAAGAACCCTTGCAGCTTTGTAGCTCTCACTAAATAGCAATACGGACATGTATTGGCTATACGATAACAATTTTAACCTCGTGTTGGTTGGCCGGAATGATTCCGGAACTGATAGGAAATGGCAAAAATCACCTAAATTTGTGAACTGTGATTTGTTTGGTAAATTAGATTTTGTTGTTTTATTAGCGAACCAAATATCCTAATGAGCACTCCAAGAGAATAATCATTCTATTTTAGCTTCATTCTCTGAACCAAAAAATGTCTCATAGAAAGCACATAAATAACCTAAGCAGCAACTATCAAAGTGAACCACGGCGTTAATGTTGTACTTTTCGCAGGTTCTTTTCCTAGTTATTTGCAAAAGTATGTAGGAGTCTCTATCTACAAACCTGTACTGTAGAGCGAGTTATAGCATCCCACTTATCATATGTATTTCTGCTGTTTTCTGTCCAATTCCCATAAGCCATCCTGCCATGGTACTAAAAGGGTTATAATCATGCACGCAAATGATCCGGATAGCAACTTCCATATGATATGTAAGAAAGAAATATACCCAACGACAAAAAACCCATAACCATCCATGTGAAAGCTCTGCGGCACAGTATCATTGTTTTGCAATATGACTTCAATGAAACCCTTGTATGTAGCATTGATGATGGATCTGTCGACTCGAGGCGGTCCGGTCAATGCCGCGCTTGGGAAATCAAGCTTGTAAGCACCTTGCACTTTGTACTGATCAGCTAGCCTAATTGGTGTATCAGGATTTGCAAACGAAATCCCATTGAATGTAGCTCGGGTTTTCCCATTAATCACCACTGGCGGCATGCTCCTGAGTATGTATGTGTCTGTTATGTTGATTGAACCATAGTGAAATGAACCTTGAGGGTTAGGGCGAGCTCCACTTGCAGATCCGTTTTGCCTAATAAACAACATTCAAGGTCGATAGATGATGAGGAGTTACGGCAAGAAGTCATTATAGAACCACTTACCAGCACAATTAGATGCACTTGTTTGGAACTCAAACTACGTCAACTTTTATGACAAGACAAAGAGAAGATTTCAAGCTGTTTATTAATTTATAAGAAGAACCAAGAAGACATTGTAGTTAATTTTACTCGTACAGAAAAAGATTGACTTCCCCATCTTTCAACCATTTTTAGTTTTCCCATCAATGCCAGTTTTGCCGTAAAGACAAAAGAATCACTAGCTTCCTCTTTAACCAACTTTCACAAAAAGTCTAAGAACACCAATGGTCAAAAAATTTCTTTAGAGGAAATGCTTATATGGTGAATATCAGAATCAGATAATGTGATATTTAAGGTTAGGCTACAGCAACATAAGGAGGAGAAAATTATAAAACAGTTGAAAGGTTCCCAAGATAAAGGACATAAAACTTAGTAAAATATAAAAAGAATCAAGGTAACAAACCTAATGGACATTGCCTGGTTCACCACATATGACGTATCATAAAAATCATTTGGCGGATCAGGGAGAGGACCAGCTGCCTTTCCTTTCGAATTGGAATAGTGCAAGATAGCAACACCGGTAACCTTTTGCCAAGTAGACTGATTCACAAACCTAGCACTTGCTACGATATAGTAATCGCTGCTAGCATTCTGATCCATGGTAACCAAAAACGAGTAAGACTGTCCTACATGGATATCTAAGCTAGTATAGTTCTGTTGCATTGTGTAGTAGCCCTCTGTTTCTGCTAGAAGTAAGTTATGATTCTGGATTCGAAAGTTTAAACAAGTAGAGACCCCAACGTTGTGCACGCGAATCCGATAAGTTTTTCCTGCAGGAAATCACAGCAAAGGTGGTTCAAATCAAAGAAGTTGAATCTCGATCTCAATGCAGAATGAGTAGAGCTAAACAAACAGTTTTAACTTTGAACAGTGTCCCAATCCCCATGGTTCCCGAACTCTGACACACCAAATTAGGGTGTACTCGTGCATATTCTAAATATCACAGTGACCCTAATCATCAAATTGATGGTTCTTCTCTAACAAAGCAGAGGTAATAAGCTTCATGATCATCGTGAATAGAAATCATGACTAGTACACAACTCAGTAAACCCTAATCTTGTATCGTCTATTCAAAACCAAATTATAATGTAGGTCTTCTAGTTAGAATTAGCATGGTTGGTTCCATTTACAAAGATGATCGAGCAAAATGGATATTATTTAATTCAATATACGGGCACGTAGGGAACGATTATAATGGTCATTCTAAACTCCCATATAGGAAATGGATTTCGAAAAAAACTGCACAACAGAAATGGAAATCTAGTTAGCAAAAACTAGCCAGCGAATCAAGAAACATGAAGACAAGAGAAATGTCTGTCACAATGTCAAGTTTCTGGAATGACATTAGTTCATAGAATAAAAATGCCACAAGAAAGCAATAATCAATTACCGGGGTCAACATTGATGGTTTCATAGTCAATACCCCCTGGGACCAATGTGGTATTATACTGATAAGGCCCCTTCCCATTAATTAGGACTCCATCCGGCATCCCAAGGTCATTTCCAGCATCAAGGGCCGTTCTCAGTGCCTAATATTCAAAACAGAAATATAGTTGGATTTTATTAGTTGAATCGTATTTTCTCTCAACAGCAACAAAATATAGATCTAATGATAAGCAGTAAGCACTAACCGTATGGTTCCGGATGTACCAATCACCGATGATAATGACAATATCCCCATCCGGCGTCTTGAAAGGAATCGGGATAATATCCCGATTAGTGATGATAAAAGATCCAAATCCACCAGAAGCTCTCTGAAGATTGAGGGATGGATAGTAAAAGAAGCTACCAATTTGATCCTTAACCTGGAACTGGTAGGTCCAGTTCCAGCCTGCAGGGATGGGGCAATTCGTGCCAAGAACACCGTCTTGCCAAGAATTACGACGCATTTGCACCCCTTGCCTGACATAACGAAAAACCCAAATCACAAACACACATTTAGCGCAAGCAGTTCCGCCTGTTTAAAAACAAACAAATTTTTAATAGAATAACTGTTAAAACCTACCAAGTAATAAGGAGATTTTCATCCAGTTTGTTCTTGACATTAACCACAACATTGTAGTTAGTAGTAACATTAAGAGTTGGACCAGGAAACGTTCCATTAACTGCTATAACCTGCAAAAAAAGGCCAATTGAGTTATAAGAAATTACTATTTGCATCTACTTGCTGTTAAAAAAAGGCCGAGTTGTGTTAAATTAATCTTCATTAATAGTTTACCCATCATTTCATCCAACTAGATATACACTGAAAATACCAATAACATACAGAATCTGGAATTTCTTTTGCTCTAGACAAAAGCCTACGAAATATCAGAAATCCTCTGAGCAATGTAGAAAATCACCTATAACGACACTCACTGATATCAATTTACTTTCATACATTGCAATTCCACTTCCAAAATCAACAGCAACTTCCAAATATTTTTACAGAGCACAAAATGCCATAGGATATTTTTACAGAACACAAAACCCACATAGGAAAGTCAAACACAGAGAAATGTATGGTCCCCAATTAGGATTAACATTTTTACAAGTCAACCCATCTATGTAGACCATCTTTTCAAAAATTTCTCCATCAACTAAAATTTTTAATGCAATTACACACAAAACCCACAATTTAAAGATAATACATTTGGACCTTAATCTACTTAAACATACATTCCTAGACCCTAGAGCCTAGTTCAATTACTGCTTAAAGATACGAAAAATAAGGGAGACCCGATACGGGGAAAGGGCATCTGTTGGGCTCAATGTGTAGATCTATGCCGGGGAATCTATGCCAAAACCGGAGCCAAAATCAAACAGACTAAACAAACTTTCAATATCTGATCAAGTTTTTTAAAAACCATTTTGAGAGATAGAGAGAGAAGAACCTGCTGAGGGACGCCCAGAGGGGATACGGTGATGTAAGAGAGCTCCAATTGGAAGTTGGCAAATGGGTCTGCTGCGAAACAGAGGCTGAAAAGCAGAGAAATGTGGATCAAACCCAACATATATGGTGATCCAAACAACGCCATTTGAAGCTTTTTGCAGTGATTTCTAAACGTCGATTTTGTGGGGTTTATGGGATGCTTCAAGTTGGGCTTTACGGGATATTCACATCACTCTGAGAGAGACTGAGAGAGAGACAGAGAGACTCTTCGGGCGCTGTGGGGTTTGGTTTGCGAGGAAACAAGTGTGGACTGTGGACTTGTTTTCTCACTGGGGAATCGCCCTTTTTCTGGAATTTTGTGGCGCAATGCGCGGATTACGACCGGATAAGTGCTAAACCAGTTAAATCCCCCAATTATATTAGAAAATTATCTGACTCCTCTTCGTTTAATTTTCCAAGAATGCGCGTAAAGAAGGAATACAAGTAAATATAGGCCAGCATGAATATACAGTGCTACTAGAGCACCGTCACGTAATGCCTAGAACGTTTTTCATCACATATTGATTGTGAGTGACTCATGTGATGGTGGAGTCCACACTAGTGGTATTCCATGAGCAATTAATAATTTTCCTAATAGGATAATTAAGTCATTTTCAAATAGTCAAATGTAATCAATAATCTTACTAATCAATAATCAAATGTTCGGTTTTTTTTTTCCTATCATTCGTCATTCTTAATCTATTACATGAGAAGGGGGAAATGGGACTCAATCCCGAGATACAGTATAGGACATCCAAGAATTCTACTGCATGAGCTAGTCACCACTTGCACGGCAACACTTCTAAGCAAAGCCAACGTCTTCACACTGTACTGGCAACACTTCTGAACTACCAAATTCATTAGCAATCAACATTTTGTTTACCGACAATCTACTTAAGTTCAATTTTCAAAGCCTATTAAAAAGATAAAATTTCTCTCTCCTTTTTTTTTCTTGGCAACTAAAAAGACAAATTTTCAATGCAAATATTAAAAGAATGGAGTCAAAAATCATTTTCAAAGTTTTAAAAGTAGTCAAACTTGAACTTGATAGTATTTGGCTTGGTTAGACTCGCGAATTTAGAGGATATATGTATATGTCATACGAATTTCACATATAACCATGAATGTGGATAAACTTTTACATATACATAATGAAAATTTTATAACTAGTACATGTATAAACTTTTAAAAGTATTATAAACTTAAATTTTATATATGTGTAAACTTATTTGTGTACGAAATAAAATTTTTATTTGAAGTTCTAAACATCTAATAGTTTTGACTCGTTAAGGCTCATGAATAAGTTTGAATTTTACTCAAACCTTAGCGAGTTCGACCGAGCTTTGACTTGTCAAATTTTCATTGAACTCTAGCTCAACTCATGTTCGTTTTATAACTCAATGACTGAATTTGAGTATTTTAAAACTCGACTCATTTGTAGCCCTTGACTGTTGGGACCCCGTCCTTTATTTGTGTAGGATACTATGATCCAAAGTGGGCCCCAAACAAGGTCTGTACATGAACTTTCTGTATACTTTGATTAGCGTACCAAAAATCATTTCCAGGAAGAAAGTTAGTATTATGTAGCCGATCATTTCCAGATGTGAAAACAAAAATGGTTACCGACCGGCTATAGCCGGTAGAAATGAGGTGAGAGAGACTGACAGCTAATCGTCAGAGACTAACAAATTGCATTTGAAATATTCGGAGTCTCCGCCATTTTTTATGCTTTGTCTGTCTCTCTCCAACGTTCTGATGTCCTGTAACCCGGTCACATGCGCAACACTTGTCGGTCCCACTCGGTCACTGGTCCCACGTAACAATAACAATTGGGATTATCCACTACTACCATTTTTGCCAACACGCGACTCTGCTGAGGTCGGATTCTTATTTACTTTGTCCGTCCCAATTTGTTTGTCCCTTTTGAGGAAGTAGATTTTTAAGGAATGTGAAAATTTTATATAATTTTTCTATTTTATCCCTAAATTCAGTCAATATTACTATGATCAAATTTATGAGGCTAATGTATTATATGAAAGTCAAAACATATTCAATATCGATCTTGTTTGATAAATATCAATTAGTCTTATTATACAAAATTTTCAAAATCATAAAAATCGTTGTAAGATTAAAATATAATAGACTAGCCAATTAAGATAGAAAAAATACTTTTTAAGAGTAATATTGGAAAGTGACCCAATTTTGATGGATGTTTTTAGAAGTGACACAAATATTTTGAAACATCCAAAAATAGAAAGAAAGACCAAGAAATTGGAACGGAGGAAGTAGACCGGTCAAAAGTATTTTAAATTTTAAAGTTTTTTTTTAAATTCAAAACATTAATTGCTGAGATGAATTATTCCAGATATAGTTGGTGGGGCTTGGGACTTGCGGACCCATGGGATAGCAGATCCCGGCGTCCATTTGCTGCTGTGTACCCACTTTTACTCTTTTGTGTTCTTTCTTTTCATTCAATTTCCACATTTCCCTGTTTTCTTAGGGATTACAGCTATTTAAAATTTAAATACAGTAGTTAAATCATTCCTTTAAAGAAGGAAAAATAGTTTAAATACTTAGTACAATATTATCAGATTAGCAATTTACAAAATTTCAAAATCGATCTTGCTACCCGCGGGACCCAATTGAACTAAAATGATGAAAATTAGTATAAGATAATTTTTTCCCGTAATTTCTACGACCTATTAATGAAAGAAAGTCATGCTTCACAACTACAAATTTAAACTCATCTAGATACGTAAGCTCCACTTTCTTTTCCTCCTAGAAATCAAAAAATAAATTTAAAAAAAAAGTAGGAGTAACAATTTTTCAGTGAAAAGAATCCACAAATTTAAGGGTAAGAAGTAAGAATTTGAAACAAACACGTGATGTTATCATCTTCTTCTTCTTTTTTTAACATGAAAAATTATTTCAAAGAAGTATACAGCCAACAAAGATTTCAACGAAATACAATGGAAAAAGTCACAAGTAGGGTAGTAGCCAAGTTTATAGACACCACACATGTCCATGTACAAAATTAAGGGTCAAATCTCTTTACAACCGCCAACAGTTCTTGCGTGGCAAAGAAAATGGAAAAAGCCTTAGCATTCAATCCAAATCAAGAGATAAAAACATGAGAATCTATAACGAATTAACTATAATAGAAAATCACTCCATTACAACTGATACGATCGAGCATCTTGCTACATTCGCACAAACTATCAAAGGCAGACCGAAAATTAATTCGGGTTAAGTGATAGTGGAAAAAAGAAGGAAAGATTAACCAAAAATGGGTGGGGCTCTTCATCGGGCCTAAATCAGAGTTTTGAATTGTGATGCTCTTTCGAATAGAGAAAGAAAAAGAGAAAAGCAAAAAAAAAAAAAAAACAAAGGGGACCCAAAAATCCAAGTTAGTAATTGACTAATTATTGGAAGTAGTTGGTTTCTCCATATCTGAAGGACACGGAGCAAATCTTTGTCTATTACCCTCCAACCAATGGTCATTTGTTTAGCAAAATTGTCCTCCTATTCTCCACTCTTAGGCCATGTTCCCGTTAATTTATTACACTTTTTGTTTCCGTCTTTATTTAAAAAAATCGCATTGGTTAGTTTTACGTCAAACCTTTTAAGTTTCGTGATTCCTTTCGAAAGGAGGAATTGAAAAGTATAAAAATACATAAACTCAGAAGTGCAAAAAGTTCAAAAAGTCACACAAATAACTGAATAAGTCATTTGAAACAACTCCTCAACTTTGTTCGCATTTGTTTCATAGAGCCACCGCTCACTCAGTGCACGTTCCTTGATAACTTTCCTCTCCAATTATTACTCTCATCTTTTTATCTATCTCTAAGTTTTATTACCAAAAAAAACCTCCCTCAAACACTAAACCAAACAAACTGCTTGCGTCCTTGGATTGTATCTCAATGTGATTTCCCCAAGCGTAGGGTTCAGGTGACGCGTGGCATAGTAACTGGAAATCCAGGTCGAGTCCTCAGGGACCGAATGAGCTGAGTGTGAATATTTGTTTCGCAAATGAGGGTTTAACCTTAAAGCGGCAAACTTGGCTTTGGTGATTTGTGGGTGGATTTAACTCAACACCCATGCCTTAACACGATTCATTCTCCTCTAACATAACCGTCTCGGGGCATCGTTAAACGATCCCGAACGGAAGATTTGGTACTTAAACTCATTTGACTAGAAAAATGGTGTTTCTCAAAGATTATGATTCTTGTACCATTTATACAAACATTTTGATTGCCATAGCCCGAAGCATCACACGTGCCAAGTGGTCGAGCCCTTGGTGACGCGTGATCAACAAGATTAACTAACCCGAATTTTGATACATAAAATTAATACTAACTCTTTGATTAACATGCAAAGTTTGCAACATTGGCGAGGAGAGTGAACCAACCCAAGTCGCGGGGTGCTAATCACCCCTTAACCGAGCCTAAACCGACTACTCGTTCATTACTACGTAAAACATGACTATCTTTCTAAAGGAAATAAAGAACATGATGTATAACTCTAAAAACTTATTTTTAAAGAAGATCCTAGGTTTGCCTAACAATTTATACTTAGAGAATTCAATAATCAACCACTACAAACTTATATTTACTAAGGAAATAACAAGGAAAGCATATATTCTAAATACTAGATGGAAAAGAAAATAAACTTGATTTCTAGCAAGATCTAACCAAGAGCTATAACATTAATAAACATGAAAATAACTTAAATCCAACACTTACATGAGATTATCTAGAGAGAGAAAGCTTGGAAACGACTCTCATGGAAGAGAGAAGGAAGAGCAAAATAAAAATCTAAGTTAGAGTATAAGGAGTGTGTGAGATGAAGAGAGGAGAGTGTATTTATCATCCCCTCTCTCTCTCTACAAAATATCTCATAAAGGCCTCACAACCACCAAAAATTCCCATAAATAGAATGTGCAAAAAGTAGCTTTAAGATGGCTGAACGGAGGAAACTGGATTGATCCACATTGTACCCAGATCGATCCAGATGCTGCTGTTGAAGAAAGAACCAAGCCTGGATCGATCCACATTGTACCCAGATCGATCCAGATGAAGTTGTTGCTGATTTGCCAGAGGCTGGATCGATCCATACTGACCTCGGATCGATCCAGGTTAGTTTGTATCATTTTTGGCAGTGGATCAATCCACCTTGAGCCTTGGATCGATCCAGAAGTGTCGGTCATAAATATCTAAGGCTGGATCGATCCAGCCATCAATCAGGATCGATCCGGATCCAACTGTTGCTATTTGGTGTGATGTGGATCGATCCACCGTCCCTCTGGATCGATCCAGAGTTGGCTTTGAGACTTGAAGTGGGGTGGATTGATCCAGTACACCCCTGGATCGATCCAAGGGTGTTGGTAAGGCGTTTTGAGAGGCATGGATCGATCCATCACCTTCTTGACTTCACTTCTTTCATCACTCTACTGAGATCACGTGACTCCGGATTCCTTCAAAGGCATTTGAATGCGTTGTTCCCTGGCCTTTGGGGCCCGGTGTTGGAGTGCCACAGGGCACGTGACCCACATAAACGTGGCACGGTTCTCCATGCCCTCAAAATGCGCGTATTCCACGCGTTCAACCTGTAACTTAACCAAAAATACACTACGCGCATATTAACCGTTTCAAGTGCGAAACCGCGTGCGTGTATGAAATAATTGACCGAGATAAACTCCGATATATACAATATTGGGGGCTTATCACAAACCTCCCTCAAAAGCTTCTTCCTTGGCTTGATATTGTTTCAAAAATATCATTACCCCATTGGACCAACAGTTTAACTGCCCGCGCCCTTTATTTATGGGCCACTAGACCACTAGTAATTAATATATGGAACATAGTGGGAAAAATACACTAAACCTACTACTGTTTTGGGCGGCAACCACTAACTTGCACATGCCTCTCTTTTTATTAATTTCTAAGTTTGACCCTTCAATGACAGAATCAGAATCAAATGCCTTCTTCTCATCTTTTGTGTTTCATTTGCTATATACTAGCAGGGACGGTGTCCAGAATTTTACTATACACAGGTGAATTTTTTTTAAAAATAATTTGGTAGGGCTTTTTGGCAGGGGCGATCGTCCCTACTAGCCCCCTCTAGCTTCATCCTGGTTATACTAGTAATAAGTGAAGTATATGTGTGTGTGTGTATATATATATATATATATATATATATATATATATATATATTAATCCGGAAAACATGCCAAAAAGTAACAAAGAGGAAAGAAAATCTGCAAAAATCAAGTTAGTTAAGCTAGGTAGAGGGAAACAACCCACGCAGAGGAGAGCCCTCCTCCTCTAGAACTAGAAGCCAGAGCTGCTATCATGAGCCACTCTGTTGGAGGGGCCGATTTATGAGCCTGATACAGCTGAAAATTGAACTCACGAGACATTCTCCGAATATACAAGACCACAACCGCAAAAACTCCCCACGAATCCTTGAAAGTTTTCAAATAAAAAAATTTGGAAACAAACTTTACGGAAAAGTAGATTTCAATACGCCCACACTACATAGACTTTGCTTTGCAGAGCGTTTATGCGATTTGGTGCTTTGGGTAAAAAACCAAAAATCAAAAACTAAAAAATCACTTTTGTCCTTATTCAATTTTTTTTTTGCATTCGTTTGTTTTGAATCAAGATTTTATGGTTTCTGAATTCCTCTCGAAGAGACGAATCTAACAAGTATAAAATTATGGTCAAAACTCAATTTTTTTAGAATAAAGCCAAAATAGGTGGATTATTGGCCAATAATCCACCTATTTTGGCTTTATTCTAAAAAATTTAATTTTTGACCATAATTTTATACTTGTTAGATTTGTCTCGTCAAGAAGGATCCAGAAACTACAAAATTTTGATGCAAAACTAACGAATGCAAAAAAAAAATTTGAATAAGGACAAAAGTGGTTTTTGGTTTTTTGATTTTTGATTTTTTACCCAAAGCACTCCTAAGTGGGGTTACATGTTGGGTACAAACATGTTATGAACCTACATCCGTAACCTTATCCATTTCTATAAATAGGCTAAACTGTGTTTGTAAATCCATAAATCATAGGAGTACATACACTTTTTCTATATGTAAGATAAAAGTAGAATATTGTCTCAAAAGGTCATGAATGATTCAAGGCGTTGCCAAGGAGAGGTCATTACAAAATCTCAAATCAAGATTGTGACAATCATTAAACTACTTATGGGTAAAATAATGGATTTTCAGACTTTTAGCTTACCGAGAAGATTTAAAACCTTTATCGAATCCGGATAACATCCACGACAAAAATACATAAGATTGACGCACAAATCAAGAATGAATTGGACAAGTTTATGACTGATCAAAGTACTTCTTGAAATTTTGGGAAAGGGAATGGGATTCTCTCCGGTTCGTTAATAAATCCAATTTTCTTGAGATAAATGTATTTTCTAAATATATTAAACGATATCCGATTTACATAAATTTGGAAATGCCTATTGTTCTTGACAAGGTATAAGATATCAACGGTCTCGATCATCAAAAAGGACTTGAGAAAGACCCGGGAATGACCCGGACAAGAGGAAGGGGGATAATCTTTTCGATTAGTACGAGAAATCAAAAAATATAAGGGGATTGTTTACAAAGCCCTAAACCTTTACTCTCGGATAAAACAATAATGGCATAAAAACCATTGGTTTAAGGAAGGATTGGCTGCATTGATCCAGTCAAACGGTGCGGTTTGAAGTGAAAAAAATTTGTTATAGAATCTCAACATTAATCAATGGGAAATGAGTTTTGTAATCCTCCTACAGTCCAATGCCAAGTGCAATCGGCTGGCATGTACCATACCCACGTGAGGTATTCTTTGGTACTCCGAAGTAATGCCCTCAAAATTACGCGTAAGTTAATCAAGGCACCTTATTATAAAAAATAAAATAAGAGTTGGGTTATGTTAATTTTTATTTTTTATGTAATCCTTGAGTAACCTACACCATCTTGACGGCCCGAACACCAATAGTATTGGGCCAACCCAACACTTTGAGAAGTCAAGCAGTGTATGGGCCATTTCTTGGGCCAACCCAACTCTTTGGGAACTCAAGCAGTGTATGGGCCTTTTTGCTAGACAATGAGAATTATACGAGTTCCACTTGCTGCATGCCTTGCACGTCCCCAGGGGCGCCGGCGCATGCAAAGGTGGGTCAGCCGACTCCGCGAGAAAAAAAAATACTATTATTATACTAAAAAAATTTAAAATTGAAACCCCTCCTATTTTTGGGGTTGAACCCACCAGATTATTTCCCAAGTCCCAACAAACCCCACCCCTTTCCAAAATGTTACAGCGTACACAAGAAGCCAAAGAAAAAAAACAAGAAAGGGGGAAAAAGAAAACGAAGTAGAAGGCAAAGAAGAGATTAAGAGAAGCCACTCGGTCGGTCCACTCCCAGTTCCTAGACCCCAGTCCTTTTCGGCAATTCCCAGTCGACAAACCGAAGAGTAGGGCCTAGTTTGGCTAAATCAAAAAACTTAGTTTTTTGGTTTTTTGGATTAATCTCTTTTAAACTTGGTTTTTTGGTGTTTTAGTTTTTTGGATTAATCCACTCATGCAAACTGGACTCCAACTGGATTAATCCAAAAAACCAAAAAACTAGTTTGGATGAATCAGTGGTTTTTTCCATTCATCCAAACGACCCCAGTTTTTTGCACTGGATTAATCCAAAAAACCAAGTTTTTTGGTTTAGCCAAACTAGGCCTAGGAGCCATTCCCACTTTCCCAGTCGGAAAACCGAAGAGGCAAAGAGCAAAAGCCATTTACCAGTGACCATTGTTGCTCTCTGTATTATTTTGGTGGTCAATTGAAAGCCCTAAACTACGAAGGAGAGAGAGACAGCCAGAGAGGTACATGTTCTTTTCTCCAAATGACCAAATATGCTCTTATTCTAAAGATCTATTCACCAATTTATAATATTCTAGGGTTTGACTTGTTCAAAAGTTGTATAATAAATTATTGAGCTTGTTTGCCTCCTTAGGAATCTGTACTTGAACCAATCTACCGTGTGTGTGTGTGTATATATATATATATATATATATATATATATATATATATATATATATAATAGGCAATGTTTTTGTGTTGAGAACTGAAATATAGATTAATTTGCCTCCCTCGTGGACGGTGGACCACAATATTGATTTAATTCCTACTGTCCTACATTTAGAATTGGTTATAAAGTTAGCAATAATACTTGTTAAATATGTTGAGATGTACGTTGTGCTTATCTAGCATTGTTATTGTGTTGGATTCAGATAATATGGACAAGTTTGCTGTAAGGAAGCCGTCAATGAGGCAAGATTTATCTTCTGCTAGTCCTATTGAGGATAACTGTACGAAGAAAATGCGCAGTGATTTTGAGTAACGTTCCCTCGGTTCTAGGACTTAGAGAAAAGATCTCAATAATGATCAAGAGGCGATAAGAAGATTTTATTTGCAAAAAGGTCATTGTCAACCTGCTAGCCATGACTTCCCATCCCAATTGATTGGTGGAGTGTCTCGTTGCTTTGTTCCTTCTTGGTTTAAAAAATATAAAAATTGATTAGAATATAGCATTGACAAGGATGCTATATTTTGTTTTTATTGCTACCTATTTAGGTCGGATGGCAATTGCCATAATAGAAGTGACGCCTTTGTGAAAGATGGATTCTCAGCATGGAATAAGATAGAAAGGCTAAAAAAACATGTTGGAGACCATAACAGTGCACATTACCTTGCTTGGAGAAAGTGTGAAGCTCTAATGAATCAAAAGCAACAAATTGAAAGTGTTTTTCATAAACACTCGGAGAAAGAAAAAAATGAGTATCGGATTCGCTTGGGTGCATCAATCGATTGTGTCAAATTCCTTATGCGTGGGGGGTTGCCTTTTCGTGGTCATAACGAGTCTGAAGATTCAATCAATAAAGGTAATTTTCTTAACCTTTTTAAAGTTTCTCGCTGAACATAATGAAATTATCAATGAGGTCGTGCTGGGAAATACTCCAAAAAATCACAGGATGTGTCATTCGGATATTCAAAAGGATATTGCAAATGCGATTGCAAGTGAGACTACAAATGCTATTATCAAATATCTTGATCATGATCTCTTCTCAATTTTAGTTGATGCGTCTTGAGATGTATCGATTAAAGAACAAATTGCACTTGTTATTCGTTAGGTAGACAAGAAAGGCAATGTTGTTGAACGTTTCTTGGTATTGTGCATGTACTTTATACTACTATTTTATCACTCAAAAAAGGAGTTGAATTTTTGCTTTCTAAACATGGGTTGAGTTTATCAAGTGTTCGTGGGCAAGGATATGATGATGGAGCTAGTAACACGAGAAGTGAATTTAATGGGCTTAAAACTTTGATTTTGAGGGAGAATGAGTCAGCTTTTTATATTCATTGTTTTGCTCATCAACTACAATTAACTCTTGTAGTTGTTGCTAAAAATCACATTGATGTGGCTGAGAATTTTTGCTTGATAGCTTGTGTGGTCAATGTTGCTAGAGGGTCTTGTAAGAGAGTAGATATTCTTTGAGATACCCAAGCTAATAAAGTTAATGAAGCATTGGATAGTGGTGATCTTCAAAGTGATCGAGGTTTGAATCAAGAAACGGGTTTTAAAAGAGATGGTGTCACTCGTTGAGGATCTCATCATGGTACTATTTTGAACCTGATTTTAATGTTCTTTTCTGTTATCGATGTTCTTGAGTTTGTTATTGAGGATGTTGTAGTATCTGAGCAAAGTGATGAAGCTCATTCTCTTATGAATGCTATCCAAACTTTTGAGTTTGCATTTGGTTTACACTTGATGAAAAAGGTCTTGGGCATCACAAATGAATTGTCATTGGCATTATAAAAGAAAATTCAAAATATTGTAATTGCCATGACACTAGTTAAAGTGTCCAAGCAACGATTGCAAATGGTCAGAGATGATGGATGGAATTCTCTACTAGCTGAAATAGCTTTATTTTGTGGCAAACATGATATGTACTTGCGACCTTGGATTGTATTGCAAAAGTTACTTCCTTCCCCAAGCATAGGGTTTAGGTCAGCGGTAGCATGATACCGGTAAGTGCGAGTCGAGTCCACAGAGACCGAATGCGCTGAGTGTAAGTGTTGATTCGCGACTGCTGGGTTTAGCCTTAAAGCGGCAAACTTGGCTTTTGATTTGGGGGTGGAATTCACTTAACTTCGTGAATGACGAGAGATTTAAAAGACTAATTAAAGCAAGACTCAGTCAAAGGGTTCACAACACCCATGCCTTAGGCTGATTCGTTCTCCTTTAAGATAACCAACTCAGGGTCATCGTTAAACAACCCCAAACGGAAGATTTGGTATTTTAACTCATTTGATTAGAAATGGTGTTACTCAAAGAGTAGAATTCTTGTGTCATTTATGCAAACATTTTAATTGACATCGCCCTAAGCATCACACGTGCCAAGTGGTCAAGCCCTTGGCTACGTGTGATCAACTGGATTAACAAATTCAAATTTTGATAGCTAAAATTAATTTGTAAAAGTTTGCAATATGGCAAGTAGAGCGAATGAACCTAAGTCAAAGGGTGTTAATCACCCCATGGCTGAGCCTAAACCGACTACTCGATCATTGCTAAGGAAAACATGACTAATTATATAAAGAAAATAAAAAACATGACATATGACTTTATAAACTGATTTTAATGGAAGATTATAAGTTAGTCTACAACTTTAAACTTTGAGAAATTAACAAACAACTAATAGAACCATGTGTTTTCAAATGATTAAGCTAGGAATACAAGGAAACAAAGAACTTGACAAAAATGTAAATAAACTAGGTTTATATAAAGATCTCAATGCGTACTACAACATTAAAGAAGATGAATTACCTTGAAACTAAGTGGAAATGCTTGAGAATCTAGAGAAAATGTAGAGCACAAACTAAGGGAGGTAGAGAGAGAGAGAGAGAGAGGAAATTAAGAACTAACCCTAAAAGTCTGAGTTTTGGGCTTATAAAGCCTGAAAAAGTCATGCCATATAATTACAAAAGTCCCACTAGATATTTTAGATCGGGCTCAAAAAGTGCAGAAAATTTCCAGGGATTCCGGTATCCCATTTTTGTCGTTACCAGTATCTCCCCTATCTTGACCTTCTGTTCTAGGGATACCGGTATCTCATTTTTGCAGCTATCGGTATCTCTGTTCAAAATGTGAAATTCTTTAGGGATACCAGTATCTCATTTTTCAAGCTACCGGTATCTCATTTTTCAAGCTACCGATATCTCTGGGCCTTTTTCTTCTTTCTTCCTTTGTTCATTTCCCGGCCTTTTGGTCTCCCCAAGCATTGTCTAGTGCTTCATTCTTGGCTCTCGGGGCTCGGCTGCAGAGTGCCACGTGGCCTTGGGTACTCGGGTACTTCTTTGGTTAAACCATGGTGTCAAAAATCGTTATTTTCACCAATTTTACCTGAAACTACGAAAATACACTCACGTGCAATATCAATCGTATAAAAGCTATTAAATGCATGCGTGAGTGACAAAAATAAGGGAGATAAGTCCCCTTTATGCCTATGCCAAACATGGAGGATGTGTATGTTGTTCCCAACAGATCATGACGCAAAGCCCCACAAGTTACAATTTTACATCATTACCGTGTTGAGCTATTTTGTACAATCATAGATATGCAACTTCAAGAGCTCAACAACCGCTTTACGGAGGCAAATACCGAGTTGCTTATTTGTGTCGTTTTGTTTGAGTTCTAGTCACTCAACTTGAGAATTACATTGTTGATGTGTGCTTGTGTGATGATTTTAAGGAAGTAATCGGGATTGATGACCTTTCTGAAAAGTTGGTGGAGACAAAGAGAGATGTCATATATCCACTAGTATACTTGCTTGTGAAGTTGGCATTGTTTTTGCCCCTCGCGACTGCAACGGTAGAAAGATCTTTTTCGGCGATAAAATATGTGAAGAGCAGATTATGCAATCGAATGAGAGACCAATGGTTGAATGATCGGTTGGTTGCATACATTGAGAAAGAAGTATTTGACAATGTTGACCTAGAACTCATAATGCAATAATTCCAGAACATGAGACTGTGTCATGGGCAATTGTAAAAGCTTGTGTAACTTCTTTTATTTTATTTTATGAAATATATACCTTTTGATGATATATATCTTTTTGTTTATTAGGTTGACCTTTAAACGTGATTTTTGTTGGAGCAAGATTTTTAGTTGTTATTATTGTGATTTTAAAAAAAAAATTTATGATTTGTAAAAGCATTTGATGTTTATGAATGACCCCACCCTTTCAAATTTCTGGAGTCGCTACTGCACGTCCCACTTCTTTTTTGTAGAAAAAAGCTCCACTAACTCATTTTCCGTCGAGCTCTCTCTTTCTACCCATCCCACCCAAACCCTTGGCTACCCTATGAAATTGCTTAAACCTAAACCTTAGGATACCCTATGAAAGTGCTTAAAATCCTAGGGTACCCTATGAAAGTGTTTAAACCACTAAAAACCCTATATAATAGGAAAGTGCACCTTAAACCCAAACCCTAAGGTACCCTATGAAAGTGCTTAAAATCCTAGGGTACCTTATGAAAGTGTCTAAACCACTAAAAACTCTATAATAGGGTACGTAAACTCCCCAAAAGAATGATTGACCTTAATGGTAATTTAAAAATAATGACTGACCTTATTAGTAATAAATATTTGTTTTTTGCATTGGCCCGTAATAAAACCCTAGACAATATATTGTGACAAAACCCAATGGCTCCATCAAACCCAACATCATTCGAACCTTTCGATTTTTTTGGGGTGCTAGACAATAGCCGATAGGATGTTAATACTATATGCTAATTACTACGAGCACCAACATCTTGTTCCTTGAGTAACCTACACCATCATAATGGCCCGAACACCTATAGTATTGGGCCAATCCAACACTTTGAGAAATCAAGCAATATATGGGCCATTTCTTGGGCCAACCCAACTCTTTGGGAATTCAAGCAGTTTATGGGCCTTTTTGCTAGACAATCTGCTAAGACAAAACCCAATTGCTCGATCTAGTGAAAATTATGGGTGCATGAAGGGTATCACGCGGTACCCGTGCGGCATATCCGGGCAGTCCAAAAATACAACTGATGGTCCGGATTGAAATGCTGAGCGAATTTTAAAAAGAAAAGAAAAGAAAAAGTGTGTTTCAATCCGAACAATTGGTTGCATATTCGGACAGTCCAAATGTGCCGCACGGGTACCAAGTCACTCATACCCTATTTGCACCCAAGTTTTTCTCCTCCATCATACCCAAGATCATTCGGTTTTTTTTTTTTACTAGACAATAGCCGATAGGATGTTAATTACTACGAGAGCCAACATCTTGTCAATAGAAGTTGAACCTTAGACCTCACGCTCTAATGGAACGCTTCACTTTTCCATAACTCAAGGTCTAACCCAACGTCATTCATAAACCCTCATTTATCCCAATGACCTAGATAACGTTGGTAGAGTCTTTTTGTTTTCGGCTTTTCAACATCTTCTGTTTGATTCTGTAGGGAGACTACTGCTTGCATGGGAAAGAATTTAGACACAGCCAATCAAACTACCAATGGCAATTGAAAATTTCCAAAATTTCATAACTTATTTGTTCTGATGAAATACAATGAATGTTGCCAAACAACATGTCCAAAAATGGACCTATAGACCTCCAGAAAAAAGGGATTATACGACATATTGTTTGGTTGCTGCAAAAATTTATCCTTTCCTTGTTCTGCTTCTTTGACGTTTTCCAGACAACCAAACGGAAACGAAGCATGGCGGATCATAGCTGCAAATACTGTGACGAAGACTGGTTTCTAAGCTTCATACATGTTATCCAACGGGTACGGGTGAATATAAGCCGAGTCCATCGACCATATGTTGACCGATGCTGTGACATTCACTCCTGTGGCGTTGTTGAACAAAAATACTCGTGCTGCCCCATATATTGCCTTGGTCGGGTAAATTCGCGATGTCACCACTGTTCTCCCTCCTTGAGCAAAGCTCTCCACGATCGAATGGTCCACCTGCATTTGTCCTTAATAATTTAGCTACACACATTCGGCAAATTACACAAATTTAATCGGAAAACTACTAGTAAAATTTGTATATATCTAAGGTGTGTGACATACCAACAATCTCATAGACAATATTTCACCATCGAGAACAGGGACCGTGCCCCCATAAATCCTCTTGTTAATATCATTCGCATTCGATGACCTGCATAACACAAACATTATCAGATCAAACTATCACGATACTTCATTTGTCCAAGTAGGGGACGAAACGAAGTAGAGATGTACCTGATTTCGTCGGAACAGAAGAAGGTCTGGTAACTGCCATCGGTGCCCTTAGAAATGTAGAAATAGACCGGGGTGAATTCGGTGAGAGAATCATCAGCGATAACAAGCAGTCCGAAAGGTCCGAGAGTGCCTCTAACGGTAGCACCGGTGGTGCTGCAATTGTAACCAACGTCTGCTTCAAGTGTCCCCTCCAACGCAGCCTCGTCTACTTCAAACGTTGCACTTATGTCCAACTATCATGATTTCAACACGAGCCCGATTAGCCCGAATACGAGTAATCAAGCACATGATTCACAGTGTGTAGTAATTTGAGAAATTAAATTTTACCTGTGTAGCAGAGGTTATGTTAAGTGGCACAACCGATCCAGGTGCAAGCTCCACCCCCAGGTACTCTGTGTTGTTCAATCTCAACTCCTCCACTTCCTCCACTGGCCATTGGATTATGTTGGTTCCAGTCTTCAGGTCAAGCACTACAGTCCTTGGAATGCTCTGCAGATCATAACATTGCAAGGGCATTAAAATCTTGTGGACGAATGCAGGACTTATGTTACGTTTTTCTTTTATTTTGGCTGAAGTACCTTTATCGATGTGTCTGACAAGAGTATCAATTTTGGACACTTGGATTCTTTAATTGTCATGATATTGTCCTGATATTTACAGAAAGAGAATAGAAAATTTGCTAGAAAAGCGATATTTCTAGTCTCACGTGTACATAAAATAGCAAAATCATATTATTTTAACCCCTTCTTGTTAAAAACATTTTTAAATACATTTCACGATACATATCTAGAAAAAAAAATGCAATATATACTATAAACAAGTGTTCAAGACGTGTCCTCGTATCTATGCCCAATTAGGGAACACATATCTTAGTATCTTAAAATTTAAGTTTAGGAGAATGCAATACTTGGACTCGCACTTGCACTCGAGTCCATGCAACATAGATGCAGGATTCTAACCAGGAAATAATGGTCAATAAGTAGGAATCTAGGACCTTGTAGTGCAGGGTGCACTATGGAGGTGGAGTGCGGAATCCAAGACGATTGATGGATGGCTCGGATCTATTGCGGACTATACCCCTGTAGTGCATCCTAAATTACAGGATCCCGGGTCTCATAACCAGTCACATCATTCTGTATGTATATTCTGTTTCAATCTTTTTCTATGGGAAAATATCAATTGCTGATTTTGGTACGGTCATAAATGACTTGATACCTGAACAGATGCCCAGCCCTTCAAAATATCATCACCTGCATTGTCAGTTTCTCCAATCCAACCCCACAGGATCCTCCTCTGCTTTATCTGGTCATAGAATGTCTTTGATGCATAATATTTCCCATAGTCCACCCGCAACCCGATACCCACATCCATCTCCGGGTCATCGGGTGTCCATGTGTTATTACTTGGATTATACGTCCCCAGTGCATAAAAATCCTTTTTGTCATCATCCAAACTCGCCTTAAGCACGTGCTTGACACCCGGCCCATGAACCGAATTGTCCAACCCATTTGTACTGTTTGTTGGGACCGGGTAAAAATCCACACACTCCCACATACCTGTACCCGGAACCGCATGCAGAAACCCATCCAAAAGATCGAAGCTAGTGAAATTAGTGGTCTCGTACACCAGGATAACGCCCGTTCCATTAACCTTTGACCCGATAGCGACCCTCCACGTGCTGTTTAGGGCATACCATGCTGTAGTGGGGTCCCTAAACTCCGTTAGTTGAATTCCGGTTGGGGGAATTATAACCGGGTTATCCTCATACTTGACCCATTTTAGGAGGAGGGGATCAGATAGGTTGGCGGGGTATGCCAGGTTTTGCACCTGAATGGAGTCATCGGTATCACCAGTGTACAAAATTATGATCTGACCGTCGGGAAGGAGTGTGGCGGACCCGGTCCAAGTGCCTTTATAATCGAACCAGTGATCGGGGACCATGGCAAGGGGAAGGTATAACCAGTGGATCAGATCCTTTGATACTGCATGGCCCCATGTTATGTTGCCCCAAATTGCTGAATCAGGGTTGTACTGGTAGAAAAGGTGGTACCACCCCAAGTGATACAATGGACCTGCAACCACGAAATGTTGTCCCTTGTTACCTCATCAATTCTCAGTAGTAGTAACATTTTTGTGGGCAATTTTTGTAGCAGTGCAAAATTTCATCTGACTCCGTACACATTTTTACAGTACAGGGACACTTCTTTAATCCATTAACAAAAAATTTTATTCACATCACTCAAGCGGAGCTACATGGATACCGTTAGATTTCTTGGAGGGTTCCGAGTTAAAACCAATTAATAATTGGTAGAGTAGTATAAAGTATAAACCATGTACGGTGACGAGACCACCAAAAACAAATTGATATACAAAATGGAGTAATACCTAAAAATTCTCGTTCCGCCCTTACAAGAGATGACTATATTATATAGCTAGGTAGGGTGCCATTGAAATTTCATGAATCTCAAAGTACCTTGTGGAGGAGTATATGAATGAATGCACAGGCAAAATTAATGGATCTGGTTGGCCGGAGAACAATGTGGCGCCCCTAATGGGAGAAATGTCTCCGAAGCACGTGGAATGCTGTAAAACTGACTCAACTCTCTTCTTTTTCTTTTTTTTTAAGACTAGATTACAGGCACGTCGACTGATTCCTCTCCTTGCTCCGATCAAAAACAGGTCATTCACAAAAGGACTTTAAGATTCACAAAAACATAATTTCTTACCGCCTGACTCTAAGAATCAAACCTTAGTACAGAGAGCAAACACACTAATCAATCAGACCGACGGTTGAGATTGGGACCATCTCTACCTTTTTCAATGAGAAGCAATTTTACCGGGAAAAAAGGCTGATTATAAAAAAAAATTTTAAAAAACCCGAAAGATTTAAGGGTAAAATGGAAAAATCAAGCTATAAAAAGTGTAATGATTATGTTCTCTAATAAATTTAGAATCCCGACAAGGGACAAATAAACGGGGATGGAGGGATTACTTCTCATGTGAGCTTGTGAAAAAATGGGTCCATTCTTTTGTTGCTTTCCCGTGGGGTTAGGTGGTGGGCACCCTACGGTCAGAATCACTATCGTGCACGTTAGTTGATTGATTGAAAATAGAAACCTCACCGAGCACATTTATATGAAGCAACCCCAAACCAAAGATTATAGCTAAATTTATTTGACTTAAGTCAAAATTGAAATTTATTAGAATACGTAATTGACTTTTTTATTTAACTTGCCACTTCAAGAAAACGTTTCTGGAATTGTACATACGTCTTTGTGTAATAACCAACCAATTTTTGGACATTTTTTTATTTAGCATTTTTTATATTTAGAATAAAAAATTAAATGTTCTTATTTTAAAAAGCTTTTTCTTATTCTATTACGTGTGGCTGTGAAGTTGGTGCCCCAAGACCCTAATTCACTGTATATTTTTTAGGGATTCATACTTTTAGTACTAGAATCCACATAAATGAATGATGAGTAAACGTGTTGGGACACTGAGCAATAGTGCCCTAAGACTACCTAATATTTTTTGAGAATTTGGGTACCAAGCAACGGTGCCCCAAGACTATTCAAATGTTTTTTGAGAATTAGGTTGAGTTTTCAATAAATAATATCGTCTTTCCACTATAGTTAAATGTGGATGTAGTTTCCGCTAAAGAGTAATATTTTTGGAATGTATATAAAGAAAATAGACAATTGGTGAAATACTGAAAATACCATTTAGACGATGAAGAAACTAACGTGCCACACGACCCATCTATAAATGAAATAAGAATAAAACAAAAAAAATAGACCCAACACGCGGGGACCAAACCAAACATGAGATTCCTGTCTGTCCAACTACTAATTGATATTGATGAGCCCACTGGCTGTGGCATAGATTATGACAATTACCAATGACACCACACATGCATTAAATTGAACAAATTAAAAGCAATAAAAACACTTTATTTTCGTTTAATAGAAAATCGTCGGACGAAAAGACTAATTTTATTGTCAAATTGATGTAGACTAGATAAATAGTAGAGTAATTTACTAGCAACCAAACTAGTGCTATTTTTAAAATTCAAAAAAACTAGTGCCATCAAGCTTTTAGTGTAAAGATTAAATGCAGCATCCGGACCTCAAAAAGGTTGAATTGCACTTTTTCCCTACACTTTCTCCTAATTACATCTATACACAATTAAATTGCTGATTTTTATTGAACTCCACTATTATGGTAATTAGGAATTAACTAAACTGGATGGTAGAAGTGATATTAGAATGACGTGGCTTAGATTGTACCAAGTTTTATATAATTTTATTTTTCCTATACAACATTATCCAACTTTGTGAGAACAGCAAATTGAGTGGTGCCAGCCCAAGTGTTTGGAGATTTAATTCTCACTAACAACATCTACCAATACTGACTAATGCCGGGCAAAAACAAAAAGAAAGCGGCGAGATTAATATTTTTTAGAATGGTAATACCTACTTTGGGAGCCCTTTGTGACTTCTAGCACAAATTGTAGATTTACTTTACCTATAGAAGGAAATAAAAATAAATTAATGAGACAAGAAAGGACATACCATTAGGATCTGAAGTAGAAATCAGCCAATCCCACCAGAAAGCAGCCATAAAAAAAACACCATAAGATTTGGATTAGCATCGACACAAATATCCATAATTACCAGAAAATAATTAAAGCGAGGAGAATTGATGTGTAATAAAGATATAAAAAGGGGGTTGACGGGTAAATACCAAATTAAAACACTTTTGTTAAAAAGTGTAACCGTTGTACCTACCATTCATCCAATTCTTCATCGGCTGAAAATGGTAAGCAGTCCTCTGCCAAGCCAACATAGCATTAGTCCACGGGAAAACCGGACCGGTGCTGTAAAATTCCCGGACCGCCTTCTCCGACACCCCCTGCGCCACCCCCCTAGACGGTGGCATTGAACTCTCCGGCACCACCGACATTAAAGGAGTAGACAAATCCCTTTTACCATGATTGTCCTTATATTGTGGATGTTGGTCTTGGTAGAGGATTAAAGCAACTAAAGATGACAAGAAAAGCAGGGAGAGGAGTACTCCGGCGACACCCTTGAGTGGTCGGCTGTGAGAAGCCGGAGAGTGAGGATGGTCCGGCAGCCGAGTGTAGGCGGCAGAGTGTTCGAGGTCTTGAGGGGTGGTGGTTCTATGGGAAGAATTGGAGGCCATTTTTTTTTTTTTTTTTTTTTTGGGGTGGGGAGGGAGAGGGTTGGAGTGTAGAATGGAGATAAATGAAAAAGAGTTCACTTCATTTATAAGGGCACGTGATTAAGGACAGAGATGAACTTGATTTTGTTACTACTCCGTACATAATTAGAGTAATTAATAAATATGGCTCGACAAAATTAGTTCCTCACTTAACCGTAGCATTCCTTGTCTTGATGCATAAGGGAGTGACCCAGCCAGTTCAGCATTTTGGAGGCTTGAATGTTGAGTATCACGTGACGATACTCAACGCGTATCTCAGTTGTCCAAAAATTTTAATGTGCGGAGGAGACACATTTGTGAGTGTAGGTGTGTAAATAGGTGGGGTCATAGCATATATAACTTTTTCAAGCAAACCTTTTTTTGATTTAAAAAAGGAGTGGACCATCCAGTTTAGTTTTTGGAGCTCTCCTCGAGCCCGACTGAGAGATGGTGTTGTGCAACCCTTTAGCGTGGTTGCGCCGGCACCTTTCTGACGATCAGAGACGTTCACCGCGTAGACCTTGCCGAGTACTACAAGTGTTGAAAAAATCAACTCAATCGGATATCTTTAAGTACGTCATCGGAAAACTAATACTTTGAAAACAAATGGAACACAAATGGACACAAACATTGGATTAAAACCACTTTTTCATGTTATTTGTGTTCCAATGAGGCACTTAAAGATATCTGATTGAGTTAATTTTTGGCACACTTGTAGTACTCGATGAAGTCTACGCAGTGAACTTCTCTGATCGTCAAAAATGCCGGCGCGGCTACGCTAAGAAGCTACACAGCACGGTGTTGTGCATTGGAGCCTATCTAAAGCTAAGTTTCCATTATACTAGTATTTTTGATATTTCAGCAGTATTTTTTATATTCTTTAACAAGTCATTTTTTTCACATTCATCAATTGATTAGAAATTTAGCAGAAACACCTCACACTTTTTATTATTGTGGGAAGACAGTATTTTTAATGAAAAATTTAGCCTTGAAATCATTCTTTTTGTAAAGTTTGCATAGAATATTGGTCGCGCTCAACATTTTCTCAATTTCACACTAACGAAGATAATTCCGAAACTCATTTGTCATGGAAAAAGGATAAGTTGACACATTAAATCAAGTTTTTTTTTTTATCTCTAGTATTTTTCAATTATTTATGGATTGATGATGTGATATTTAACATGGTTAATATTTGCCTTAATTTTGAAATTGAATGATATTTTAAACAATTTAAACAGTTTCAATTATTAGTATGAGAACTCAAAATGGAGTTCCAAACAATAAGGCCATGTTCCACTAACTTAGTTTTTTTGGTTTTTTGGTTTTTTTTTTTTTTTGGATCTTTAGTTTTGCAAAAAAAACTAACTTGTACCACTAACTAGTTTTTTTACTTGTTAGTTTTTAGTTTTACAAAAAAAAAAACTAACTTGTACCACTAATTAGTTTTTTGACTTGTTGGTTTTTAGTTTTGTAAAAAAACTAACTTGTTCCACTAACTAGTTTTTTGGCTTTTTGATTTGTTTAGGTTAATGGAATTAAGTGGGTTTTTTGTTAGTGTGATGGAGTAGTTTTTTAGTTAAAACTAAATTTATTTTTTTTTAGCGGAACACCCCCTAAGTGTGTACATACATCAAATGGTGCATGTACCATAATTGGGCTAAAGAAATTATAGAGAAGATCCATCGGATTTTGATAACTTGTGGTCGTTTAGGCCTTGTTCTTGAATAGATTTTATGAGATAAAATCTAATTTTGATAAGTGGAGTGATAATTAAAATGATATTGTTTCCCCAGTAGATTAAATCAAGGGTTGATAAATGTGTTTTGCAAATGATTTTGTGAGATAAAATTTAGTGCTGATAAAATCTAATTTTGCTAAAATTTATTAAGAATGTTAAATTTTATCAAAAATAAATTTTATGAGATAAAATTCATTCAAGAACCGGGCCTTATAAGAAAATTTTGGAACCCTTGGACAGTGAATGAGTCAGATCGGGAGTGATGTGTCAGATATAGATTGGGTGGGGCAAATCCTGCTGTCCAGATCAATTACACCTCACCTAATTCGTTTATTTGGTGGGAGAAGGGTAGGCAGGGAAGGGTAGACAGGGAAATTAATTTGTACAGTATTAATGTAGTAATATAAATAATAAAAACAAGGGAGTTTAATTCTTTTTTTCGTATTTATTATTTTTCCTCTTTTTTTTTTGAATTATTAGTCCAGCTTAATGAGAGGGATTTAAAAATGTAAAAAATTATGATTAATTTTTTTTAAAAGTTTACAAAAGAAAAAATAATTTAAATTTTTGTAGATTATTGGATTATTTTTGTTTTTATTCATAAAAATTTTAGTTTTGCTAATACTATTTTACCTTTTGAATTCCTCTCGTTGAGGCGAACCAAAAAATCACAAAAATTGAAGCTCAAAACTAACAAATGAGAAGAAAAAAAATCCGTATAAATTATTTTGGCGAAACATAAGTATGTTTTGAACCAGGAATCTTTTGTTTTTTTTCCTTTTATTGACTTAATGCTAAGTGTGTGTAATTCTCTATCTCCCCTCTAGGCTAGCTGTACAGATCTGAAATTGTCTCCTTGAATTGCTAGTTGAAGTTTAGATTCTGTACCATTTTTACGAAAAAAACCGATTTAGACATAAGCTATCCATGGAACAGTTCATTAGAAAAGTCCGAACTCCGAAGTGAGATCAAATCAAATTAAACAAAAGGTAATACGATCACTTAAAATATAATTTCAAGGTTTAGAGGTCATACTTAGTACAGACTTTAATTTGATTATTGCACAATGGAAAAATGTGGTACTGAAACAATCTTATTCAATGAATATATGCACTACAACAAATTCTCCTTCTTGCTACTGTACAAGAAAATTTTCTTCAAAATAAATTTTGTCATTAAATGTTCACTTGTCATGACAAAATTTGATTTTGTGGCATCAAACCATATGAGGTGCAGTTTCGTGACAAAATCACTTTCATTGCAATATCTTGTCGCAATAAGTATGGTGGGAAAGTTTCCCGCCCGTGAGAATTGAATAGTGTCACATAATAATTTTGTGATGATAGGTTTGTCGCAGTAAAGGTCCATTTTAGATGTA
Source organism: Vaccinium macrocarpon (assembly GCA_022606695.1). Taxonomy (NCBI): domain Eukaryota; kingdom Viridiplantae; phylum Streptophyta; class Magnoliopsida; order Ericales; family Ericaceae; genus Vaccinium; species Vaccinium macrocarpon. Next base: position 11,594,773 of record CM040171.1, read on the forward strand.
TTGTGACGAAATGGTTTGTCACACAAATTATTATTATTATTATTATCACAATTTATTTTGTTGCAAAAGAGTTGAGACTTTACTTGTAGGGATGAAAATAAACTTCTTGGAAATAGGTGTACGTACTTGCAACAAAATTATTTGTCACAATAAAATTGGTTGCTGCTGCAAAATGTCATGATTGAGCCATGGTGACGATATAATTTTCGACACGGTAGGTAGTCACAACAACTATAAGGAAATTGAGACTTACTACATAATGTTCTTTGTCACTATAAATTTGTGCCAGTAACATTTAATTAAAGACATAAGGTTACGGAATATTTTGTCACAATAAAGAATAACATATAGCTAGAAAAAAAAAAAAAAAAATTTGTCACAATAAAGTGTACCTTTAGCTACCAAATATTTTGTTACAATGCCGTTATGATCGGATGACTAGTACGATTATATGAATAAAATGCAATTGGGTACTGATATCTAATATTTTGCGTGAATGAGGTTATCAACTGACTCAAAAAAATGAACAATACTCTTGCTCTTGAAGGTTGTCTTGCGGTCAAGAGGGGGGCTATGATATTGTTTAAGTCTCACCCTTGGTAATTTAAAATCATTCTTTCCGGTCAATAAATGCCATTATCTTAGTTTCTGATCAGTTTTTAAAAAAATACGTGGCAATTTTATCATCACAAAGGTAATTTGGACCGTATTTACTAATGGGGAGAAACAAAAACCTCTTTATTCTATGATCATAACCCGGGTATGGGAATGAAAAGACAACACACACGAATTTCTGAAAATGAAAAATAATTTCCCCATTCCCAATTAAGTACAAAGAAAGATATTTAGTTTTACTAGTTTTCTCACTAAAATAAAGAAAAAGTATTTTATATTCCTATCTTTATTATTATCGAACAATGGGTTTTCAAATTTGGGGTACCTTTCGATGTTTAGACACGCTCACCACGTAGAGTTCGTCAAGTACTACAGTGTACCAAAAATCAATTCGATCATATATCGTTAGGTGTCACATCAAAACACAAATAACTTGAAAAAGAATGGGTTCAGTGGTTTTGATCCAGTTTTTGTGTCCATTTGTGTTCCATTTCTTTTCAAGTTATTTTTGTTTCGATAACGCACTTAACGATATCCGATCAAGTTAATTTTTTGGGCACTTGTAGTAATCGATGAGCCCTACGCTTCAACGTCTCCGATCATCTGAACGACTCCGGCACGGCCAAAACATAGGTGCAACACAAATTGAAAACTTTTAGAGAGTAATGCTAGGGTTTACTTCAAAACTGAAAATGATTTACAGATTGTGTAAATCAAACCATAACCCAATGTACCTTTAACATATCTGAGGATGCGTTTAACAGCAATAAAATGCTTCTCAAGAGGTCTATGCATGTACTGACATACGGAATTTACAGCAAAAGAGAGTTCTGGGCGTGTGAGGGTGAGATACTGTAGTGAACCAACCAGGGAACGATAGTGTTCAGGATTAGAAACAAGAGTATCATCTTCATGAGCAGGAGACTTAAGAGAAGACGGAGAATCACATGGCCTGCAATCTAACATGCCAGCCTTTTCCAGAAGTGAAAGAGCATACTTAGCTTGAGACAATACCATCCCATTGGCTGTTGACAAAGCCTCAATACCCAGAAAATAATGAAGAGGTCCCATGTCTTTGAGAGAAAATGAAGTGCTCAGTTGACTAATCAAGGACTGAACAACAACAGGACTAGATCCAGTGATAAGAATATCATCAACGTACACTAAAACATATACTAAATCTGATGTAGTGTGTAGAACAAATAATGAGGGATCTGCCAAGCTATTCTTAAAACCCAGAGAAATGAGACAAGTAGACAACATGTCATACTAGGCACGAGGGGCCTGTTTCAGCCCATAGAGAGCTTTGTGGAGCTAACAAACGAAATGTGGTTGATGAGGATCAACATATCCCTGTGGTTGCCGGAGGTAGACTTGCTCTTGCAAGATCCCATGCAGAAATGCATTAGAAACATCCAATTGACGAATGGACCATCCAAAATGTAATACTAATGATAAAAACAGAGAAGGGAAGGGAAGTAGAAGGGAAGTTTGTGGCTCTTGGCCTTATTACAATCATAACAGTCTAAATGGGAGATAGAAGTAAGTGGTAACTTGTATTTAGTAGAGAGGTTGTAAAAGAGAGGTATGAGGATGTCCCAGCCGCTTGTGCCAAAGTTCAACAGGAGAGATCGTACTGAGAAGAGCAGTAGTATCATGAGATGCTTTAGAGGAAGGAAGAAGGGGATAGAGGCCTTGATGACAAGGTCTCTGATGAAGCACCTGATTGGTATGCTTGTCCTGAACAATATAACCACAGGAATCAAAAATGATTCTACAATGGTTATCTAGGGCAAACTTATGTACAAAAAGAAGATTGTGAGAGATTTGGGGAACATGGAGAATACTATTAAGATGGAAAAGATGTGTGGGAGTAGGAAGCAAGCCATTACCTGAGTGGGTGACAGGCACTGTCTGTCCATTACCAATTGTCACAGCTGTTGGTGAGTTGTAGTTATGCACTGGAATGACAGCATCCCGTGTCACATGTGCAGTAGCACCAGAGTCAAAATACCAAGGCCCTGATGACTGAGTAGATGGTGACTGCATACCAGATCCTGCTGGAGTAGATTGAGGCTGTGATGATACCACAGGGTTAACATTTTGTCCAAATGAAGTAGCAGACCCATAACTTGGTGATTGAGACCAAGGTTGAACGTTGAGAACTGACGGAGTAGTGTAGGGTAGTGGATTGTTGGTTTCATAAGAAGGGATGGTGGATGGAGACATCACATGTTGTGATACAGGTGGAAAACCACAACTGTCATAATGACCTTGAGATGTGATCATAAAAGCCTGAGGAGGATAAGACATTGCAGTCCCAAACCCATGTGACTGTGGTCTTCCAAAAGCATTAAAATTCTGACCATGTCCAAACAAACTTGGCCCAGTAATTAAGTAAGATGACTGTGTAGACTGAGGTCTAGAGGGTCTATAGTTCAAATTTTGCCTATGATAGCAACTTGATGCCTGATGGTTGGTTTTTCCACAAATTTGACATTCACCACCTGCACCAAAAAGGAAAGACGACTGGCCTCGATTTCTATTCCCATTACCATAACTCCTGTTGTTTCTATTCCCACCATAGTTATTTGGTCCAGAAAAACTATATTGAGGAAGTTGTGAACCAAAAGAAACAGGAAATTGATACTGTGAAGGTTGTGCAGCAACTGGTGGTTGAATCACATGAGTAGTATTAATAGTAGAAGATGAACCAGATGTTCCTCCTGTAGATGAACCGCCACTGTGCTGTGCCACTAGTATAGTAGAGGGATCAATGTGCTCAAAATCCTGACAGAGATCCTCTGTCATCAACATTGAAGCAAGACCACTAAATGTAAGAGGAGCAGTTTCAGCCCTAGTTCTAATGGCTTGCTTGAAAGTACGATATTCTGGCCCCACTAAACCACGAAGAGTGTGGAATACCAGTTCCTCATCATCCATATGTGATCCAGAAGATTCTAGTTTCAGAAGAATCCCTTTAATATAATCCAGATATTGTTCCATAGATGTTGTCTTTTTCAAGGTATATAAACGATTCTTGAGATCTTGGATATGTGTACGGGAAAGAACACTGAACTTTTCTTCCAATTTACCCCAGAGTTCGTATGTATGCTTTACACCAACAACATGAGGAAGAACTTGAGATGTCAAAGTAGCAGTTATGCAGGCTAACAACATACGATCTATCATCTCCCATTTGAGAAATTCTGGATTCGAGACCTTATTTCCTGAAGCATCTAGGATTTCAGATTGGGGAATATTGAACGTTCCATTAGCATACTCAAACAAACAGTTTGCTTTCAACGCATTCTCAATTTGAACTTTCCAGGTGAAATAATTCGATGATTCTAACTTGATTGTGACAAACGACTGAAAATTTGCGATCAGAAAAGCGAGAGAAGAGGGCAAATACTCTGTTGTAGAAGACGATGCCATTATTGTTGCAGAGAAGTAGAATCGGAGAAATAGAGACAGAGATTGAACTGCGGCTTGATCGATCAAAGATTGTTGACTTACGTCTTGAGTGGCTCTGATACCATGAAAACTTTTAGAGAGTAATGCTAGGGTTTACTTCAAAACTGAAAATGATTTACAGATCGTGTTCTTGATTGATTGAAACAGAATACCGAGGTGGAGCTTATATAGCTCTGAGTTTATACACGTGACAGAATTTCCAAACAGAAATACAACTAAACCACTACTTAACCACTAACTAACTGCTTGACCATTTAACAAAACTTAGTGGGGAGTAGAATCTGCTGCACTTGACTCTACACTTGGATCTGCTACACTTGCTAACACAAATAACTTGAAAAAGAATGGGTTCAGTGATTTTGATCCAGTTTTTGTGTCCATTTGTGTTTCATTTCTTTTCAAGTTATTTTTGTTCCAATGACGCACTTAACGATATTCGATCAAGTTAATTTTTGGTACACTTGTAGTAATCGATGAGCTCTACGCATCAACGTCTCCAATCGTTCAAACGATGCCAGCATGACCGCACCATAGGTGCACAATTTAATGTTCAGACATGAATTTACTCACAAGAGAACTTAAATCTAGAAAATTTGGAGTAAAGGGTTGAAATTTCTTTTGGTGGTCTATTCTATCCTTATTAGCCACCAATAATTTTGATTTTTGAAGGATCATTTCACAACTGTTAATCTTTCCACGTGAATCATACAATGACAATCGAAGGTTGGTAAACATTTAATTGTTGTTTCTTTTGGTTTGTTTTTGGGTATGTGGTCCGCGAAAGTGAAACTCAAAAAATATTTCCCGAAGTTTCATGTGCTCCTTAATTTATACTATTTGGGCTCACATTCGGATACAGAAAATCACAATTAGCCAATTATGTTACTCCTTTCCTATGTACGCTTTGCAGGAAGGCCTAGTTTTCCAAAAAAATTTAGTAATTCAGTTGTTAAAATCAACTATGATTTTAGCAAATGAGTTCACCAGATGCTAAAATCATGATTTTGAAATTAAACATTTAATTTTTTTATTTGAAATAATATGATTTTAGCAATTGAATTGCTAATTTTTTTTTTTATAAAAAAACTAGGCCTAAATAGACCTTCCGAGGTCTATGAGCTCTAGTCCAAATGACATATCACTAAAGGCGAGGCAGTATTGTAGTGATGGTTCATACCCACGCCCCCTTCTCCCTGAATATAGAGTAATGTAAGTTCTCTCCAGATATGACGGATCAAATTAAACAGAATTTTCAAGGCATATCTCGTTTAAAACACGAGCCCTATTGGGCCAATTTTATCTCATTTAAAAATGTATACATCAGGTCCTATGTCGCATAGAGTGGTAAGAATACGATTAATTAAAGGAAAAAACGAAAATAGCCAGTTTAATGTGATTTACTGTTTACTCAGAACAATATAAGTTGACCAAAATCAATCCGAGGAATTTGTTGTAGTATAATTTTTATCCACATGGAAATTGTCTTACGCCGAGGTTATTGGGTACAAATTCCTATTGTCAATCTTTCACATTCTTGGATCTCTTGAATCGGATCTGATCAAATCTCCACCATCCTACATAACTCTTGTAAGACATGGAATCACGTTAGTGCTTAGCCAGATAGTGATGAGTCTGATGACCTATAGGTATTCCGATGGATAAGTCATTTTCAATTCGGAGAAGGAAAGTACAAAGTTTGAATGAGAAAAAACAGCATATTACACTGAGGTTTAGTATTGTAGTTTATACATCAAAAAACCTGGGGGTACACCCCTTTTGGCACCGAAAATGCACCCCACACTTTCGGGGACCCGCTTTTGGGTCCCACATGAGTGATCCGAACCGTTCATTGTTCTTAAAACATTTTTCCGAGGGGGCCCACAAAAAATCAGCTCAATCGAACGGTTAGAAATGCTTGAACCAAAGTCTCACCGTTTCAAATCAAAACTCCTTTTGGCACAGAAAATGCACCCCACACCTTCGGGACCTGCTTTTGGGTCCCACAAAGTTGATTTGAAACGGTGAGACTTTGGTTCAAGCACTTCTAACCGTTCACGTAAAACGTGATCGCGCACGTGTGGCCAGACCAGGAGTGATGCCATGTGGCCGGGGACTGAACAGCTCGGCAATGATGCATTTCCACCCCTTCTATATGTCACCTTGCAAGACCTGACCCAACCCAACCCCCAGTCTGCCCGTAATGCTTCAGGCAGAGTGACCCGTTTGGTCAGTTATGGAGCATTAGATTTGGATGTCGGATTTGTAACGCCCCGAAAATTGGATATGTTAATAATTCAATATTGTAATTTATTTAAATAGAAAATCCAATTCATTAAAATTCCATGAAAAAATTTAATAAATTCTTTTTAACAGAAAGCAAAAAAAAAAAAAGCTTTCTTATTACAAACCAGAATAAATAGACCTTTAACATTGTCGGAAAACTTAAACATTTATTTAAAATTCAACGGAAAGGAAAGGGCAGAGCCATCTAGCTAGAGATCTACTGGTACAACCACGACTCCGACACTTCATAACCTTCTTGCTACTCCATTCCCTCGAACTTAGCAAGCGGTTCCTCTTCTCCTTCTGTACCTGGCGTTGGGGACGCCAGGAGCCACAAAAGTAGCATCGTGAGTAGTAAAATTACACTCAATAGGACACCAAAACTACCCTTTTACAAAAATATACTCATGCAACAGCTAAAACACATGAGACATTAATTTAAGACATAGAACAACATTTCTCAACATAATAAATTCAGTAAATTTACTACTCTGTCATCAACTCAAGGTTTCATAATTTTTGTTACCATTTGAAATAAATAATTTTCATCAACGACTTTTACCCACAGTATACTCAGGTGCTTGATCACACATCAAAGTCACCTCAGGGTATACTGTGCATGGCTCACGATTGATCACCCATTGATCAATCTCTATCCGGCATCGGTTCCCACCCACAGTATACTTTCGGCGCCCGATCACACAGCAAAGCTACTTAAAAGTATAACTGCGCATGACTCAAGACCCATACCGGACGGACACATCTCATTCTCCAAATCCGATAATTGAACACTAATCTTTTAGTTTATTAATTTAACCACAATAATTATTTACCCAAATCTAATGGTTTAACAAATCACCAATAAGCAAACACATGCATTCGATTATAGCATGAAATGAAAAGTTAACGGAAATTGACTATCTCGAGCCATGCATGTCAGTTATAAATCCAGCCACTAAAATAACAAACGGTTTCCAAAAATCACAAAATTTTACAGTAATATATTTCATTAAATTTTACACAAGTTCACTGTTTTGATCGAAGTCTAAATCCAGTCCTAAACGAAGCAAAATAGCGTTTTAAGCTAGACAGTGAATCTGTCCTGAAACTGTTAAGTTCAGCCAACTTCGAAAAATCACAGTTAATTCTAAAAACCTCGGATTGAAACGAGTTCTATACAGAAGTTGCTTAAATTTTCGAGATCTACAACTTTGAAGATTTACGTTTTCTCTAAATCCAAACAGAAATACCCAAAAATTAGCAGATTAGAACAGCACACAAGAAAATGGTTTTCGTCTCTTTGGTTCCGTTTTAGACTTACAAAACCTTATCGGTTGGAAACAAAACCGCAAAAAAAATGATCTCACATCATATTCATATCATCACTATATTTAGAAATATGTAGATACACGAAAACACAAAAAATAGTATACTTAAGTAAAAAGTGAGTTTTAATGTCCTACCTTTCCTCCGGAGGTATAGCGCGCTTCAAAAGTGATAGGATTTAATGTTGTTGAACGGTTACGTTCTTGGAATTTAAATCTATGAAAGAAACGGTATTATTCACGAGAGAGAATCATGAAAATTAAACGGAAGAGAAAGAAGAACGTTTACTGCACGAAAAGAGACAAACCAAGAACGAGGGCCTGAGAGAGAGAGTTGATGTGGAAGGACAATGGAAGTGGTATTATTATTTTTCTACTGCCGAGATTTTGGAGTATTGGGGAAGAATGGAATAAGGAAGTGAAGAGAAGAAGAAAAAGCATAAGGCAAAGGGAAATTATAAAATGAAGAAAGTAATAAAGGAAATGAGGGAGTAATTAGGACATGGAAAATCCATATAGGAAGGAATGGGATATGAAAATGAAGTTGGTAGGATTTTTTTTTTTCGGAGAATTATATTACTTACTTAGGCAAGATTTCTACCTTACTTAGGAAGCAAATTTTACAAAAAGAAAACTTAGATTAGGCAATATACAATCTAGAAAAATCTAATTTTAGGGAAGCAAATAATTGTATAAACGTATAAATGGAAATGCTAGGGAATTAATACATATTGAAACTAGTTTATATATATAGCATGCCAATAAAGCTTATATGTATTATATTTAATTAAATAATGTAACTACTAAAATTACGGTCTTTACAGGATTTGTTGAGCCTACCCCAGGATGGGCCCAATTACACGGCCCACCCGGCCTACTTCAACACGTAGGCCTCCTTTGGCTAAATACAAAAAACTAGTTTTTTGGTTTTTGGGGTTTTGTCCTTATTCAATTTTTTTTTTGCATTTGTTAATTTTTGGTCAATTTTTTGTGGTTTCTTGGTTTGTCTCGACGAGAGGAATCTAGAAAGTATAAAATTATTAACCAAACTTAAAGTTTTGTGAATAAAAACGAAAAATTATGGCAAAAAACTAGTTTTTAGGTTTATTTTTCGTCTTTATTTACAAAACTGTAAGTTTGACTAATAATTTTATACTTTTTAGATTCCCCTCGTCGAGATAAGCTAAGAAACCACAAAAAATTGACCAAAAACTAACAAATGCAATTTTTTTTTGAATAAGGACAAAACCAAAAAAAACTAAAAAAGTAGTTTTTTGTATTTAGCCAAACCACCTCGTAATGTAGACAGTTTTATCATTTCCTACTCTGCCTTGGTGGCTCACTTTCTTTCTTTCTTTTTTGAAGGGACCCAATATTCCAATACTATTATTATAAGCACAATTTCCGTGCCTTGATCCTATAATATAACGCAGGCTCGCTCAAGTTGTGTTTCATTCGTCATGTGTTTTGTTGGCAGATGAGCAATGTGATATATAATGGTATAATGGTATATGGTGAATATTCTAAACATTCCCGATATGACCCGATTTCTCTGCGGTCGCTCTTCGATTGTTTATCTCGAAAAATTTAATGTTTTAGATTTTAAAAATACTTTTGTATAGTCGAAATTAGAAGGACGACTCTTTATCGTCCAACCTAAAAACCACTAACAATTAAAATATACTCCTACAAGAGAGTCTCTTGGGATTTCAGGCCATAGTTAAAGCAGTCAAAAGAAGTGAACTACCAAGAAATGTATAAGGCGATCTAAAACTTCATTTCATCAAGCAAAACTGAAACCAACAAAATAGAAGATGGTCCCTACCCATGATGTGCACCATAGAGAACATGGGGAGTACTATCTTACCGAGAAAAACTTGCATGCCAAACGGGTACTACCACAAGGTACCCATCGGCGCATCCGAGTTGTCCAAACATGTTTTGGACGGTCCAAATTGAAAGGGTAACATTTTTATAAATTTCAGGTGCAAATTTACCCCAACAAATTTGGATCGTTCAAAACATGTCTGGACTGTTCGAGTGCTCAAACGGGTACCACGTGATGGTAACTTATCCACTGTAAGTTTTTCTTAACAGAGCAACATAATTGAACTTGCCCCAAACCCTCTACTACCTCAAGTTTTTTCAAGTGTATGACATGTCTTTCCCCCAATTATCTGATGATAAATCTTATGTTAAATAAATATTAATTCGATTGCCAAAAACAAACTTTAAAATTCGTGAACCATAAGAATCAAGCTTTACTAAAATCTGGAACTTGACCAACATGCACCCTCATAATGTCCGACTCAGCAAGATTGGGGTTATCTTCCTTTTTCCATCCACAAACATGTGGACGTCAGATGAATATTCAAGATTACACTCTTCAATAATGGACGACCAAACAAGTTTTTGGCTATTTGCATAATGATGCGATGTGTCATTCACTGTTCTTTTTTCTTTTTTTCCGGACGGTCTAGGCAGGGACTGAGTCGGAAATTTCACTACACATGGGCAAATTTGTTACCCAAATACTTTGCAGGGGCGAATCTATATAATTCATGAGAATTTTTTTTTCTTTCTATATAATTCTAGAGGTTTTTTTTTTGTTTGCAGGGGCAACCGCCCCTACTGGCCCCCCTCTGGCTTCATCACAGGGTCTAGGGTGTTCAAGTCAGCTTACGTGCACCTCGACCAATCACATCTCCGATCTTGTCAAAGGCGTAGACCATCCACGCCGGAACTAGGAGATTCACAAGAAATTGCTCCTTCTATCCCCAAACTTTTTTCCCAAACACTACTTATTGTTGTCCTAAATTTTTTGTCCCAATTCAAAACTAATGGGGAATTAACTAATGAAATTCCACTTATTAACCATTTCTTTTTTAAAGTACATACACATATGATGATGTTTTAAAGGGAAAAGGGAGGAAAAAAAAGTATGACAAGCGAAATGATTATGTTTTCCCTAATTAGTTGAAATTCCTAAAATGAACTAATAAATTTGAACTAAGGGAGTAATTTCTTGCGACTTAACCACGAGAATCAAATGCTGATCAATTGTGTGGAGAACAAACCCACCAACCATCCGGACATACCCTTGAGGCTTTCTTCTTTTTTGCATCCATTGAAGAAAAGGAAGTGAAACTTCTATTATTTTCCAGTTTCCACATGAATAAAACCCATCCTCGGTGCCTACTAGATCTAGGGGGAATCCCCCTTCTGAAATTCTGAGGATAGATCATAGTTTCTGCCCAAAAAAATAGAGACAGAAAACCCTGACTAGATCTATGGACAAAGGATTGCAGATTTGTCCTAGTCAACTCCATTTTGCAGATATGTACATTCATGATCCAAAACAAGTACCATAACTCAGGGAAATGGAATCGGGATCCTATGTAATGTACAAATTTGCTTTTAAATAAACAAATAAAGTTAGTACATTTCTTTGTATACCACCAAACGAAGATACAGGAAACCAAAAACTAGGGATTGAGAAACAGAAAATCGAATGATTTGGGATGCTATATGGCACGGGGATAAACTTGCAGCCAAATAATTCAAGATAAAAGGGAAGGAATTTACAGAGAAATGGGGGAAAATTACACCCCCCCCCCAAAAAAAAAAAAAACCGTGGGGGAAAAAAACAAGGGACTCTCTGATGCGCTTCCGCATACAAAACCTCTGTGATTTAGTATTAGCTTCAATCTTGTATCATTCTATTGTGGTATTTGTGCCTTGCAAAAAAAAAATTGTGGTATTTGTTAAATCAGACTGTACTCTTTGTATCCTATTTATAGCGAACTCGACTTCTTCCATGCTGTCAATGACTTGAGAAAATTCATGACCTGAATGAATGAACAGAAATAAAAAAATGAGTTCTCCAGACTAATACAATCAGAAAAGAAAAAAAAAAATAGAACAGACAAACGCAGAGGTACACTTGTAGGCATCAATTCAAAAGTGCGAACGAACATTGTCAAAAAGGGCAGTACGAATGCTGCCGGAAGTGAATATGAAAAACCCACACGCTGTTGAATGGTTCCATCACAGATAAAGAAACGTGCATTTGAGTTTATATATCAATAACAATCTCTTAGATGTCGTTCGTCAGATGCAAGATTTCATCTTTTCAACAGAAGAAGCCAAGTCAAATTATTTTTCCAACAGAAGACAAGCCAGTTGCACCGAGTTTGGAAGTTCACTAGTTCCATTCCCCTTTAATAAATAAAACCTACTTTCGGTCATGAAAAATGAAAAATAATCAGTACCTCTGAGGGGTCCCTGAGAGAATAAAATGCATTGCTTTCCTTCGGCACAGATGACACCAGGATTCCATAACCACGATTTCCTTCCCTCAGAACCTGTTAAATAGTAAATGCCATCTTCATTTGTTATATGTTCAAAGAACAATGAGAGCCTATGTAACTATCGGACAGAAATACTGGTAATAGTATTTGGGGTTAGTCCAGTGTTACCTTGAATGCATCTTCGTCAGTCCGGTCATCTCCAACATAAATTGGGAGCACATCGTCACAATTACTTAAGCCTGCATCACTTTCTTTTATCATTCAATTGCTTGAAATCAAATTATCCTTCACTACGACAAACAGTGAATGAGTGAACACAGAAACCAGATATTAACTTACCCAATGACTCAAGTAAGAACTCCACAGCTTTGCCCTTATCCCAATCAAGCACAGGCCGAACCTCTAAAACCTGAAATAGTGGAAAACAGAGCAAATGTTTTGTAAGAAGACAAGCAAAAGAGTACTAACTTCGAAATTAGATAAGTCTAAAAGCCATCATCAAGACAAACCTTCCGTCCATGTGTTAATCGGAGACAAGGGTAGTCCTTTAGTGTTATCTCGACACATTGTGCAATTGTGGTCCAATACTGAAATAATCCAAAGAAGCTCATAAATACAAATCCATTGTTGTTGGGGACAAAAAAAGGAGTTGCTGAAATGTCTAATTCAACTCTGGTGCTTAGAATAACCCTTACCTTCTCATCCACATTACGGTAGTGAACAGAGACACAAAACTTGTTGTTCTCCACATTTGCCCCTTTAATGTCCTTGGTTGACTCAAGAAGGGATCTAAAAACCTGATCAAGCATGGCTAAATCAGAACATATTTCTACTATAGACCGAAAAACCAAAACTCTTATGCTAGTACAAAGTATTGTATATGAGTGCAATAAGACGGCTACCCACCTCCTCGATCATAGGTAAGAATTTACTGGCAGGCTGGAAAAGGTTAACTTCTTTACCCTTTTAACACAAGAAAAGAAATGCATGAAACCAAATCAAAGAAATATTTCAAGAGAAACAGACGATTAAAGCATAATATAAGTGTGCAAGAAAGACAGGTATCTAAGCCAATTACCTGCTTGTCAGTGGACCTAACACAGTCTAGATGGTCATTCGTCATAGGCCGAACAGGGCCCATAATGTCCATCCCGTGACTTCCAGCATAGTAGAGTTTTGCTAGTCCAACAAAATCGTACACCTGAATGTGCAGACCGACTTTCAGTAAAGATAAAAGATGACCTAAAAATTATATCTGAAGATATGTATGCATGCACACTGATGCACATTTATGTGATGCCAAAGAAGCTATCCAAATGACACCAAGGCGTTACTGTTGGAACAGATAACTGTACCTTGTCACGGCTTCTGCCACTTACGATTGCTGTTGGGAAGTACTTCGCTACATTCCTCACAGCATTGCGCATCTGTGACCAAGTTACAAAGCATCAAACCTATGAATGTATTACAAATGTGTTTTTACAAGTCAAAGTTAAAAGAATAGAATCTCACAGCATCAGACATGAAGGCACGGTCTGGGTTGTCTATGATAGGGGAAAGAGTCCCATCATAGTCCAAAAACAATGCAATCCTCTTGCCCTTCGCGTAATTCGTTATTTGCTCAAAAGATGCAAGTGCTGAGGGATACTTCAGCTGCAGCACAAAAATTGATGGTCAAATAATTGGTCTAAATATTCATCCCATTAAAGATCTGAGGATTAACAAAACATTGAGGGAAAACTTACCATCCAGTTTCTATAAGCAACTTCAGTATCAGTTGCTGCCGGCTCAGTGCCAGATTCTTTAGCTTTCTTCCTATGGCTAGGAGATGAGGATTTCATTGCATCCAGCCAAGAGCAGGACCGGACATCATCAACCATAAGAGATTTCCTCTTTGGAATTGTTAGGACTAGTCCATGAGGAAAAACTACACCAGGGGGTGAGTAAAGGCTAGAATAGATGCCCACTCTTACCTTGCCCAAGGTTATGGGTGAAGGATCAGTGAGAACAGGAGCATTGTGATTAGATTTCATGTCCATCAAGTCCAGCTTTGTTCAAGAAGATATCAATTTGAAAACTATCTGACAGTTCACGTTTGGTTCACACAACAGCAATGCCAACTTCAGAAAAAGAACTTTAATCAACCCTCAGTCTTACAAGTAAGTCTTGATTTCACAAGCAAACTGTGACGAAACCAGGCAACAGAAAGATTCCTGCAAAAAAATATACATTGGAGCAATTATGTCTGAGCCATGGTATCGCAAAAAAGTTGTGTCACTTCCACAAGGTATACAAAAAGAGAAATATTTGACGTACAACAAAGGAAAAACTGCAACATAGTGCATGGTCATAAATAGGCCATGAACACCCTAATTACCCCGTAATGCAGGCCACCCAAATAACTAAATCATAGGACTAAAAGCAGTGAGGGAAAAAGCTTAGACAGAAACTGGCATTCTCAAGTGCAGAATCATTTGAAAGAATCCCCAAGCAAATAATGGATGAATCAAACATAGTTTGAAAACCAAAATACATACAGATTTGACAACAAAATCAACATGTCATGACCTTTCTACCTAAAATCTCATTACCAAGATAACGACAAAAAATTGGAAATATCAACCTTCCCTTCAATCCCTTGGGACACAACTGATGGGTACTAGTAGTTACTACAAGAACAGCTTGTATTGTCTGGATAGGCACAAAATCTTTTAGATTTGTAGCTGACATGAAGGGATGAAAAAAGACTTCACACATTCATTTTGTCATCTAGTCTTCTTAAAACCAGATAAATTCAACCAAAAAGAGGCTTGAGATTTCCAAATTGGAATACATACAGCAATGAATTCTTAAATAGAAATCTGTGATATGTTCATGCAAGAATGGGACACCACGATGCCTAGGGATGGTCATCTCGGCCGACCCGCCCCTATCCAACCCGTCCCCTACCCATTCGGGGAGGGGATTCGGGGATTTTTTCGGGGATCGGGTAGGGGATGGGGATTATTTTTAAAAAAAATTGGGGGGGGATGGGTAGGGGATGGTATTGTTAGTCCCCTACCCGATCCCTCCCCCCATCCCCCCCCTCCCCATTCCCCGCACCTCCCCGACCCTCCCCGCATCCCCGTTCACTCATATATATTAATTTATTATATATATATATATATATATGTGTGTGTGTGTGTGTGTGTGTGTGTGTGTGTGTGTGTGTGTGTGTGTGTGTATAATATATATTTATATTATAAATACATAAAATATTCTTTTCCCATATATTTATAACTTAGAGTTAGGGTTACTTTTTTTTTTCCAGGTAAATATTCTCTTTTTTTTCTTCACATGTTCACAATCACAAAATTACCCCACACTTCATCTCTCAACTCTCGCTCTCACCCCAAAACCCGTGTCATCTCATTGATCTCAACTCTTCGCGTTGTTCACGGCGCCAACAACTCGAGCTTTTTTGTTCACAGTCCTCTCTCTCTCTCTCTCTCTTCGATCTGAAATCTCCTCTCTCCGTTCTCTTTCCGGTGAATACATAAGCTTTTTCAGGTATGTATTGAAGCATTCTTAATCTACACTTACAGTTTACATACGTCTCTTTTCTGTTCATATATGCTATCATATTGCCTCGATCGAAAGTGTGGATCTAGAAGTTTCATTTTCGTTTTCATGAGTTGATGTCTGTGAGGATTTTTCCCGTGTATGCTACGTTGACAGAGGTTGATGTCTGTGATTTTGTGGTTGAACCATAAAATTGGTTCATGACGTTTCCCCGCACGAAAATATGTACCTCTTTCATATATTTACATATGACAAGTGCATTTCATTTTGGATCCCCGAATCCCCATGGGGATCCCCGTTCCCCGCATTGGGGCGGGGATGGAGGTTAAAATAAAATCCCCGGTGGGGATCGGGGAGGGGATGGGGATTGATATAGATTCGGGGATCGGGGATGGAGATAGTGGTATCCACCCCCTACCCTCCCCATGCCCATCCCTAACGATGCCAAAGTTCATATGGGCCTTATAAGTTAAAGAATACTTGCAGCAACAAAAGAATGACCTGCACATTCCAATAATCTCAGAATACTACCTATCATTGAATGAGTTAGGGATTGCGAAGGAGTGCATGTATATAACTAAACATACTTGTGCACCACATAACCCAAATCTTATGTGCCAATACAGAATAATTGCGATCACTAATCAAAGGTACCCAACAAAACAATACTAGGAAATAAAGTAAAATTGTTGCAAGTAGATTATAATCTAAGACACTGCCATACTTTTGTTGCTAATCCCACATCCCATAGCAATCACAAATATGATCACAAATTTTCCATACACTGTGAATCTGTGATAAAATGGAGGAAATAAAAGAAACAAGCAATTCTTTCTTTTTTCAACGGACTTTGCAGATTTCGTATAGTTCCTCAACAGCATCTTAAGCCCAGAATATTAGGAGACACCACGTATAGAAAAAGAACAAATTTTCGGTTTTGGGATATTATAAAAGCTTTGACATTCTACTCTTGTTTGTTGTTGGAACTTATGGCTCATATGGTGTGTATGATAGGCACGGAGAAGTTCCTAGTATCGATGTGCAAGTTGGGAGGCAATTTAATAGAGGCGGTATCGATATAGGGTTTTCCCTGTATCGATACCGAGGCACCTATTGGCGAACAAAATGTATGGATATCGATATAGGGAAAGACCTGTATCGATACCGAGCGGCTTAAAACAGTCGTGAACGGTGTTACAAGGGTATTATAGGTATTTAGGCTATTATCCTAGTCAGGGTTGGAATAGGAGTAGAGTTCTGGTATTCAGGCTATAATTCTAGTCAGGGTTGGAATAGGAGTAGAGTTCTCTTATAAATACTCTCTATTGTAAAACCCTAAGGTGTGCTCATCAATAAACGACTATTCTGTGTGCTTCCGTGGACGTACCCGGTTTTGGGGAACCACGTATATTGCTGTGTTGATTTCTTTACTGTTTTTCGTATTGATCATTCTGTGCGTGTGGTGATAATCTCTCCAACATTTGTTTTATCCGACTAGTAAAGTAGGAGCGATCACGACATTCACAAAACAGACAATGTGTTGTACTCCCTCCATCCCAAAAAGTTAGTTGACTATGAGAAGATCTACAATTTTTGGATCAAAAGATAAAGCACTTGCGTTTATAATTTGAAAGTTTTTAAAACCAAACTCAAGAACAATTGAGATCTTTAATTTGGTGCAAAGAAATTCGAGAAATTATTTACGGAAGTACTTTATGTTTTCATCCGAAAATCGCACTTTTTTTATAGTGTACTAACTTTTTGTGATGGAGTGAGTATTCATTATCACAAATAGTAATTGACAAAAAAAAAATCAACTAAAAAAAACAGAAGGTTATAAAGTGAAGATGAAAACAATGACCATATCACCATCAACTCATTCAAACACAGTTTTCTGGCCGACAAAATATCATCAAGAAAACAGCAGTGGTCTTGTTGTAGGGGGGAACGGTAAAAACTGAACCAATCAACCATGAAACTAAGTAATTTGGCCTAAATATTTGTTTACGTACTGGTAGGGGGGAAAGGGTAAAAACTGAACCAAACAACCAATGAAACTAGGCAATTTGGCCTAAATATTTGTTTACATAATTTTATTCATCTTTTTCTGATTTTTTATTATATGTGTCAAATTTATTGGATTAATCATCCGTAAGGAATCTAAAGAGGTAATAACTACAACCAAAAGTCAAAAAAAGTTCACTAAAGATCAAAAAAAGATTTGAAACAACTGTCTTTATTGTCTTTAGTGTCATTTTATTCCAGCTCTTTCTTAATTTCGGTCAGTATGTTAATACATATCTGATTCTCTAGTTAAGATGAATGTTTAATTTAAGATTTTTTTATGAAAAAAACTAAACAAAAAATCACTAAAAGCCAGTAACCCAGACTATCTTAAAGGAAAATTAATTTGGGCCAAACTCACTCAACAAATTTGGCATAATATCCCTTGCTTTCCCAAATGAAGCCCATAAACTGGCAACAAAGGATGAGAACTTTGTCGATGCCAAAGAGATACGGAGTACTATTTCTTACCAATCCCGAATCCCCACCCTCCTCCCAGTAATATTATATTTCAGCTGAATCCGATACAAATTAAAATGATAAATAAAAAAATTCCCAGAATATTTTTGCTTGATATGATACTTAAACAAATCCAAACATTTGAATTGAATTACTATAGGCCTTATTATATTCGATATCTCATTCACAGTAATCAGATTCTCGTTTTCTCCTCCGTCTGAATTGAGAGAGAGAGAGAGAGAGAGAGAGAGAGAGAGAGATTGATTTACTCCATTTGCTCAGAAAAGATAAGCCTATTCAACTTTGTTGATTCCACACTTGGGAAAATGATAGAAGATCCACATCAACAGTTACCCCACCCTTTTCCGTCAAAAGCATCAATTCGAAAAATCATTTCTCGCCGTACACCAAATTTCCAAAAGGCAAAGCACAAAATCTAAAATAAAATACCGGAATTGAATAAACCGTGAGTCGGAAATTCAAAAAGACAGCACAAATTTATCATAAATTAATCTTCACCTCTCTTTTTTGGTAGAAAAGGAACGTGCATTATGAAATTAAACATCCATAAATTAATCTGAACACCGAGTTTACAAGGTATCAACAAAACCGTACCTCTTTTGGAGCGAAACGTCAGAACGTGTATGAAGAAACGAAATGCGAGCAAATCTTCGAAATGTAGGTTATGGAATCGAAAACAAGACCCTAGAAATTGCAGAGAGAGAGAGAGAGAGAGAGAGAGAGAGTATATGTGCTTGGCAATTGAATGCGAGATAATAAAGGGGAGGGAGAGAGAGAGAAGAGGAGAGTTGAGGGAGGAGGTTGGGTATTTATAGAGAGGGAGGAAGGGAATGGGTTTGGGTTTAAACTTTAAAGCGAGACTTAACGGAGAAGGCAAATGCGCGGTTGGTGAATCAGGAAACAGCAGCTGTAATTTCCATTAATAATTTAAAATAAAAAATAAAGTACTCCGAAAAAAAAATTCCAAAATTCAACGCGTGGGTTCCGAATCGTTCGTTACACCCCAAAAAAACTTTTCTTGTTGACCAAGAAAAAATTGCCTGCATTTTTTACTGGTCACTTTTCTGACAAGCTTGGAAGTTGAAAAATTAGACGATTCGAAAATATTGTAGAAATATTAGGACAGAAAAAAAAATAAATTGAAGACGTCCGGTAGAGAGATATAAATGGAAATTACATCGACCTCCCCTAAGCTTACTGACATTTTCACTGACCTCCCCTTTGGTTTTGAAAATTACGTTAACCTCCCTTACTTTACAAAATAATATACACACACCTCCCTTGCCGTTAAAATTGACTTAACTGTGTTAACTTTAAGTGCTAAAAGACTATTTTACCCTTCATCACAAACAATTTATGTTACATTATCATTACATATTTTATGTTAACACATATTGACTAAAAAGAGTAAGATATTAAATTGGACAAACCTTAAATAATTTTTAGATATTTAAATAATTTTAATCCTTTTTTAATATATAGTGTATTTTTTCCTTTTAATTTATGTAAATACTAATTTTCAGCCCCCTTTTTTAACATATAGTGTATTCTATTTTAAGTTTTGTCCAATTTAATATCTTACTCTTTTTCGTCAATATGTGTTAACATAAAATATGTAATGAAAATGTAACATAAATTGTTTGTGATGAAGGATATTATAGTCTTCTAGCACTCAAAGTTAACATCATTAAGTCAATTTTAATGGTAATGGAGGTATGTGTATATTAGTTTGTAAAGTAAGGGAGGTTAATGTAATTTTCAAAACCAGAGGGGAGGTCTGTGAAAATGTCAGTAAGCTTAATGGAGGTTAGTGTAATTTACCCTTCAAATTTTCGTTCTAATAAATTTGAACCATTCATGGCTCTTTTTTGAATATTTTCGAAAATATTCTTTCTATACCTTATTATTCGTATGTCTGAACGATTGTGTGTGTGTGTGTGTGTCTATGAGAGAGAGAGAGAGAGAGAGAGAGAGAGAGGAGTGTCAGTGGTTTTATATCTAGGACCATGTCTTGCTAGTTTTCTAAAAGGAAAGGAGAAAAGAAGGAAAAATAATTCATTTATTGTCATAATAATTTATCAAGATGAAGCAATGTGAGTTCTTTTGGAAATCGGAAAACCCTATAGTGCAGGGTGCACTACTAAGGTGTAGTGTGAAATTCAACCCGTTTATAATGCTTTTTAATCGTCCACATTTTCTAAAACCAGCTAATCTTACATGTAAGAATCTAGTTGAAATTTGAATCTTTAATTGTAGAGATGAACGACTCGAATAGACATTACACCCCTATACTGCAAGTAAGGCTGCAGACTCAGCTCGTTTAAAGAGACTCGATAAGTAAATTAATTTGACTCGACTTCTTCCGAGCCAAGATCAAGCACTACAAAACATGGCTCGCTCAGTTGCACCCCTCACTACAATAAAATCATGCTATGGCGAGGAAAAAAATTTGTCACTAGAGCATCAATTTTCCTCGCCTAAGGTATTAGCGAGGAAATATTTCCTCGCCCACTTTCCTCGCCTATACTGTGTCGCAAAAGGTATTTGCAAGGAAAAATCATTTTCCTCGCCTATTGTGGACAATTAGCGACAATTTTTTTCCTCGCCATTTCTAAAAAACTTCCGTCCGGCACTTGATACTACCGGCTACCAACAACCACCTGCGAGGAAAATATTCCTCGCCAATTCCATTTAGGCGATGAAATTTTTTGCCGCTAAATGTAGCACAATGCAAAAAAAAAATTAATGCTCTCCCAAGCTTCCTTCTTTGCTCTTGCTGGAGTTTGAACCCTTGACCTCTTCAATAACGCGCTTAGCACTTATCCACCCCATTAGCCTTGCATTTTACTGAATTGTATTTGACCTTAAAGTTTAATGCAACTAGTGGTAATGAAACATCCCAAAATCACTTAGGCCGATGCTAAATCTATTATTATGATTGATTGTTAGAATTTTACTTTAAAGCATGAATTTTACTATAATTTAATTTATTTCTTAAATATGGCAACTACTATATGGGGTGTTCCACAAACAAAGAACAGTTTTTTTTCAAAAATCAAGATAAATCATTATCTCATAATACATCACATAAAAATTCGTGAAAAACCAGTTTATTTTAAGAACACCGTTTGTAGAACACCCCTAAGTGCATAAATTTCTAAAGCCACAAAACTGCAAAATAAATTTCAACTTTGAAGTAGCTCCTACTCGAACTCCAAATCACTCAATCCACTACTGTGTAGTCACCTTACAAATCATTGACAATATTGCACAATTCAAATCATTAGCATTTAATTTTTTTCAATAATTTCTACCTTATTCTATGTATAATATATATAGATGTATAATTTATTTTAAAATAGCACCATCCAATCGTATATGTATTGAGGAAGAACAAGATCAACCATGGGTTGACATGATCAGTTTAAAATATATAAAAAAATAATAATCTTAGAAGTGGCAAGGAAATACAAATTTTATCGCCAACGGATACCTTTTGGCGATGAAATATGATTTTCCTCGCAAAAAGCCACTCTTTTGTGATGAAATATTTATTTCCTCGCCAAATCTAACCTTTTTGGCGATGAAAGATAATTTTGTCGCAAAAGAGCAGCTTTTTGCTAGGAAAATATGCATTTCCTCGCCAATGGGTACCCATTTGGCAACGAAAGCCGATTTCCTCGCCAAAAGCTCCTATTTGCCGACAAATCTGATTTCCTCACCAAAAAGACCCTTTTGGCAAGGAAATTTGAATTTCGTCACCAGATTTTGTCACCATTGGTAATTTTTGTTGTAGTGCCTAAGTGCACAGGCGTACAACAGGATTCCTATGTCCGCTTTCCAACATATCTCTCTCTTCAATATTCTTATTTTAGGATGAATGAGTAAACATTTTGTCTCAGATTTTATTGTTTTTTATTTTAAAATTTACTAGAAGATAAAGTATTTCATTTTATATAATATTTGAACCATTTTTCGTACCAATTTAAAGATTATTTTTTATTTCTTTAATTACGTCCAAAATTTTTAAAAATTATGCCCAAAAATTAATCTTGTCTTTAAATATGCATTGTTAAAATAAAAGTGAAGAATGGTAGGACGGACTACAGATCTGGGTGATAATTGAGATAATAATGTAGTGAATTGTTCTTTTGAATAGAACTACTTCTTTCCCCCACCATTTTACCGGAAAAACAATTTGTAAATTACTTTGTCTGTCCATGTTAGTTCATTTTCGACATTTATGTCATGTTTTAAATTATCTACTATATCTTTTACTTCCTTTGTCCTGATCTATTAGTCCTTTTTAGAAATTTGTGCCACTTTTTTAAATGATTATCTTATAACTTATAATATTTTATGTAATTTTAAAAACGTTATCTTATATAACTAATCAAGATCTATCAAACAAGATCTATATTAGATATAGAGATTAAGTTATTTCCACCATCAGTGAAAACAAAAGTTTCCTTCAAATCGATTGTATTGCTCCATGTGTCTAAACATTGGTCACAAATAGGAGAAAACATTCTTTTACACCGGTGGTATAAACTAAAGTTTTCTCCAAATCAATTGCATTGCGCAATGTGTCCATGTTCTACCTTTTGATACCACCGTTTGGACACATAGCGCAATGTAATCAATTTGGAGGAAATTTTGGTTTACACCGCCAGTATAAAAAAAAAAAAATTCCCCCAAATAGTAGAACATAGACATGTGGTGCAATGAAATGGATTTAGAGAAAACTTTTGTTTCCACCGGCGGTGTAAATAATTTAAATGTCTAATTTAAATTCTTAAAAGTATAATTATTTACCAATTTAAAAATATCACTAATTTTATATCTATTCGTAATAAAACAATGAACAAAGAAATCTAGATGGAGGGAGTAATTTATTATACAACTAATTAAAATCTATCAAATAAGATCCATTATATATATTTTTAAGAGATTTGTACTACAAAATATGGACACAATTTTTTTCAGTCCGACTATGTGTACGTATGCGCACAAACACATCTGGACCATCCATTTCTAGAATCTACGGTCCAAATTTTAAAAAACTTTTTCATGTAAGAGTTAATTCTTTTTACATAGGAGAGTTTTTTTTTTAAATTCGAACCGTCAAAAATACACACGACGGTTAAGATGCACCATCCGTGCATTATTCATACGCAGAGTTTGTTCACAAATAGGTTTTTTTAATTTTTTTTAAGGAACATAAAATAGTTGAAATAGACAATCAAACAGAGAGAGAGACGACGGCGGCGGAGAGGTAGTAATACGTAGGTGGAGGTAGAACGTATATAGCTTAGTTTGGCTAACTTGGAAAAATGGTTTATTGGTTTATTTGGTTTTGTCATTATTCAAAAAAAAATTTGCATTTGTTATTTTTCGGTCGATTTTTTGAGGTTTCTTGGTTTGTCTCGACAAGAGGAATATAAAACGTGTAAAATTATTAGCCAAACTTAAAGTTTTGTGAATAAAGACGAAAAATTTAGTCAAAAAACCGGTTTTTTGGATTATTCTTCGTCTTTATTCACAAAACTTTAAGTTTGGCTAATAATTTTATACTTTTTAGATTCTTTTCGTCGAGACAAGCCAAGAAACCTCAAAAAATCGACCGAAAACTAACAAATACAAAAAAAAATTGAATAAGGACAAAACCAAATAAACTAATAAACCATTTTTCTCAATTTAGCCAAACAAAGCCAGAGATTTCGGTCCTTTTAATTTACACCCAAAAAAGAAAGGTAAAAGTATTCAAAAAAGTGAGGCGCGTGAGTCTAGTACTGTTGCTTTACGACATTTTCGAACTGAATATCAGAGTAATACTCCCTCCATCCCAATTTTATGGTCCTTTTTAGGAATTCTAACTTAATAAGGGAACATAATCATTGCACTTTTGAAAACATGTTTTTCTTATTTTACCCTTCAATCATTACACTTTCTTACTTTTTTATTATTTTTAATTTCAAAATACAAGGGTATAAGAGGAAATTCCTTAACAATTACTCCCTCCGTCCCAATTTCTTGGTCTTTCTTTCCATTTTGGGATGTCCCAAAATATTTGTCCCACTTCTAAAAACATCCATCAAAATTGTGTCACTTTCCAATTTTACCCTTAAAAAGTATTTTTCTCATCTTAATTGGCTAGTTTATTATCTTTTATTTTATAATAGTTTTTATGATTTTGAAAATTTTGTATAATAAAACTAATTGATATCTATCAAACAAGATCCATATTGAATATATTTTGACTTTCATATAATAAATTAGCCTCACAAATTTGGTCACAGTAATATTGACTGAATTTAGGGGCAAAATAGAAAAGTCAATACAAAGTTTTCACACTTCTTAAAAACACGCTTCCCCAAAAGGGGCCAAGAAATTGGGACGGAGGGAGTACTCATTTAGTTTTGAAATGAGACAATTTTTTTGGGACAAAAAAAAAGTGTCAATTGGGACTATAAAATTGGGACGAATAGAGTAATTAAAACTGCCAGCAAACAGACTGGGAGAGATTTTGGAAGAAAGCGCGACGGACACACGTGGAAATTGACCCTTGGCCACACACAATTCGGAGTCACGGACACCTGTGTTCTTGTCAGGCCTTACGTGGCCACGTTACATCTGGGGCCCGCCACACAGGTTGGGATGCTCATATGTTACTTTCACATATTGCTCTAGGAATCTTCCTCATGCTACGTATGCATAACGCTAATCTGTGATGGAGAAGGTTTTAGTGATGGAGAAGGTTTTAGGCTTGCTTTGGGTAAATTAAAAAAATTGGTCTTTTGGTTTTTTTATTTTTTTTTTATTCAATTTTTTTTTTTTTGTATTTGTTAATTTTTTGTCGATTTTTTTGTAGTTTTTCGGCTTCTCTCGACGAAAGAAATTTAAAAAGTATAAAATTATTAGTCAAACTTAAAGTTTTATGAATAAAGACGAAAAATAATCCAAAAAACTAATTTTTTGGATTGCCACCTTCATCTTTATTCACTAAACTTTAAGTTTGGCTAATAATTTTATACTTTTCAGATTCCTCTTGTCGAGACAAATCAAGAAACCACAAAAAATCGACTGAAAACTAACAAATGCAAAAAAAAAAAAATTGAATAAAGATAAAAGCAAAAAAACTAAAAAATCAGTTTTTTCAATTTACCCAAACCACCCCTTAGTGACGAACTCCATCGATTTAGGTCCTGTTTCGTTAAAAAAAAATAGTTTTGTTTTAATTCAAAAACTACCTCATTCCACTAACAAAAAATTACTTAGTTTTTTTTTCAAAACTAAAAACCAAAAAACTAGTTAGTGGAATAAGTTAGTTTTTTTTTTTTTTTTGCAAAACTAAAAACCAAAAAACTAGTTAGTGGAACAAGTTAGTTTTATTGCAAAACTAAAATATCCAAAAAAAAACCAAGTTAGTGGAACACTCCCTAAGTGAGCATGCAGTCATTCATGAGGTTGGAAATGGATCGAGCCATTTAGGAAGCTGGACTCGATTTGGAAAGATTAATACTCTCTCCATCCCATTTAAAATATTCTCTTTTTAAAGTCGTGTCATTTTGACTTTTAAAGAAAATGTATTTCTAAATATTTTTTTCAAAATTATTTACACCATTCAAAAATACTCTCGTTGAGATCTTTTGAACGGTGAAAAAAAATTAAAAAGTAATTTCGAAAGTATTCTATTTTTTAAAGTCAAACAAGCCCGGTCTCCCTTAGGAAACATTTAAATTTGGACGGAGGGAGTAAAAAACTAGAGCCAGGATATCAAGCTCAAGGGCGGAAGTAGGCTTAGGCTAAGGTGGGCTTTTGAAATCCACTAAAAGTTTCCAGAAAATACCAAATGAAAGGGCTTAAAACTTATTTGATGTTGTCACCATACAAGATAGTTTCGAGAGAATGCAAAACTAAAGGGCTAGAACCAGGAGCGGAGCCAAGAATTTCAGCTAGTGGGGTCAAAACTTAACTAACTTGGTCTCCTTCCTCTTTGCTTAGAGCAGTGTTATCCGCCTCCCAAAAAAAACGTCAAATTTAATCACAAAATCACCTTTTACAGTTTAACAAACCACTTTATTAAACACTCAAAAAATCAGACTCTCTATCCAAATTTTACTAAATTAAACTATTCCCCTCAAATCTATAAAAAAAAAAAGAAAAAAAAAAAAAGAAAATTTTCTCCTATAATATCCCTGCCTTGGGAGAAGCTTTCCATGCAGTGAAGTACCAATTAGTACATTTTTTTCCATTAACAGAAAACCAAAGGACAAAAGAAAACCCAACAGAAATACAATAAATGAGTGAACAGTGCCTATTCAAATTTAAGTAGGCACTATATCAAAAATAATTTGGGAAGAGAGAATATAGAGGCTGATTTTTGGGGGCTTTGGTAAAAGCTAATATAGAGAGAGCCTGATGAGATGCTCTAACTACAAAATTAATATGTAATAGCAGTAATAAATACTAACGATTGCCCTTAGATGTGGCGTTAATGGGCAAAAAGTGTTCTACGTAATACCTCTGTCGACTTTATTCAATATTTTTTACCATAATTTTATACTCTTTGAATTCGTCTCGCTGAGATGAAACCATAAATCACGAAAATTTGAAGCAAAACCAACTAATACAAAAAAATTTTGAATAAGGACAAAACAAAAAAAAAACCAAAAAACTAGTTTTTGGTTTTTTTGCCAAAACACCCTGTATCAAAAAATATTGTGTGTATATATTATCCATTCCTGTTGGACTTAGTTAACAAATCCTCTGGTCCGCAGTCGTTCCTGGATTCTCTTTCCATTTTTTGTATTGGGCATCCATCCGTTGTTAACAAAACGGTGTTTTCTCAAAACAAAAACAAAAAAAGAGAAGATTTTTTGGGTTTTTTTTTTTTGCATTCTTTTGGTTTTCTCAAAAAATGTTTTCACGTGATTTTCTCCAATTCGGATGCATGCATCATCTTTCTGTTCATCTGTGCAGGTTTGAGCACTGGACGGCAGTAAGGTTATTGTTGTGTTTGGAGCTTGGATGGGAGTAAGGCAAATACTGGGGCGGTGCTTGTTCGGTGGTGGTGGGGTTACTGCTTTTCGGGCATTTTGTTTCTGGTTGGAATTTGGGCAACAGTGCCGTTTAGTTTGATGGTGCCGTGTTTTCTATGTTTGTTGTTTTCTCCTAGCATTTTGATCCACTATGTTTTGCTTTTGTAGGTTAGATGTGATGGCGTTGCAGGTTTCTCTGTGTTCTGATCGGTTGCATCATTTAGGTTTACTTGTACCAGTATTGTGAAGTGATTAATATAATTTTCTCTCTTTTCTCAAAAAAAAAAAAAAAAATAAAAAAAGAAGAAGAAGAGACAATTAATTTCAGTAGAAGAGCTAAATGAAGAAATTTGAAAGTCGACTGGGTTATTTTAGTAAAATTGCTTCATTCTTGGGGCAACTTCACTAAGCTTGTGGGGTCAAATACTTGAAATGAAATTTCTTGGCTTTGGGATTCTTTTGATGGTCATTTTTCTTGATTATTGATGTATTGATTTTACAGTTGGAAGTTATGCAATTTCTATCATTTTGACAGAGGGGAAAAAAAAAAAAACCTGAAACGGAACACACTTTCAATTAGCAAATGAATGAGCTTCAAAATCCCGTGAGGTCAAGTGCCCCCACTTAACCCCTTCTCCCTTTGCCCATGGCTAAAACTCATTTAATGTCGTCACTACAAAAGATAATTTTCTACTATTGAAATCTATTAATTGTTAAATCGACAAAATACAAAATCAAAGGGCTAAAACATAGCTCCTCTTTAGGATCACAACAAAAATTTAGATACAACGGTTATTTTTAATGCCCCTCTCACATGGGGTGTGACCTACACATATAAAGAATCCACCTTAAGTCAGAGGATGTTATAAATAACAGTCGTATCCCAAAAAGAAACTCTTCACTCTTTTCGTTGTCTCTTTGTTTGTTCATTGAGTAGTCGATTGGAGTTCTTGTCAGTTTTCTCTCGCCTTTGTCTTGCAAATTTAACATCAAATACTAAGCCATCGCTCCTTAGATTTACTTTGAAGTTTATGAATGATCCCATACTTTCGATCTCCTAGAGTCGCCGCTGATTAGGTAGTTTTTAAAACAGAAAAATAATCTAATGTCGTTCTATAATTTTAATAGGATCATTAAAAGTTATAAAATAATTATAGTAGAATAATAGCACCAACAAAAATTTCCAGGGGTCACATGACCCAACAATCACTACACTGTCGTTGTCATTGAAGATCCCAAAAGCATTACATGACGATGCTCTAGAAGTAATTAATAATTTTCCTTATCAACGGTTGTGATGCTCGCATCTCTAGTTTGATAGTAACGGCATCCCTAATCATCTCATGTGGACCCATTCTCACTATTCGCTGTAGGAAACGACAGTGTGTCCTATATGGGGACCACTAGGGTTGTGTTTGGTTTAAGTTTTGGATTTTAATTTTTGTACTTCATCAGTCTCAATTTCTTGACCCCTTGTAGGAAAGCAGATTTTTAAGAGGTGTGAAAATTTTACATTGACATTTTTGTTTTACCCCTAAATTCAGTCAATATTACTGTGACCAAATTTATGAGGCTAATTTATTATATGAAAGTCAAAACATATTCAATATGGATCTTGCTTGATAGATATTAATTAGTTTTATTATACAAAATTTTCAAAATCATAAAAACCGTTATAAAATAAAAGATAATAGACTAGCCAATTAAGATGAGGAAAATACTTTTTAAGGGTAAAATTGGAAAGTGACCCAATTTTGATGGATATTTTTAGAAGTGGGACAAATATTTTGGAACATCCCAAAATGGAAAGAAAGACCAATAAATTTGGACGGAGGGAGTAATGATTAGAAGGAGAAATAAAGATAATAATTAAAAATAAGAGTTAATGATTACGGAGAGATAAAGACAAAATTGTGAATATTATTTGAAAATAGAATAATAATTAAAAAAAATTAGGTCTTAAAAATCCAAAACCAACAAGGCCTAGAATGTCAAAACCCAATACTCAGATTGAGCGAAAACGAAAGTGAGAATGTGAAAGTGGTCATTTGAAAATATCTCAAAACTCTTAAAATTTAAATAAAAGTAAGTGACGCAATTATAAAATTAAGAAGAAGTTAAAACCCTAAAGTTTCCCACTGATCTTGTTTGATTTGAGATATAAGTTTCCAAGATTTGTTTGGTAGCAAATCTTGGGTTATGTCACCTGTGAGGTCATTCACAATAGACTTTCTAAAAATAGCTTTTAAATTGAATTATAAGGTATACATGTAATGCTTAATTGGAATTCATTTTTCACTCATAGAACTCGCCAATTTTAGATAAAGGATATGTATACTCCATATTAGAAAAAGATTTAAAGAATTTAGGTCCCACATAGAGTTATTTGCAAGACTACCTAAATTTAACTAATACAGTATGAATTATTTTTAGGAGCTACTTTTGGAAGTTTGTATGAAGAACTCGTTGAAGACAATGACTGAGCAAATGACTAGGTAAAATATTATGAGCCTAAATTGTAGATGCCCTACTTGTTTCTCATTTGCTAAAATGAGAATACCATAATATCAATGGGTTGATTTTACCAAATGATTAAAATCAACCCATTTTAAGAAATGAAAACAGGTTGATTTTAACACATTTGCTAAAATGGGTTAATTTTAGAATGGTTTCCTCGTCTACTAAAATCAACCTATTGATTTTATAGAATTTCCATTTTAAAAATTGAAAAACAAGGCCGTAAGTGTAAACCTATGAAACGAGTGTGGAAGAGACCGTATAAGTAGTGAGTCAGCTAGCAAAAGACACTACTTGCCCACTCAGCACTCGAACAACACTATAGGTATCCCAAAAATACACCTCAAATGTACACCGTGTGATGTGTCGAATGAGAAGCCACTTATATTTTGGGTAGGCTCTACGATGGGCTTTTCTCTATCACACAACCCACTTGAAGAGCATTTGGGGTACCCATATAATTTTTGTAAATCAGCACTCCATCCAAAAAAAGAAAGATGATGAAATACAGTAAAAAGCGGAAATAGTCCCACCGCCTGGTTGGGTCAGCAGGGCAAAACTATAGGTCGAGAAACAGTTAGCCAGTGGATTGTACAAGTGGGGCCAGATTTAAGTCTAATACTACTTTATGAGTGGTCCAGGTTTTATGAGGAGGTGTTATGCACCCTTGGCCGTTGAATTCAGTTTTAGATGGTTCGAATGCGTTCGCTAAAAAATCAAAACACATTCGAACCGGCTGAAACATGATTTAACAGTCGACAGGTGCACAGCACCCCCCATTTCCAGTTTTATCGGATGCGAAGACATATGGAGATAGGAGTATTAATTAGGGGTGTTCCGCCAACTTTGGTTTTAGCTTTTAGTTTTTTACGGTTTTTTATGTGATATATTACGAGATAATTATTTTTCTTGAAAATTAACATAAGATAATTTTTTGTAATTTTTTATGTGATGTATTATAAGAGAACTACTTATCATATATCGTGAGACAATAACCTATCTTAGAAATTGAAATAAATTGACTTTTTTGCTTTAACTTTTTGCGGATTTTTTTTATGTGATCACGAGAGAATGACTTGTTTCCAAATGTTTTTAGATGCTCAAAAGTCGTGCCCCGAGAACATTGAAAACTTTCTGGTGGTGGAAACTCCTGTGGGTAAGTGGAACTGGGGGTCCCGCTGGGAATAGAACCACCGGGTCATAGCGGTCCGAGAAATTTGGGTAAATTAAAAAAATTGGATTTTGGGTTTTTTTTGGTTTTGTCTGTATTTAAAAAAATTGTATTTGTTAGTTTTTGATTTATTTTTTTTATTTTTTGGCTTGTCTCGACGAGAAGAATCTTGAACATATAAAATTATTAGCCAAGCTTAAATTATTATTTTTCATCTTTATTCATAAAACTTTGAGTTTGGCTAATAATTTTATAGTTGTAGATTTCTCTCATCGAAACAATCGAAGAAACCCAAAAAAAACAAACGAAAACTAACAAATGCAAATTTTTTTGACTTAAGGACAAAACCAAAAAACTAATTTTTTCAATTTATCCAAGCCAGACCTACTCACACTGTCATTTTTATAAATAAACTTAAAAATAACTTGACACGAGAACGGTAGCCATCACTTTGATGATTGAGAATGTTTTAATTTATAGAGCACATTGAAAATATTTATCACGGGAAAATTCATATTTATTTGATATCAAGAAATGGACGGTCGAAACACATTTGTTTTCTGTTTAAGTTATTTTTTGGTTCAAAATAATTATGTTCTGATAATGTATTTATCGACACATGATTAAAATGAATTTTGGCACTGTAAGTTTTTTTTTTTTTTTACTTCCATGGGTGAAAGTTTCCAATTATTAAAGTGATGGAGACAATTTAATTTTTAAATTTAGTTGATAAAAGGAGAGTGCAAGTAGGCTTTAACGCGGTGCGGGAACGACACTGACCGCTGTCGGTAGAGAAAATAAGATATTTCAAAAGTTATCCCGAAATGTCTCTCTCTCTCTCTCTATACTTTCGGTTCGGAAGTGCTAAAATTGCTGGTCATGGTCATCTAGATTTTCCTTTTTTGCATTCAAATACATATACATTCTGGAATGTGTGTGATGTCCATGATATCAGCCTAACAAGTTTGTGGCCACAAGATTGTGAATCCAGAAAGAAACATGATATCAAGTTCGTGGCCACGAGATTCTTATCGGTGTTGTTCTCTAATAGATTTTAGGTACATTTTATGAAAATTTCAGAAAATGAACATTTTATGGAGGGGTGATAAAATTGAGTTATTTTCCCAATTGATAAAATCTAGTGGTTTTCTTATTGATTTTAGGAGGATTTTATGAAAATCTCATAAAATCACTTTTACATTTTGTGTTGAGATTAGAGTGTCATAAAATGTGAGATTTTATGAAACAAAAATCTGTTAAAGAACGAAGCCGAAACATATACTCCCTCCATCCCAATTTGTTGTGTCTATTTCCTTTTTTGGACATCTCAAAAAATCATCTATACCCTTCAATCTATAATGTTTTTTATAGTCAATATGAATATTATTTGATAGATCTCAATTAATTTTTTAAAACAAAGATTTCGATATCGTAAAAAATATTATAGATTATGAAATATAGACAATTTTTTTAAAAATTCCAAAAAGGAAACAGACGCAACAAATTGGGACGGAGGGGAGTATATTTTTTCAGAAAGTAAAATATCAGGGTGAGTTTCGCCTAACTTTTTAGAACTTTTTATTTATTTATGAATTTTTGGTTGTTTTCTCTTCATTTTTATTAAGATCCAGTTCAAATTTTAAAATCACATTATTTGTCTCAATGAGAAGAATCAAAACAAAATTTTGGGGTATTTTTGTTGTCTTGTATGATTTTCTTTTTCAATTTTTAGTTTGTATATTTATACTTTATCGATCTCTCTCATCAAGCAAAATGATGTGATGTAAAAATTAAACCCAGATTTACTAAAAATTAAGAAAAAACAACAAAATAGACCATATCAAAAAATCTCCAAAACGTTAAGCCAAACTAACCCTAAATTAAGGTGTGTTTGGAAGCTTTTTGGCTTTTCTAATTCTTAATATTTCATTTGTCTCATTTTGTTAGCTTTTTCGGTAGCCATGCGATTTTAAATAGATTAAAAATATTTCAATATACGATATTATGTGATTTTTGAAGACTTTGTTTGAAAGAACTAACTTAGATCTATTTAATAAGATTTATGTTGCATAAAATGCGTAATCAATTTGAAGATATTGGCAACTCTTCATCGGCTAAAATAGAGCAAGTAAAATGAATTAGGACGGAGGGTTAAATTATATGTTTAGATTTAATAAGTAACTGCATGTAACTATTTTTAGATATAATGCGCGGAATATATTTTAGAGAAGAGGAGTAGTATTTTGAAGCATAATATGCGCGCAAAAGGGAATTGATAATTTCACTCCAAAAATTTGATGGAGGGGCTCCAAGCTATAGTGATTTTCCAAAACTATCCTTTTGCAAGTTCTATAATTTATTTCAGGCACTCTAAAAAAAATTTACTCTTTTCCTCCTTTGTTAACAAGGGGTTTTTTAATGCCAAGCGGACACCATCCTACGTGGTGCCCGAGTGCACATCTCGGCTGTACAAAATGCTTTTTGGATGGCCTGGATTAAGAGAGAGAAAGGAGAGAAAAAGAGGAGAGAGAGAGAGAGAGAGAGAGGGGAGAGAGAGGGGGGGGATAGATCTGGGTCGTATTTTTCATTGTTAGCTTGTTGAGTAACTTTGCAATATCTTTCGGATAAAAAAATAAAGTACTTCGCGCAAAAAAGATTATTTTATTTTTCACCAAATTAAATTACTAGTAGAAATCTTTAATTCGGCGCGAAAAAATTTGAAAAAATATATACGAAAGTATTTTACATTGTTGGTTTGGTACATTGGCTTTGCAATATCTTTCGGATAAAAAAATAAAGTAATTGCGGGCATAATTTTTTATTTTTTTTCATTGCTAAAAAAATTGAAAAATTTTGTTCGAAATAATTTAAACCCCAACAAGCCAGCAATGTAAAATACTTTAGTATAAATTTTTTTAATTTTTTTTAATCGAATTAGAAATCTCTTTGGTAGTTTCTTTTAGTGCAAAAGAAAATAAAAAATTATGCGCGGATTTAGTTTATTTTTTGATTTGAAGGATAGTAGTACAAAGCCAAGTTAATAGACCAACAATGTAAAATACTTTCGTATATAATTTTTAAAATTTTTGCGTATCAAAAGAAAGATCTCTACATTTTTATTTGGTGCAAACAAAAATAAAAAAATTGTACGTAGGAATACTTTATTTTTTTGATTCAAAGGATATTGCAAAACCAAAAAAAAAAGAGTAACAACTGCCTTGAGTTAACAATGTCATTAATAGAGTTGGTGGATTTAATGGAGGGGAAATATAGGCGACATGGCAACACTAAGGGCGTGGGATAGAGGTGTCAGACAGACAGCTTCAGATAGAGGATCAAATTCCAACGGGGAGAGGCTTTGGTTCATATTTCCATTAGGAATGCCTCAAGTAAATGAGGAGATAATTTTAGGGTGGAGTGCCTCTAGTAACTTTTATATTTTAAAAAGGGTAGTTTTGTAATTTCATTAAATTTTGGAGTGCTTACATAAAAAAATGGAGCCCCAAAATCAGCTCCCTATGAAAATTAGATTTTGGTTTGGATATTGACCATTTAATAAAACTGTCTGGATGAATGTCTATGGATAAGAGTGGTAATCAAACTTACAAAATACATGCAAATGGAGTGAAGTGCAATTGGTGCCTCCCTTATACTCACATGCACATGGGCAGGGTTTGATTCCCGTAAGCACTCATCACTCTCCTCAAATCCCCTACGATAGAGTAGATTAGGATTAACGAATGGCAAAAAAAAAAAAAAAAAACTTACAAAATACATTGGATTTGTGCTTCCACTTATGAATGAATGAAGAATGGATGATAGGCACGTGGAAAGCTTGCTTTTGAGTGCCTAAGTAGGGTGGTTTAGCATGTTAGACGTGCAATTTAAGCTTCATTTTTCATTTGATATGTGCATGTGGTGTTTTTGTGTGTTGAGCGTAGTTTGCAGGTAATCTAGGAATGTAGGCGCTAATTTCGAGATATTGGGAATACGTGCACGTAGGTTGAGGAGGATAAGTAAGGATGAAGTGGATTTCGCGCGAAAGTGATCATAATCCGTCAAGAGCACTACACAAATTCTTTGGAGCGCTCAAGATTGGCACAAAAGGTCCAAAAAGTGAACAGAAGGTTCTTGAGCGCTACACCCAAAGTGGTGTAGCACTACCGGTTTGTTAAGAGGTCAACGGTCAAAGGGGAGGCAGCCGGTCAATGCAGCACTTAACAAAGCGGTAGCGCTACCCCTAAATCTAGGTAGCGCTATCGAGCGCTTAGTAGGCCTAGTAAACGTCATCGTTTGGTCTTCGCGTGGAATGTTTTGGGATTTTCGTTCGTTTTTCATTAGGATTACGATAATTAGTATAAATACTCTTGTTACAACTCAAATTAGGGAGACACGTATTGCTTTTAGGTTTTTACTTTTCGAGGCTTCAGCTACAGTTTTCTTTTAGTATTCTACATTCAAGCTTGTTCCAGATTTCTGGATTTCAGATTTCAGTTTGGTATTGATCATCAAGTTTGTTGTTCTCTTGCAATCTACGGTATCGTTTCTTATTTTTATATTTTTATTCTTCAAGCATGTCTAGATCTAAGTTTAATTGGATTTTTGCAGTTATTATAGTCATGAGTGAGTAGTTGTTTAGAGTGCGGCTACGGGGCGAAGGCGTGTCGTAGCTAGGCTAATTGATGTTTCACCTCGGGGCCAAATTTACTTAATTTTCGGGCAATTTTAGGAAATAGAAACTTTGCTAACAAACAAAATCCAGGCATCGCCGGAATTCAAATGTGCACGGAGTCTGGTGACAGGTGGTGCGCATTTGTTAGGAAGCCTTTCTTTTATTCTAAAATCAGTAAAAAGAGGAATTGTGGCCCGAGTAAATACCGGTTAGGTTGCGGACGCTGGGTTCCCTCAGCTATGCTCTCTTTATTAATCTGCATTCAGTTAAATTAGCTAAGTAAATCAGTCCAGTAGTTAGTACATCAATCTCATTAAATCAAGGGGTGGCTACCTAAGAGCCAGTTGAACTAAAACTCCGCACTTCAAGTCAAATACCGTTAGCCGTCTCTGTGGTTCAACTCCGGTACTTCCGGATATTGTGCTGCACTGGTCAAGAGTCCTACACTTGGGACACGTCTTATTTTTAGTCACCTGGTCGGTCGAGCAATGGATTAAAATTGAATATCCAAAAGCAATTGATTTGCATGCTCCCAAATTGGTATTCGAACCCCCTTTTTGCTTTTAGTTAAACTTTACACATAAATATTTCACCAAAAAATTTCACTAAAAGACAAAAAAAATGGTGTAAATATCAATTTTAGGAGTGTGAAAATCAATCTCATGTCCAAAAAAGCTATTTTGGGTGAGTTTTGAGCTATTCCTTCTCCGATTCATTTGCAAAAAGTTTTTTTTTGACAAAAAAAGGGGTGTTTGTGAGTCTTATTTTCGTACTTTCTACATTTTTGGCCTTTTTGAATATCGTAAGAATGTATTATATAAACTGGTAAAGTGTTTGAGAAACGTGCATAATAGATTTTGCAACGGGAGTAGTATTTTAGAGATATGTGCATAATATATTCTACATAATTTTTTGTTCACCAAATGGGAAAAATGAAAAATATGAGAATTAAAAAATCTAATCCCTCCTTACTTTTGGCTTTCTCTTCTCTAAACAAGAAACTGAAAAATGAGTTTTCCCATAACTCATTCTAGTTGACATCTTTCAAAAAACGAAAAATATAAAAAAGTAAAAATGAAATGTGAAAAATAGGTATCCAAACACCCCTTAATCCTCTAAATCGATTGGGCTTAGCTCAGTTATCTACCACTACAAGAATTTTCTCTTTTTCAGGCATTTTTCAAATGCTGGAAAAGCCACTACAAATACCGAGAAAGAGTATTACCAATATTTATTACAAATGTTGTTTGTACAGGTGTAGGCGATGCTACAAATGCTAGGAAAAGTCATCTCAAACGCCGACAATACTCAATACTATTTGCAGCATTTTCACAAATGCCGGGAAAGTCTACTGTCTTATAAAAATTAACAAAAGGCCTCATGGCACCCACATGGTGAGCAATATTGAGGCTTGCCCGCATGATGTTTCACAATGCACAATGAAAAATATTTATCTTGTAAAGTAGAAATTTTTACAAAAAAAAAAGAAGAGATTTTTATCGGCATTTCATAAAAACGCAGGTAAAAGAATTTTTGCATGCATTGTCAAAAACACCTGTAATATTTTAGCGGGAAATTTGATTTTTGTTGGCATTATTTTAAACAAACTCCAGTAAAAATTACTTTTTTCGGCATTTCTTAAACCACAGATAATAGTCGCCTTTGGGGGCATTAATTAAAATGCCGGGAATAAAAATGCCAAAAATGTCCCATTTTAGCATAGTTCATTGGACGAATCCAAATTTGAAACTAAAGGTGGGGTCAATCTTTGCTTCTAGCCAAGATTTTTTTTTTCTGAAAGACGCGTGTACCATGAACACCTGAGTTATTAAAAAATAGGAAAACTTGTTGGATTGTTGAATAAGAAAACAAGGCTGGCCCAAGGATTTTTTAGTGTCCAAGGCATAATCTAAAAAATGTACCTTTAACAGTAAACACTTGAACGATTTTTGCAAAAACAATCACAATACGAGAAGCCAAAATAATATAAATTTTTACTAATCATTACATAAGAACACAAAAATATAAAGTCTCCAAATACTTATCATCTCAAGAACGCATGGGTATCATTTGAATATTACTTGTCTTGCATTTCTAGAAACAAATATATCAATTAGATTTGTATAATCCACCTCTTCCACCAAGTCATTATTTTTAATCGATAACATAGATAACTCGTTTAGTCTTTCTTATGACAATGGTTGTTCAAGGTAATCAACTTAAACTTTGAAAAGCTTCTTTCTCCCGTGGAAATAATAACCAGTATAATCAAAAGCACTCCACGCTCATTCCTTGAATTTGGGAACGAATCCTCCATGTGTTTGATAAAATTAAGCAATTCAATTGGTTTATTCACTCCTCTTGGCAATGCTGCTTTCAAGAATTTCAACTCCCCAAAGAGATTGAGCCTTTTTTGGTTTTAGAAAAGAATCCTCCATATAAGCTTTTTTTTTTTTTTGTTTAGGCATTTTTTTAGAATCAGATTGAGCTTTTTTTTGTTTTTCCTATGGGGCTACAAAGACCTCTACTCAAGCTTAATAGTAAAAATAATGGGAGTGTCCCTATTGTTTTTGAGTTTTTGAATGCCCAAGAACCAGGCTTTTTGGGGTTGGGCCGGCTCTGTATGAAAATGATATTAAAAGGAATAATGTTAGGGACACATCTCTCTAATACACCCCAAGCAATACCATTTGTGTGACACTGCATGAATAGTGATTGTAAAATAATTTCAAAATACTTATTAATTCATTACTAAACATGCGTGTCAAGCTGATGAGTAATTTGTGATGTGGTGGAGAGGTGTGTCTCTAGAAAGTATAGAAAAATTCCAATCACTGTTTCTTCCTTGTTTCGTCTAACAAGAAAATAGGGAGCTAGTGAAAAGAAAACTTGTCCCTTAACTTGCTTTATTGGTCAAGTCAAGGACAGTTGGGAATAGAAGAAGTTTCCGGTTGTAATTGGTGTACCATCTAAATGGTTTTACGTGCAAGATTATGGTTGACATTAAATTGTTTGACTTTCAATGCGTTGAATTTTTGTGAAGATCTGGCGTATGCAATTAAATTTAGTTTTTTTTTCAAAATATCCCTTAAACTATGATTCATTTCTCTACTTTGTACCCAAACTTTCAAAATCTTTTCAAAAGTTTATGAACTACTAGATTCAAGCGCATGTGATCCTTTTGTTAAGGGCTCATTTGGCAAAAAAATTTAATCCGGTTTTATGGTTTTTTCATTTTGTTTTTATTCTTTTTTTTTTTGCATTTGTTAGTTTTGCATCAAGATTTTGTGGTTTCTAGATTCCTCTCAACGAGACGAATTTAACAAGTATAAATTTATACTCAAACCAAATATTTTTTTGAATAAAGCTAAAAATACTTGGATTATTGGATTAATTTTTGCTTTATTCCAAAAAAATTAAATTTTGACCATAATTTTATACTTGTTAGATTCGTCTCGTTGAGAGGAATCTAGAAATCACAAATTCGTGACGCAATAGTAACAAATGCAAAAAAAAAATTGAATAAAAACAAAATGAATTATCCAATAATCCGAATTATGAATTATTTGCCAAAGGAGCCCTAACTCTCCGTTACTCAAATGTGTGCACGTCACACCTGATCATAGTCCCAAAATGAAGGGTAAAAGAGTCATTCCCTTCACCACTCTCCCCATTCAATCAAAGAGCTTGGATTTTTTATTGGCATTTGGTTTCTTGTGTGTCGGTCTTGTTTGGGTAGGTTTGTGGTGCAGAAAAACAGCTTAAACAGGGCCGGCCCTGGGGCAAGCCCAACAAGCGGCCGCTTAGGGCCTCTAATTTTGGGCCCAAAATTAGGGCCCCCAATTTGCAAGTAAGTACATATATTATCTGGCATATAACATAGCTAGTGCGGCTGTGATAGCTCAATGGTCTGGTTTGGGGCACCAATTTAAGTCTTTGACCATGAGAAGCATGGTTAGAATCTCCCTATGAGATTTCCCCCTTGAAACTGCTTTCTTTTTCTTTTTCCAAGTTACAAATATAGCCTACAAAGTTTCTTCTTATTCTTTTGTTTCTAAATAGAGTGCATATTTTTATTTTTTTTACTTTTTTAGTTTCTTATCTTTGTTAACATTTTACTTTTCATATATTTATGAATTATGACAATAAAACAGTTAATAGATTAATGATACACAAGAAATTTAATTTTAGTGGGCTTATTTGCTAATGTGATTTGCATTTTGTAACTGTGTTTGAGTACAGATGAATACTTAATTGAAAATATATTATATCATATGACCTCAGTTACTATAATAAATTTAGCAAATTTACTTTAGTTAACCTTTTTGATACCAAAATATAAGCCAAATCTATATCTATATTAGTATTGCAGCATGACTTTTTGTGAATAGAGCTTCCTCAGCTTGCCACGTGTCCCCCAATCCTTTGCACTTTTTTAGCAATTAACAAAGTCCGAAATGGTAGTATTTAACTCTTTACCAAGTTAAGCTTCATTAATCTTTTCCGATTTGAAATTAACAGAAGTAATGAAGACTAATGAAGGAAAGTAGCAATTATTTTCGAAATCCAAGGAAAGATTAAGAATTCTTATATTAGGTTACCATAAAAATTATATTAACGAAAAGATTGACAATTATTTTATATAGTATTGTTGGATGGATTTCATGAGGAGGCATATGGTTGTGACAAGTGGCATGAACTGATTGGTTGGTATATTTACAATGCTTATATTAATTTTCCACTAGAATTGCAATAAAAATACTTTTTCTAATTATCTATTCCAAAAATTGTGGGGTAGATTTGATTCTTGGAGATAATTTACCATTCAAAAATAAACAAATGCAGTTTGAAAAGTTAATTGGACAAAGTTCAGTAGCTATAGTGTTTTAATTTAAAAGGGATCTCACCAAAAGAAAAAATTTACTAATGTTCAGTGTGGATTCAACTTCGAGAACTTCCTCCACATGAGATTTGCTTTCCATTAAGGTGAGATTTAATTCCCCAAAGGAGAATTCATTCCTAAATTTGTTGTCTTATTCTATCTCTTCTCTTCCAAATGACATTCTTTTGTGATCCATCTCATTCATGTATTTTAATTTTATTTCACTGTAATTTTGAGTTCTAGAAAAATATTTGACTGTTATCTAAGATGTGAAGTCTGAATGAAAAGTATAAATGACGGAGGTGATTGTTTGGGATGATGATGTACGTATTAGCATTGATTGTCAATCCAAATTACAAATGCAGAAGCGAGATTGGTATCTCTTCAACTTTATCGTTATCATCAAGAAGAGTGATTCTACAGGTATTATTTTGATTGATTCTATAGGTGCTTTGGTTGATTTATTTTGTGATTAACATAAAATTTGTACTCTTTTTTTTCCCCCTAAAATGCATTGTGTGTTTACTTCAAAGATTTATGAGCACGCCCGCAATCCATGTACACATCCTCTCAAGGGTGTATGAAATGCACTTAAAATTAAAATTAATGATCAATTCAATCACCTCACACTAACAAGAGGTGATTAGAGAGGTATTACATAGGAAATCCAATGCATTGATATTCTTTCATTTTACGCAATTCAATATTAGCACCATGCCTCTGCTATGCATAAAAATCATAACACACAAAATAACATAACAGTTGTATATCTTAGTAGTTCAATCCATATCAAACTTTCTAAGTAAATGACTGTTTGTAATTAAATTGGCAAAGCAACACTATTTTTTTTCTTTTGATTTTAGTTTCCTTGCATTGCACGGGGTGCCAGAGTTATATTATGGTGAAAAAAAGTTTGATTTGAAACAATGGTGGTAACATTGGCATCCACCCCATCTCCCCACCATGCGTGGTTGGATCGGTCCTTGCATATAGCACGAGTTTGCTACAGAGTGTCTTTTCATGAGAAAGAACGTGGATACAACAAATGATAATAATTCACTGGTTTATAATATACTAGGATTTTGAATAGAGCATGTGACAATAATTCTATTACCATAATTCTTTTTTCAATTTTGAATTTGAAGTTCACAAGTTTTGCTTTATTCTCTCTTGCATTCTTATTTTCCATTACAAAATTAAGTACCTTTGAGGTACGATATATAGTAAAATGTAGATACAAGTCAAAATCTATTATAGTATTGCAGTATATATAATAAATTCATTTCAAAAATAACAATTTAAAGGGTAGGAGTAATTGATATAATTTTCATTTTTGTGCTATTTTTTTCTCTTATTTTTATAAATTAGTATTGGACAATACCTTTTAAACCAAATGAATACATACACAAAATAATTTATTATATTTCGGACTACACATTGGTTAATTATTGCTATTTTACTTTATGCTATTCATGACCCCGTGCATAGCACAGGTTTTATGCTAGTTTTATGTATTGCATATTTATATTCCTTACAAGAATATCTTTTTTGAGATTAATTTTCTTTCTCAATTGAACGAAAAAACACTTTGTTTCTTCAAATTTTTTTGATAATTATACTTAGGGCCCCGTTTCACAAGTTCGCTTAAGGCCCCGGAAATCTCAGGGCTAGCCCTGAGCTTAAAGGTGACTTCGCCGGATTCATTGAAGGATGTTTACGAATGTGCAATTGGGAATTTTGGTGTTCCTCAAAATGGAGGAACCTTAATTGGTGTCGTCATTTTTCCAAAATCCAATCAGAAGGCATATCAGAGCTTCACTGATTTCGATCCCTCTTTCAAATCCAAGCCTGGTGGCGTCCCAATCTTTCTTCTTACCGACTGAGGAGGTATTTTAACTTTCTTTTCTTTTAAATTGGATGATATTACGGTACACCCCTGTAAATTACTTAATATGAGATTTTGTGGCTAAAGGTATGAAAGAGCGTATGATATGCACCCCATAGGCCTATACGGATGGACGGCCGAGATTGCGCTATATATGGGTGTGAGATTTTGTGTCACCTTTGACCGTTTGACCATATGAGATAGTGTGTATATCGATACGAGAGTTTGTGGGACCAAATATGAGATTTTGTGACTATCCGTATGAGATCCTTTGTGGACTAAATATGACATTTGGTGTTCCAATATGAGATTTTGTGACAGATCCAATACTTATTGTTGTGAGTACCGATAGGAGAGTTTGTGGGACTAAATATGAGATTTTGTGACTATCCGTATGAGATCTGCACTAGGTCCACACGATTCCAATATGAGATTGTGTAGCTCTAAATATGAGATTTTATGTCTACTCGTATAAGAGTGCATACCGTACGTCATTTCATACCTCTAGCCACAAAATCTTATATGGAGTAATTTGTAGGGTAACATTCCCCCTTTTAAATGTCATTACTTTTAACGGATCTGTAGAATATGGATACAGTTTAATTTGAAAAGTTATGATTTGTAGCAGTATTCAATTTAGGCATGGTTCTCCAATGGATTTTATGAGATAAAAATGGGAAATCTCATTTAAGTTGGTGTTTTATAGAGCGGTAATAAAATCACGTCGTTTTCCCAATAGATAAAATCTCTACTAATGCCATTTTTACCAATTTACCTTCCTTTTTGTTTCATCTACAACTTGTACATTAAAGAACCAAGCCTTATAATCTTTTGTTTTTAGACATTGTGTAATGCATTCAACAAAGAAAAATTGATTGCATGTTATGAAATTCGGGTGTATTGGCGCCAAATGGTGTCTGGTGAAGGAGCTTACCCTTTTACTCTTTGTTCCATCCAAGAAACTAACAAAAAGTTAACAAAAGGACCACATGCACTTAAATCTGATAATTTAGAGCCCATTTAAAGAATTTTGAAAGTTCAAGTACGAAGTAGATAAATGAGTGAGTTTTTGGGATGTCCAGAAAAATAACTCATTAAATTTTGAAGAATTGACGGCCACAGTAGATAGTACTAGCAATTTTTATGTTTTTCGTTTAGTTTGAAATCTTAATCAATAGTTTTGACCTTTTAGCTTATTTGGAGCCATGTCAGAGTTTGACTTGGACATCTCAATTGTTTCCTTTCAGAAATAAACGTCCAATGTTTGAAAATAACATGAAGTAATACTCCCCTCCATACCAAATTAATAGTCAATTACAAAAAATCGTGTTATTTTTCAAATTAAAAAATAAAATACTTCTGTGTATAATTTTTTGAATTTTTTCGCACCAAATTAAAGTACTTGACGAATACTTTAATTTGGTGCCAAAAAATTCAAAAAACGAAATACACGAAAATTCTTCATCTTTTGATTTGAAAAATAAAAAGAGAGAGAAAGTGGGGCTCTTATTTAAGAATGGAGAGAGTATTATACAAATATAAAAGTACTTCAGTATTAGTTTGCGAAGCTTCCATCTTAACTAACCATGGATTGAC
The DNA here is from genome assembly GCA_022606695.1 of Vaccinium macrocarpon. Taxonomy (NCBI): domain Eukaryota; kingdom Viridiplantae; phylum Streptophyta; class Magnoliopsida; order Ericales; family Ericaceae; genus Vaccinium; species Vaccinium macrocarpon. The sequence goes on from CM040171.1 coordinate 11,638,652, forward strand.
CATTTTGAGAGCCACCAAATGAAGTATGCAATGAGGTTTGTTGGAAAACCAATACACGTTTCTTGAAACACTTTTTAAATTTGCAGCAAAGTACAAGTTCTTAAGTTTTCTAATGCTACGCCACCCACCACGTCCTGAGTGATGTTTTTTTTCTTTATGTTGCCGTCTCCAGCAAGCGTGTGTGGTTTTTACCATATAGACATTGAAAGATAAGTTGAAAATGTATCGATAGATTAATGATATGCTTATATTTTCGAGCCAACGCAAATAATTTACGGTAAATTTAGTAATATTGTTCAAACGAGAGACGTTGTTTGCTCAATACCTTGTCTTGAAACTCCTTTGCTTTCCATCAAATTGGTATTAAGGTGAGTGTTCTAACTTAGGGCTATAAAAAAAAAAAAACTTGTAATTTGCACCAAGACTATTGAAATGCATGTCACAATTTCCCGCCATCATTAATTCCTACGTCGGAAGAATTATATATTCAGTTTTCATATTCCTTCAGTTTATCGACTGAGAAAAACCACACCAGCCCCTTAAATCATTTTCCAGTTATCTGCTAATCTGCTATACCATCAAAGATAAGAATATTCGAGCTAAAATTTCTACCCAAACCCAACTTGAAAAATGGGCTTGGTGGGAAGAAAATTAGGCCCACCTCAACTTTGGGCTCAAAACCAATAAAAGTGCATAATTTACTGCATCTCTCTCTGGCCCAATCTATAATTGATGTTGACAACAAAACTGATGGCCTGATTGGATGCGAGGTGAGATTTTAGTGGATTAAATAGTAAGGAGAAATAAGATAGTAGAGGATATTATTTATGGAGTGTGAACCTAAATTGATGTGACATTTATGAAGGAGAAAAAATAATGCTTGGTTTGAAAGATTTTGGTAATACGGGATAAAATAATACTTAGTTTATTTTATAGTTGAGGTGGGGGATAAGGATAAATTAAAGAGTTTGGGGTGGATTGGCCCAGATTGGGGAGTGGTCATCTACGGACATCACCTGGACTGTCCATAAATAATCCAGCCTATGGTGGATTGGGATGAAATAGTACTCGTTCATTTTTTTCTCTTCAACCAAAACAAACAAGCTCGCTCTTAATTCTACAGGGATTGAATAAATTGGGAACAATATATTTTATAATTCTTCTCATTACCTCTCGTGTGAAAACAATCCCACGAAGAAAAGAAACATGAATTTTGGTCCTGCATTTCAATAGATTCTTAAAAAATGGCCCTTCAAATACCATTTCTTCAATAAATAAAAATGACCACATATATGAACGAAAAAAACTTGAAGCCCAAATTACAAGAAAAATTAAAATGTTGACAATAAAGTTGGGCAGGCTATAGCCTTTACCCCTTCAAAATTTTGTGATATTTGGTGAACATATAAGGGGAAAGGCTACACAGCATTCGGCCCAACTTTTGCGATATTTGGTGATTTGAGTGGATGTGGTGGAGAAGCTCTTTGCAGTGAGCCCAATCCAATAGGCCATGTTGATCTGACCCCACAATGGAACTCGCTAAAATATAACGAGCATTGTTAAAAACATAAACATTTATACAAATATGAGTAGTTATTAATTTCATGTGTCACTAATTTACTTGTAACTTAAAAAATCAATCTATCTAATTGCCAATGAAGCGGTGCCACATCTGCATGTTTGGTTCCTTGTAGTAATTACTACAGGGTAGTAGTGACCTATCTGGCCGTACATCTCAATAATGAATGCTCAAATTTTGATCTAAATAACGACGGTTTGGATCATTTAAAAATTAAATCCAAACCGTCGGTGAGAAGATGGACGGCCGAATAGATCTCACTGAGTTATAGACCCCGCTTCCCACAAGATTATGCATTTTTTGGTACTTCAAACTTCCTAATGAATCAATGATAGGAAGTAGGAACAACTCGTACACCTCCCTGCAAGTACAGAAGAGTTTGTAAGAATTCTTTTCCTCTTAACTCCTTAAGTATTCGAATCAGCTTACTCACACATCGACTAAATCTTAATTGGCCCATATAGTCTCCACAATTAGGCCGAAATAAAACTGGAACAAAGTACCTACGAAGTTTCGAATAGAGGGATTCATCATATTAGTAAATCAAAACGTAGTCCTTTTGATTTTGCTCTGATTTTGAGTTGTTTTCTCGGCCAAAACACCCCCACTTACACACCTAAGATAAATTCTTTCATGACCTTCCCCTCGTACATCCGACCTTAGATAAGCATCTGGAGACGAGGAATCACAAACAAAATCCACAAATCTGGGAGTAGAACGAACTGATCTACAGTTGGAGACTAGTGTAGGAATCTTGACAAGGATGGAGCCATAGAGCACCAAGTGGTGGCGGCCGCCACCAAGATTTTCAAAAAATGCAATTATTATATAGAAAACAAATTTTTATTTCCAAATTATATAGACTCGCCACACCTGGATTTTTTTTAATATTTCATTCTCATAATGCAGTTTGTCATTTTATTTTTCAAGTGCATATTCGCAATTACAAAAGTAAAATCTTAGCTCCGTCCCTGAATGTAGACCTCTCCATACCCATAAAACCACACATAGAAACAAAGAAATCAGATGAACAATCTCAAGCAACATAAAAGCGAAAAAACCTGAGAATGTCAAGTAGTCATTGATAACACAAAGTTAAAAACAACATGAAGGCTTTTCAACCTTACACAACCAGAAAAGCACCACAAACACCCCTCTCGATGGGATAAAGTTGGAGCAAATACAATTTTCTCTTCTGGGGTCGAGCAGATAACAAGTCTTTTGAATTTTAACCATAACAGCCTTGAATTAGAGCAAGAGAGAGGTGAAGATAACCAACAAGTTCAGAAATTACAACAGCAAGGAACCTCAAAATCCAATTTTCCAGGCACTTACAAGCATGCCTCGAATGTACCATTTTCTTGATCGAGCATGTGAACCACCTCGGCCACACCAGCAGCAAGTTCCTTCTGGATGACACCATCGGGCATATCAAATGTTCTCCTCCTCATGGAAAGCGATTTGCCGCCAGCAGGCTGGGGGTCTACCACATCAAGCATTGCTTCCAGCTCATCAATCATTGATCTTTTTGCAGACCGCACCATAAGATCAGCACCCTATTCAAAGTAGGAGGGCAAAAAAATGAGTAACACTTGAGTAGTCAAAGACTAGAATAGAATTGTACCATATGAGACAAGCAGCTTAGAACTAGTGTTTTAATATGCAGCTTTTTCGTGGTTATACAAAAATGAGTTAGTCAGGAATGCTACAGAGAACTCTGCTACGTTCATGCTAGGATCAATAGGAAAAAAGACTTTGGATTAAATATTCCATGTTCACAAAACAAAGGTAAATAAATTGCCGAAATACTCTTAACAAGAGTTTGCCATCTAGATTCTGGAAAACACTGTGCCATTACCACCACAACTTGCATAGAATTGAACAGCTCTAGTTTTGCTCATATTCTGGATTACATCCCCCGGTAAAGGAAACAAGAACTGTAATAAATTAACATCAAACTTCACCTAACAAGGAAAATACATCAATGCTGTCGGTCGATGGCTGTTTACAAAGAACCTGTAGGGTCATTGTAGACATAATACCAAAAATTAACTTGTTTCCCTTTGCAGTTAGCTTTTTCGAATCTGTTATCCCTCAACCTTCAACAGCTGATGCATTGTGCATAAGAAAGAGCAAGAACTCACTCTGCTAGTGGAATTACCTCATTTTTTTCCCACTATATTATTACCCATTTGTTTACGTGGGGAAGAGTAAGCGAATAATAAAGGAAATGGCGGTAACCACTCCAATCTGACCATATCAATTATCGGAAGCATATAATGAATCAAGTAATTAAGGTTGAAATTATTGGGAACCAGACCAAATCAGCATCCAGTGGCCTACATACAACTCAGAAATCAGTAACTGACACTTACTATTCAACAGAACACTAAACCCGGCAAGATTACGTCATTGGAACTAAAAACCAGTACATAATATCCACAACAAAAACACTTCATATGACAAGATTAAGTCATTGGACTAAGAAACAGGTAGCTTACTATCAGATCATCAAACTTATAAAGCTGCAACTGACGTTACCAAGTAACTGGATGAAGCATTTAAAGACAGACTTCAAGTTACCTCAATGGCGTCCACAGTGAGAAGCAGGACAATGATCTTCTCAGAGAACCTCTGGCGCTCCTCAGCATCATGGGAGATGCGGCGACGATATGAAAAGTTGTTGAAGAGTGCCCTGAGCTCCTTCAACTTGGCCTTGGCAACTGCCAGCTCACGGAGTGCACGGAGCGCCTGAGACCTCCGGATCAGGTAATTCCTAAAGCTCGCCTGTATCATCATTGCCGCATCTTGGGGCGACAACTCCTTCCTCTTCCCCTTCCATTTCTCTGCACCCCCTCCCCTCTTTGCAAAAGCCTACCACAAGCACCACCACAAAAATTCAGGAAAGAGTTTTGAGTACTAAAATTCAACTATATACTGTTTGTTGTAGCTGAAGTGCAGCAGGTAACGGGATTTTTTTATGTTGTGCCCATTGGCTTGGCACAGCTTCTACAAAATAAGTTGGGTTCTATTCGAGTGTCTGGTAACGCTAAAAAGATCAGCTTTCGTGGATTAATAGCATGTCCTGCTGCATTTAGTCCAAAAGGCTCTGAAAATAATCAAAACAGTTTAAAAATTGGCACACAGCTTCTGCAGAGAATACATTGGGTTCTGTTTGGTAACGCTAAAAAGATGAGCTTTTGGGATTAATGTCATCTCCTGCTATCATTTTAGTCAAAAAGGCACCCAAAACAGTCCAAATAGTTTACAAAGACAGCTCAACTAAACCTCTTTTTCTTTTTTCAAAAAGTCAAAAAAACTAACCCTAGTAGCCTCAAAACCACAATTAAAGATGCTTTTTTTTCGCTTAGCTTTCTAGCAAAAAGTCAAGAGGCAATGATTTCACAAACCCATAAGAAAAAACGAGAGATATTAATTATTGAGAAGCTCAAGTTGTCATACAGGAGTAATTAACAGCTTCTGCTCTTAAATAATGATATCTAAATAATAAATTCAGCTTAATTACTGAACAACCGATACAGAAAACAAGAAGAAGAAGAACTTAATTACTACTACAAGTTTTCGCAGAAAAAAATTTCAGTGAATTTACCGGTAATTAACGGCTTCTGCTCTTAAATAATGAAATCTAAATACTTCAGCTTAATTACTAGTACAAGTTTTCGCAAAATAAATTCAACAGCTTGATTTTAACGGTAACGAAACAGACCTGCCTCAAGATGAATGCCCCGTGATTATTATTGGAAGGCTCTTCGATCTCGACCAGACGAGGGTGGGGGCCCACCCCATTTCCACACTCCTTCTTATTCTTGTTATCCTTCTTCTTCTCTTTCTTTTCCGATACGCCGCACTCGACTCCATCTCCAGTCGACACTTCAAACACGTATTTCCGGCTGATCGGAGGCTCCTCGCGTTTGTCCTTGATCTCCGCCGTCCACTTGTACTTCTTCTTCTCCGCTCCACCTCCCTTTACGACCTCCTTCTTCTCCTTCTTCTTATTTTCTCCACCCTTGATCACAGCCGTCCACTTGTACTTCTGATCCAGCCCGTTCTTATCGTTTACCTCCGCCGTCCACGTGTACTTCCGATCTCCACTGTGGTGGGGCTTAGGATTCACGAGTTTATCGAAAGTGAGTTCGAGCGCGGAGACACGGTCGCAGAGGCTCGGCAAGTAGGACTCGGCGGCGACTCGGTGAAGGACGAGTCGGCGAGTTGAGGTGGTGTGGTGTGGGGTTTGGTCGATCTGAATGAGATCGGTGATGGTGTTGAAGTGGTGGAAATCGAAGAGGGCAGGGTTGGGGTGGAGGAGATCGAGGGTGAAGTCGATATGGTCATGATCTTCGAAAGCGAATAAGGTGGGGGTGAAAATGGAGGTTTGTTTGATAAAGAGAGAAGGTGGTGGGGACGGCTCGATGATCTCGATTCTCCTGTAACGGCTCATTGTTGATCGCTTCAAACGGCGATAGATATCACTGCAATTCAGAGAGAAGAGGTAGTGGATATATTTGCAGAGTGACAAGCTGAGAGAGAGAGGGTAGGGTTTTAGGAGAGAGAGAGAAGTAAAGATGGTCTGAAGGGGGACGGAAGGGAGGTGTGAGTCAAAAAGGTTGGAACTTGGAGTGAAGACGGTAGGGTTAGTATTGGAAATTTACATGGTGCCTCGTATGGGAGGTTCTAAATCCAATCCAATTTTATCTTCTACCATCCTTCAGCTATAAGAGCATCTCGACTCCTAATTTTTTTTTTTTTTTTACCCAAATTTGAGGTAAAAATTGTCTAAATTCTCTGTTTGGGTAGAGTGATCTCCAATGGAAAATCCTTTTTTTTTTTTTTATCCCAAGTTCATTTTATTAGATAAATATATGATAGATTAAACTTCGGTGAAGCTTCGGTGACCCTCTAGAAGCTCAAGTAAAGTTCCGGCAACCCTTTGGGGTGTCTGACATATAGCAGATCCAAGGAAGTTCCGCATCCAATTGAATGATCCGACAAAGCTCTCTCATCATTTCAAGAAAATTAGCAAAGATCCAGCATCTTATTGAGATGTCTGGCGGAGCCTCGGTGAAACAAAGTAAATGCCGGAAAAAATGGGTAAAAGTTTGGTGTGTTTCCAAAATGCGGAAAGAAATGGGTAAGTGTTTGTGTAAATATTGGAGATGTAATTTTGATGTTTTTACCCCAATTTTGGGTGTGGGTCCCAAAATGAGTCCAGATTGAAAATGCTCTAAGGATTTTTCAAGTGCTACTTTAAAATAAAATAAAAATCGATTTTTAAGTTGTAGCAAGTTTTTTCCATCTTTATCATGCATGCTCTTACAATATCAAAGATGAGCTCTTAGAGCTTATTATACAAAATTGATTTATTCTCGAAATTGATTTGTTCCGCTTTAAGAGATAAATCATTTTCTCATAATACATCAAATCTAATTTCACTCAATTAGCTACTTTCTTTAACTTATTGTCAATGAATTAATTTGTGGAATGTCTTTAAAGTTTGATTTTCATATGATGTTGCTTTGACTTATTTTGGAGGTGTTCTACTAAGTGACTTTATAGTTTTTTTTTTTTATACTTATTATACTGCCTAAGATCATTTTCACCACATACATCAACAATAGTACGCCGAACCTGCCAAACTGGTTTTTTCAAATTGTGGCAAGTTATTCTTGTGTCAACATGCATGATCTTGTAGTTTTTTTTTCCATCTTATGTTGCCTTCAAAGTTGATTTTTGAGGGGTTTATGGATATTTGCTTTTGAGCAACGTGTGTACTGAGATCAAAATAGATACAGACTAAGGATGAGTTTCCGAATGAATTTTATCAAAATTTGATAAAATCAAGCCTTTGATTTTATTTATTCGTAAGGAGAGTTGATAAAATCTTAAATTTTTGCATTCAAAAATTTAAGATTTTATCAACTCTTTGAACCAATAGATAAAATCAAAGCTTGATTTTATCATATTTTGATAAAATTTAGATAAAATTCATTTAAAAACTCACCATAAACCGGAGTGTATGAAGAACCTCCCAGCTACCAGATAGAGATTGAACGAAATGGGGTGATTTTGGATCGAGCACTTAGGGACATTCAATCGACTTGATCTCCGCTTGGGCCCCTCGGAATTTGATTTTGAGATGAATGAATGGCTCGGATCAGCCGTGTGAAACCCAAAAGTGGGTCTCCAAGACCCATCTGTGCACCATATGTACATGCACATATGTGCCTTTCGTTTTACGTGTGAGAAATTACTGGGACAAAGCAAATCGGTTTTTTTTTTTAGTGGGGCCTAGAGATTTGGTTTATAGGGAGCTGCAGACCAGCACATGGGATTCCATGATGTGGGACAAAATCACCTAAAATGTGTGATTAAAAATTCTGGGAGTCTTTTGGCACTATTGTTGTGGACAGCACACACACTGACACAGATTACATGAGCGTTATGCGAAAGGTATTGTGCGCTATATTATGCTATAAAATGACGTAGTTTTTGGCACACTTCTGAAACTTTCAAAAACCTTGTTTGGAAAAAGGAAAAAGTCAGTACAATGTGCCTAAATCCTAAACCCAAAGCGCCTAAGCCCAAAGTGCCTAAATTCAAGTGTCTAAAACTACTATATCTTACCCCCAAAGAGCTTAAATCTCCTAAAATTAAACCTCAAAATTAACTCTCCAAACAGGTCATATTGAAGTGTACCAAGAAATGAACAAAATTATATTATTTTGCTACACAACATGTACTGCACAACACCTCTCCCGTATTCCACGGACATACATGTATTGTATGAATTAAAAGCTTGTGATTTGATGAAAAAGTTCGTAAGATTCGGCGAAGTTGGTAACACTATATATCCTCACTTAACAATTATCTTGTCGCCAGCGCATGTGAAGTGTAGTTTAATGCTGATTTCTTTAATTTGGGTTAGATTATTACGAAATTACAGGTACACAGTTGAAAATATTCTGAGGAAAATTACAATCCCAAAACGGTTTATGTTAATAGTATCAAATTTCTGTGCATTAGAGCCTTGTACTCTACATATGGTAATTTAATATGCATTAACAAAAATATTTATGGCAATATTAGCGCATTACCATTACAGCATATGGTATTCTGATGAACTATACTACTAATAGCATGGGGAATAATGTCTAGGATCGTTCGCTGGATATGCGATCCGTTGGATATGGTATTATGGGCCTATATGTATTTGGGGTTTGGTACATGAAATATTAGCTGGATTAGAAATCTGAACGGATTATATTTAGGGGAGAAGCCGAATATAATAACCTCACCCCTCACCGTTATGTTCAGCTTTATATCGAACTTCTTAATGACAAAAATGCCACCTTCCTCTCCTTTTTTTATGTTTACAACCTTGGCACATTGTGGGACAATTGGCCTACCAACCACTTGTCGTTTAGTTCTATATCCACCTCTCAAAACAAACCAAGCATATGTACATCCTATCTTCTAGTATAAATTACTAAAACAAACCATCTACAACATATTGCCCCAAGAATATTGACTCATTGAGTTTATATTCGCTTATAGTCAGGGGCGGAGCTATGTAGGGGCCGGGGTGCCCCCTTCTACAATTTCTTATTTTGGAGTATATTTTTTATATTTTTTATAGATATTTTTAAAAAAAATTATAAAAATCTAAAAAAAATTAACAAGTAAGAATAATTTTCATTTCAAAAACACTAAATTATGTTGCGATACTGATATTGCAGCTGTCGAATGATATAATAACAATAATAGTCGAAATTAATTTTTTAATTTACCAAAACTAGCCCATAAAACTTGAATGACTAGCTAGATTGTTTTGACAATTACGGAATTAAGATTTCTTTCATAATTCGGCTCCCTCCTACTTCGATTCCTGACTCCGTCACTGCTTATAGTGAAGCTCTTATCTCATTTACCAAAGCTCATCTCTTTTTTTTTCTTCGTGAAAGCTTATCTAATTCAAATTGGGGGTATCATGCAGTTTTTTTTTTAATACTAAAAACGAGAGAAGGGATGCATAAAGTTAACCAAACTCATTTATAAGAGCAAGTGCAGCAGCTAGTGTAAAAATTTGGCCAAAATACCTTGTGTACAGTACATATAGTTACCATGTCACCATCAAAACTCTAACAATCTATTCATTTTACCTTACCTCTCATTAAAATATTGTTTTTTGTTTTTTTAAATAATATATATATAGACAGATATATATATATATATATATATATATATATATATATATATATACAGAGATATATGTATGTATATGCATAGATCGGTTGTCGCCTCCATACCCATCGCCATCGCCATGCATTAAATCCCGAATCCCGGTCGGTGAGCCTCTCACGCCGCCGTTGCCACCTCCTCTCATGCCGCCCGCTACCTACCTCCTCTCCGCCGCTCGATTCGATTTGGTACAAACAACTTCAGATCTGTTCAACCAACGCTACCTCCTCCGCGGTCGCTGTTGATGTTTGCCTTTGCCGTCGATCGAAATCCGTGGCTGCCGTCATTAATCGTTCTTCACCGATTGGAACCTCCATCGCCAATCATTGTGCTCGTCTTCAACGGTAGGAGAGAGAGAGAGAGAGAGAGAGAGAGAGAGAGAGAGAGAGAGAGAGAGAGAGAATAATAAACAAATCAGTTGCTGGTGAACAGTGCTTGTCTAAAAATAGACAAGCACTATAGCAAATTTAGAGAAAATGTAAAATAGCTAAGGTAATAGACAAGCTGCTGCAGCACCCATTTTCTTCATTCTCCTGTCTATTTTGCCCAAATAGCTATTTTACACTAGTTGCTGTTGTTGCTCTAAGAGCTCAAAGAAACGAGGAGGCTCAAAAGTCAAACCACTTACCTTTAATATATAGAGCAACACCACAATGGAAAGCCTATTACTAAGGGCACGTTTGGTAACGTTTTTGTTTCCTGTTTTTTATTTCTAAAAAATTAAAAATAGAAGGAAATTACTACAATACACACTCCTTATTTAAGAGTATCACATGCACCTATTATATGGTCCAGATTGTGCCACCTCATCGACAATCGTAACATTTTTTAGTTTTTCGTAACTTTTCAGCAATATGATTCGTAATATTTTCTATGATTCGTAACATTTTGGTGTGTCTCGTAACTTTTACAAAAAAAATTTGTAACCTTTACAAAAAAAAATTGTAATTTTTCCAAAAAATTCGTTACTTTTACAGGGGTGTGTATTGTAGTCTTTTCCCTTTTTTAAACGCTCTTGTTTTTAAAACAAGGGAAAACACCTTTTGTGTGTTTTGAAAAATTTAAGAAATTTTGAAAATGTTTTTAATAAACACAACACAAATAAATTACTAAACACATTTTTGTTTTTAGTTTTGAAAAAAAAAATGAAAAAAAAAAACAAAAAACAAAAACATTACCAAATGCACCCGAAGCTACGTTATCTTACATATCTTAAATATAAACCTATATGGGGCTCCTTATTTTTTGCATGGAGGCCCGAAACGGTGGCTTTCCCGGCTTACCCCATGAAAAAATAAAAACTCTTAAATTGCCCAAACTTTCTCCAAACATAACTTACAGGCTAGATTCTCAAGCAATCTCTTCTCCTTGCGGGTTATTTCATATTTACTCTATGATTAAGCTCTTAATTTAATTAGTTAATCTGATTAGCAAATAAGAAACATAAGTCGAAAATGATTGCAAGTTTTAACCCCACTAATTAAAATTCTTGGCCCTTGATGCAATTGCTGCTCCATGTTTTCGCGGATAGTAGCACATATGTTGCTATGCCGTTGCTACGCTCGTCTCTTAATAACTTTGACCAATATTGAGACTGATTCATGCACTCCGTCCCAATGAATTGATCACTTTTTATTTTAGGTTGTCCAATTTTATTTGTTTTTTTTAAAGTGTTCATAGATACATTAAAAAAAAAAAAAGAAAGAAAGAAAAAGGATCCAGTGGTATTTGTTGAAAAAAGTGTTTGAAATTTACTAAAATAAAGTGAAATAATTACATGTTCCTTTAAATAATTAGATTTCCAAATACGGACCAAGAAAATAAAACAGAGGGAGCAATTGTCGAGAAGAGTTTGCTTGCCACGGAGAGCAATTGAGGGGACATGAAACATTCTTGCAATTGAAGATCCCTCAGAGCTTTATACGGTGATGCACGTTGAAAGAGTCCGCATTAATTAATTGACAGTGTTGATCCATTAATAAAGATCCATAAATCACATCATAATTGAGCTACTTAATTACTACTAAAAGACATTTGTATCGCAATCATCATGACATATAGAGTTTGATTTTATGGTGAGCACTTTTACATACCCATTATCTTTCTAGAATTTAAAATTGTACAATTGAGATTCACTTCACTTCAATTTGAAACGTGCAATTTTAAATTCTGAGTAGATTCTAAATACTTAGACTTTCTGTAGAAATAATGTTAGTATTAATCTTGCTCATACCAAAGGATTTACGAGCACTGATAACTCCATAAATATGGTTCTAAATATACCTATACAGCTTGAACGAGTCGAAATTGGATTTATGATTTAATTTCAGAGGGTCTTCGGTTTTGAGAACAATATATCAATTTTAATTTAAAAGCAAAAAAAATTATTAGATAAATTTCGATTACTTTGTTTGACGATGACCCATGCTAGTTTTCATTTTAGAGGATTTCGAATAAGTAACTCATGCCTTATATATGGATCCAAAACCATGTACTGGAAGAGTTTTATAAAAATCTAGGCCATTAGTTATTGAGTGAAAGATTGGGACGCTGCACTATACCTGTAGTGCAGTCCTACACTATCCGGTCATGTAAGATAGTCATGACAAATTAAAAACCGTAATTCTACTATTGAACATGCATTTCTCTATCTCAACAACATAAATAAATAACTTCAAAAAAGTAAGTGCGTACCACCGCAGTTCCTCACAAAATTTAAAAGAAAAAAAAAATCATAATTAAAAAAATGCTACAATCCTATAATCCAAATTTAACTACACGAAATCAAATTTGAAAGGCCAAAAAGAAAAAAAGAACTAACCCATAGTTTTTGGTACTTGGGCTACGTACCCACATTATGTTGGGATGAGAAAACCTTCAGGTTGAATGCACTGAAAACAACCAGAAAACCTCACCATCACAACCCTCATAACCACCGCCCCAATCACCACCCCACAACCCAAAACCCCAAAATACCGCCTAACCCAATCTCCCTCATTTCTCATCTCCACACCCTCCTTCTCCGTCATACTCTCAACCCTACTTAACACCACAGCCGCCTTCTCTTCCTCCTCCACCGCTGCAGCCGCCTCGTAAAACATTTCCGAATCTTCGCACAATTCAGAACCCGTGTCGGCCTCCCCCTCGCCGTCGTCATTGAGACAAGACTCGGTGCACGAACACACGGAGGCCGCGTCCAAGCCGTCTACGGCGGAATCATTTACGTCGTGGTGGTCCCGGTAGTGTTGAAAGGCGGAGTCGAGGCGGTCGAGGCGGAGGGAGATGTGGGCCAAGTGGCGGGGCTTGGAAGGATGGGAGGAGATCTCTGCGGCCAAGAGTTTTTTCAAGAAGACGAGTTGTTGGGCGATTTCGGCCGACAACTCGGAGAGGAGGAGAGAGGGGACGGCGGCCGGATTAAGGGAGAAGAGGTGGGAGATGGAGGATTCGAATTCTCGCAATTTTTTCTGCAAGGTTTTGTATCTCTTCGTCATCTCTCTCTGTGAATGATGTGTGTGTGTGTTCTCGAACTTTTCAGTTATTTTTTTGGTGGGAAGTTGGTTTTGTGAAAGGGGGTGTCATGCGGGGTCATGACCGTTACCTTCTTTGATCGTGACCTTTGAAATCGAATTAGGGGCTAATTTCGGATTTCGAAAACGTTTAGATTCTTGTTCCGAAAGTGTTCATTAAAGAATCCGGATCTTTTATTTCTCTTTCTTGAACACTTTCAGAAATTTTTTTATTCTGAACACTACTACTAACGCAGCTAGAAATGTGAATAAGAGCAAGTTCACCTTCACGAATAAGAAACAACTCTTCTACAATCTAATAAGTAATACTTCATCCGTCTGGATTTATTGGTCCACAAACATACTTTTTCAAGTCTGAAAATGTTTGTCCATTTTCAAAAGTTAAAGGATAAAATAGGAGAAAATCACTTTTGATGATGTGAAAACAACAAACAAAAAAGTAATAGAAAAAAGTTGAAATCTCTAAAATGGACCAACAAATCCGGATGGAGGGAGTAACCATCAGATTAATAGAATTATAGGAAAAAGAGATACTCTCTCTTGTTAAAACACTCAATATATTAATCAATTACTCTAGCCAAAAGGCTTATATCATTATTTATAATGGTAGAATTCCTAAACCTAGCCAGCCTCTCTAAAATAGTAAAAAAAAACTTTTAGAAAATAAAATCAAGTCTAATTCTTCATGATTAAGTATTCTAAAAAATAAGAAACCTCAATTAAAAGAAAATAGAAACTAAATACTTCTAGAATATTTTGACTACTACTTTTCTTTTCTTTTCTTTTCTTTTTTGAAAGAAAAGACATTTTCATTAGACTATAAATCCGAAACGAGGATATTGCATAACTCACATGTGATCAAAGAAACCCAATTCCAAGGCAACAATCCTGAAATTAAAGAGGCCATACAATGGGCAGCTCTATTGACAATACGAGGAACCCAAGAAACAAGCAAATTAAAATCTTTAACTATTGCCCTAATATCCTGGATAATGGAAGCACATACCCATGGGGGATCCAATTCTAAAACACTTAGGGAGATAAGTTCTTTGTTGTCTACTTTTCTTGAAAATCACCCTGCATCAACTACTACTCCTCGAGTTTCCTTCAATTTTTGTTGAGGAGGAGGAATAAATGAATGGGCTAACAGCCCAAATGAATGAAGCCCTATTATTTGGGCTAGGTATTGCAGTCTGTCATTGTACATGGAGAAGAATTTGGTTTTGGATTAATGGCCCAAACGGTTGAATAATATGTAAGAAATAGAAATAGAACTTTTAATCAATTCAGAGTTCCATAAAAAGTGACTATATCCGTAGGGGCATACAGATTTAGGGGTGGCTTGGGTAAATTGAAAAAACTAGTTTTTTGGTTGTTTTGGTTTTGTCTTTATTCATTTTTTTTTTTTTGCATTCATTAGTTTTTGGTTAATTTTTGTGGTTTTTTGGTTTGTTTCGACGAGAGAAATCTAAAAAGTATAAAATTATTAGCCAAACTTAAAATTTTGTGAATAAAGACGAATGTAACATCCAAAAAACTGATTTTTTGAATTATTTTTTGTCTTTATTCACAAAACTTTGGCCTTGTTCTCTTCCTTTTTCCCCATTTTCAAAAATTCTTTTCAACAAGATTCTTTCTTTTCAAAAAAAATCTCTCTACTTATTACCTCATTTTTTTATTTCTCTCTCTATCTCTCTCTAATCATTATCTCATTATTCTCATTTTTAAAAACCTAATCAAACACTATCTCAAAAAAAAAAAATCAAAAATTTCTTTTCAAAATCCATCTAAACATAACATTTAAGTTTGACTAATAATTTTACACTTTTTAGATTTTTCTTGACGAGACAAGCCAAAAAACCATAAAAAAAAAATCGACCAAAAACCAACAAATGCAAAAAAAAAAAATTTGAATAAGGACAAAATCAAAAACTAATTTTTTTCAATTCACCCAAACCAAGCCTTAGTGTACAAAATAGGATGAAAATTGACAAATACCTAACGAAAAACAGGGGAAAAAAAAAATCCTTCATAACAATAGAACAACGTAAATGCCCCGGTCGTTACCCGATATTTTACTACGCAAAACAACAAATATGTTGTAGGTTACACGATGATATTCTGCTTATAAAAGCTTATTAATTAGTTATGAACTGGCGTTTTTTTATGCGGCGGCTCATAATCAATCAGTTGTGTATCTTCACTGTCAATGTTGTGATAGGTGGGACTAGAATATGTCACTTCTTCTTCTTCTCTGCCATGGGGGTCATTTTCAAGTATTGCCCTCCCTGAACTTTGCCATCTCGGGTCCTGCACAAAAGGCATCACATATGTCTAAGTAATCTTATTATGTTCGTAATTTTGTAAATTTATTCTGGTTTTAAGGCCTCAAATTTTATCCCACCTTTATCTAAATGTAATTTTTGAATTTATTCTAAGGCTTAGTTTGTCAAAAGATAAAATGAGGTGGAGGTGATAAAATATGGTTGATTTTAGCAAATGAAGTAGAGAGATGATTTTATCTCCAATGAATTTGGACATATTTATGTCCAGATTCATATATATGTCCAGATTCATTGGAGATAAAATCACCTCTCCACTTCATTTGCTAAAATCAACCATTTAATTTTATGAGATTTCTATTTTAGCAAATGGAAACCAAGCCTAAGCAATAGTCAAACAAAGCAAAAGCCCTCTTTACGTAATTTTTATTTTTTTTTGTCTGGTAGAAAAAGTTTTCCCGAGATTAAGTATATATGTTACGTCTGAGGGGGTGTTCCAGTAAGGTGATTTTTTGAAAAAAATTAGTTTTTCACGGTTTTTTATGTGATATATTGTGAGAGAATGACTTGTTTCGATTTTTGAAAAAAATAATTTTCTGTTAGTGGAACACCCCTTAGTGGTCTAGGGTACTGAATATATACTTGGGACGAAACATAATAGAACATAAAAGATGGGTGAAGGAAGCATGTGAAGCCCATGTGACAAATTGAGTTCCCTTTTACGTCTCTTTTTATTTATGTATAATGATGATAAATGACAAATTGACTTTTCAAGAGTCACTTGTTGGGCTGTAAACGAGCCAAATCGAGCCAAACCTTATGAGATTCGGGATCAATTCATTAAGGTATGAGTCAGACTTGAGTTCAGCTCGGGTTCGATTTGAGCCTAGACAAATGAGCTCGAGTTCGGCTCGTGAAAAAATTTCAAAGCTCAGGCTCAGCTCAGCTTGGCTCGTTAAACTCAAACGAGCTGAACCAAGCCGAATTTAGGTCGAATTAGGCTCGAATCCAGCTCGATAGGGCTCGTTAAACTCAAACGAGCCGAACCAAACCAAATTTAGGCTCGAATCCAGCTTGGTAGGGCTTGTTAGCAATTTAAAACACAAACTGAGGGGGGAAAGAGATATGCTTCAAAACAATGTTACATCTAAATCTACCACATAATCAAGAAGGGAAAAAAAAAAACAAATCTACCACAATAATCAAGAAATAAAAAAATAAAAAAACAACACGAGAAAAAAAATACTAAGAACTAAATAGAGTACTCTTGTTATGGATAAAACCCATCTGTTCGTAGTAAAGGACTCTACTCTAGTTAGGGATAAAAGAATAACAAATTACGTAGGAGTTTCTCAATTATAAAATATTTACATGTTGACCCCTAAAGTATTATTAATTACATTTTGACCCCAGGTTCACTAGCCTAACCGAGCCGAATCCACTTAGGTTCAGGCTCGGCTCATTTATGGAACAAGCCTAATATTGAGGTTCAAGTTCAATTCGTTTAGTAGACGAATCGAACTCAAATGAACTCTTATCAAACCAAGCCGCAAATAGTTCGCGAATGGCTCAGTTCATTTACAGCACTAGTCACTTGTTTCTGTTAAATCAAATCACATAAAGGAACTGAACAAGAAATTTCTAGATCACATACGTACCCACCTACAATTGCACCAGTTAGATGTGATGCATCATTGTGTTTTTCCAAAACAGTGAACTATATAAAAAAAACAGATGCATGTAGTCATGGCGGGCGCGCGCGCACACATATATATATATCATTTTTGCCTAGTCATTTTCACTAACAGGTTGGTGCATCAGTTGATGGGCACTCCTCAATTCTTGAAAAATTAGAAGCCCTTTATTTGCCAAAAAGTCTTGAAACACAATTTCCGGACATAACTGTATTTGGAGCCTTATGACGTGTTCGGAGTTGTACTATAAAATTGTGTTCGTTGGATTGCTTTTGGAATTTGCCCTACATGAAGGAGACATAAGCTAGCATTGTTTGATGTACCTCTACTCCTGTAGCCTTTGACAACTCCATATGAGATGATGACTCTTCAATCTTATTTCCTGCATGTATCATCTCCATCAAAATTTTCATCGAAGTATCAAACTCTAGCAGAACTCTCAAGATATGGGAAAGTGAAATACAAAAGCGTTTTTTTTACCAGTAAGAAAGTAATCTCTTTAGCCGATAAGAATGCATACATTTTTACCGATAAAAATGCACTCTTACCGGTCAAATAACACTTTTATTATCCGTCCATCGGGTAGAAGGTAGAATTTCCTTTTTGGAATTGGACTAGTAGCACGACCCAAAGGCTGTTATCACATGCTCTCTCTAGATCTGTTGAAATGGAAGTCGATGTTTTTGGTAAAGAAAAAGAGAAATGGCTTATATGTATGAACGGATTTTTGGCACTGTCTTTGTTTTCTGAGAGCTGTGATTTACTTGTTTGATACCTGTGAGCAAGCCAAGGACCGCATTGGGCCAAAAAAATTCCTAAAAGAGGGGCCCCAATTTGTTTGATAGCATATATACTTTTATTATAGGTGTATAAAATCATAAACCTATTCAAATTGAACCCATCAAGTGAGACCATCAAAGTTGAAGTTGATTAAATCCTATCTTGCTCGACCTTGTCACAAGAACGATTGAATAGATTAGATATGTCTGTCTGTTCTGCCAAGGCGTCAATCGGCTTGCTCACATCAAATTAATTATGTCATGACGTATGACAGGGAATTTTATCTACTACATTTTTTGAAGGCAATTAAGGGCCTCTGTTCTTTAAGTTCGTCTTGGGGCTCCAAAATGTCAGAACCGGCATTGCATGTGAGTCAAAAAATCAGATCAATCATTTCTTGTTAATTTACCTATTGAATAACGCGAACACAAATAGGTGATACAGATGCGATTAATTTCAGCCCCTATTAATGATCAGAAGAAGAAGAAGAAGAAAAGTTCAGCATCAATTTCCTTAATTAATACAGTAACAGACTTAACAGTGGGGGTGGGAATATGGTAAAATACACTTTTACTCCCTATAGTTCTAACATGATTCCACTTTGATCTCAATAATTTTAATTCAATTAATTTGAATCTTACACTTCTATTTCCAAATTAATTATGCAGTCCCTCTACCATCACCCATTAATATATCAAATGAAAGAGAGACATATTTGAAACTCAAGGGACCAAAGTGGAAAAAAAAGAGCATGAAATCTGATCTAATTACTACTAATTTTTTTTCTTTGAGAGGAGTCAAGAATTGTAGTGAAAAGTATAAAATAGCTTTAAAAAGTTGATCACGTGAGTCACACGTGCAATTTTTTCTGTTTGAAATACTTGGAAGATGACGGTAAGTGCTAGATCATTGAAAACAGAAACAAAAGTGAAGAGTTTAGACTGATATATAAACCCGAAAAGTTAAATGGACCAAAGGGAAATCTCGGTAAAAGTACCGGAACCAAGACTGTTATTTTACCTGATAGAAAAAAAAATGTCAGTTGTGAGAGGGTGGGCGTGTCCTTGGTCGGGAATAATCGGAATAAAACCCAGGAATATGTTGTTCGTGGCCATTCTTGTTGTGGGAAACATGCCAATTCGAATTAGAAACTGAAACAATTGGCTTTATTGGAGGAATTGAACCTGGAATTGCTTCTTCTTCCTCTTCTTCTGTACTGTATTTCATTCCCTTTGGCTTTTGAGTACTGATCATTGCACCACCATGACTTTTATAATTACCAATTCTATCCCCCGAATATGCTGCTCCTGTTTTAGTTGAATCCATGTTGACTACTTTAACCTCGTGATCTACCACCTGCTTGTAACATGAAATTAAACATATGATCTGTGAGGTGTAAATATTCAGAAAGAACCATGGATAGGACCGAAACTATGAATTAAACTAATCCTAACGGATTTGGCCAAGTGAGCATGAGAAAACAATTCCAAACGTTTCAAATCTTAGGGTTTGGGGGCCGTTTGATATTTGACCAGTCGTTAACTTCACAGCTCCTGTATTATTCGAGGTGCCAAATTGGCTCCATCCCTCATTCCAAGTTGTGTACAATGTCGAAAGTTATGGCTTTGACTGTTTCGAATAAAACAGTATTTTCTTTCATAACTAAACATTGTTAGTAATCAATCGGAATGAGGGACGAAGCTAGAACTTTTGTGTAGGGGAGACGGACAACATATGTGGAGGAAGGACGGGACTATATAATTTGATGATATATTTATTTTTTTGATTATGTAATGATGGGGTTTTTCAAATCAGAATGGCGGCAATTTCCTCTTACTAAATTTCTTAACTCCATCCTTGATTGGAATGTATCATCTTTGGGAATGTATTCAAGAAAAAAGATGATAAGTCAAAAGAAAATGAAACTAGTCCCTAGAGCATGTAATTACCAACCTTGCTCGGAAAATAAAGTCGTTCGCCGATACCTCCATTACCAATGAGCCCGAGAAGTCGAGCGTTGCATGCATGCAATGAACAAGCACACAAGTAGAAGATGATCAAAACAGAGGAGGTGAAGGACATCATGACAGAATAAATGGACTGAGGGCAAATTTCAATGATCACACGACTCGAACAAAGCACATATACACTACAAAAGATATATATATATATATATATATATATATGTGTGTGTGTGTGTGTGTGTGTGTGTGTGTGTACGTTTTTCTTGACGGGTGCCTTATAGCAATGGACTAAGTGCAGACACGTAAACTGATTCCGACAACCCACTAAGTGCAGACACGTAAACTGATTCTGACAACCCTAACTCTCAAACCAAAACAAAAGAAAAGAATAGTGTAGGCATTAAATTCTGGTTATGTAATGGACGAAACAGGACATTCAAGTGTTTTTGAAGTGATGAGACATATGAGTGAAGAAGGAAAAAGAAGGTAGGGATGGTTGTGGGGGCTCCTCTTTGTCTCTTCCCTTCAACTTTCACTTCACAATTAAAGGTTTTTGGCCCCTCAAGCTCGGGAAAAGAAGGGGAGCAATGTGGAGCTACATATATATATATATATATATATATATATATATATATATATATATATATATATATATATATATATATATACACCGGGCTTCCTATCCGGGCTCCCGGATTTTTTTAAAATCCGGACCTCCACCTTCCCATGTTTTTTTTGAAAATCCGAACCGTTAGATGTGTTCAAAACATGTTTTTTAGGTCCAACGCGAGGATTTGTGAAAAAAAAATACCCGGAAGAGCTTGATCGGAGCAGTTTTTGCAAAAAACGCTACTATAGCGTTTTTTGCAAAAACTGCTCCGATCAAGCCCTTCTGGGTATTTTTTTTTCACAAATCCTCGCGTTGGACCTAAAAAACATGTTTTGAACACATCTAACGGTTCGGATCTTCCAGATTTGGTGTGAAAAGTAGAGAAAAACATATGGTCCGGATTTTACTTCCCATCCGGACGCCCGGATGGGAAGTGGACTCTATATATATATATATATATATATATATATATATATATATATATATATAAATATATGTATATATATATATATATATATGTAAACATCTTCTATCTGACTAAATTTGAATTCTTGACCATATTATATATTTGCTAAAACACAATGAGTTTGTCAACATGTTGTGTCCCTTTTTGTCGGTCGATTAACTCAGGTATTTGAGTCAGCTTATTCGCTCCTCAACTAATTTTGGTGTCCCAATTCCACTGTCCTTGCGGGGAGCCAATTGAAGATTCGTATGGATTGACCAACCCTAAAGGAGTTAATAGTTGTGGAGAGGTTTTGAATCTAAGAACTAATTAGACAATCCCCACAAACCTTGACCACTAGACCAACCCCTTAGCTTTTGTCAGAGAAAACTTCTAGACATGGATTGGATCTTGAAAGCCGTTTGTTAATGGACCGGCACATGTCAATCAAATTGTGCTCTGTATGCATGTACGGAAACCAACAATTTTTTGAGAATTTGGACCAAGTGTGTGTAATTTTTACGCATTTACTTTCAACATTCTAATGGGAGTTTATGTCACGAGAATGAGGCATTTTAGAAGTTACGGCGATATATTTATCAGGGCTCTCGAGCCACAGTATTGTATCTTAACATTTCGATAGTTACGCTAATGTATTTGTCACAACTTCTGTCACGTTACATTACTTTCAATTTATGAACTTGAAAAATCAAGTTTACACATCTAAATTTTGCGGTCCTACAAATAAATGGAGGGAAATTAACAGGTTAATTTCCACTTATATATTAGAGAACTATAGATACAAATTGTTACTTTATATGAATCACAAAACTCGAAATGTGGGCATTTGAAAATTTGTCGCAAACAAGCAGAAGAAGTCAAAAGACAGATTAAAGAAAAACGCAGAATAAGTCAAAATTGAGCACAAAAGTTTATTATGCACATTTTGTTTCCATCGATAGAGTTTCCATTTACTTTTTGTCTGCGTGCGTATTTTTCAAGATGTCATGCGTGTGGCTCCGTGTTTCTGGCAGCCTCTTCCCCTCACCTCATTCCCATGGAATTCCACATGGAAAACAGTTGGTGTAAAAATGTTATCCGAGTCTAAAACTAATTAAGCAGGTGTACGGACCGGTTTATGCCAATCTCGACTAATTTTATGGGGCCAACATTCACTAACTGAGGCCCATTATGGACTATCCAAAAAAGTTCATAACACTAAAGAGATTTCGAACCTGAAACTTTAACAGAAAGCAAACGCCTAAGTCTTAAGCTTTGACTACTACAGTACGTCTATCGATACTAAACTGGCATTGCTAAAGTTAATTGTTCGTTTGCTACAATGTTTAGGAATACTTAAATTAAAAAGTAGGAGTAGCAATTTAGAAAAAAGTAGGAATAAAATGTTACTACCGTATAGAGTAGATTGTACTATGTAACTTTTCTCATACTAATACAATAAGCAAGTCCATGTTTTTTGATACTAAAAAATACTAAGGGTTTTGTTAAAATGTGCCCCCAGGCACATGATAAGGTTCATTAAATGAGTCTAATTAAATCTACTTTTTTAGAAAGTAGTAAAAATAATTGATATATTTCGATTTCCCATGCAAAAAGTAGTAAAAGAGTTTGTGTCTATTGTTTATAACTTAAATTTCTAATGCAAACAAAGGTTTAATTATACTCATTTAATGAACATTATCATGTGCTTATGGGGCACATTTTAACAAAACCCAAAAAATACTAATACTAATACCAATGCTACGTAAACAACTTTTAAAACACAATCCAAACAAATTCTGCTTCACAAGTTCACATGCATGGATAGTTCTGGGCACATATGAATTTAGAGTTGTGTTTTAAAGTTGTTTTGTAGGCTTTCCAAAATAATATGAGCTATCCAACACACATAATGCTTTGTTTGCTATTGTTAAAAAGATTTTAAAACACAACTCCAAACAAATTGTTCTCAGAATTGTCTGGTACACACGGGTCCACATACATGAAACAGTTTTAAGCACAGTTGCATTTAAAGACATGCTTTAAAGTTGTTTCGTAAGCTTTCCAAAATGATACGAGCTATCCTACACACATAATTCTTCGTTAGCTAGAGTTAAAAAGCTACAAAAGTAGCAATCTAGATATGCCTGTTCTGGGTCATTTGGAACAATTTTCAAATGCAGACTTATTAAATTAAACTCATCTTATTTTTCAACGCAAGTCAAATGGTTTGGACGAAGTGGAAGAAACGAAATTGTCGTGTTTTAGCATCAACAAATGACAACAGGTGAACTTTGATATGGGTAAAAAATATATATCAATAGCACGACTATGTCATGAAGCTCTGAGTAGCCACTCCCGATTTGTTTGGGACAAAGCAAACCGGGCTGTTTACACATTTTTATGAGACAAATAGAGAAATAAATCAATTTAAAATCCAAAATTTTTTTCCTAAACACCTAATTACAAAGTTCAAGTATTTTCGTTCACCTCTTTTTGTGGGTTTTTTTGAACGTGTATAATTTGTAGGCTTATTTTCATGAAATATTCGGTGCCTTGCACGAGTTTGCAGAGAAACATTTTTCGAGCTTCACTAAGATAACAGTTGACACCGTAACACCGGCGGCACAGTGAAATAAAATACTTGGGGATACGACGAGAAAAGCATCCCCAAAATTAGAGTAATTTTGTCTAGTAAAAGTCCAGCACTCTTTCGGCAGTTTTGTTAAATTTTGAGCAGAACCCATGAGGCAATCACTCCACAATAATGGGACACCTGCAACAAAAAGAGTAGATAAGACAGAACAGAAGCATGGGACCACAGTCCACTGGGATTACCAAATGTCACCCTATTATAAAGCTAAGGTTGTTTTATAATCGCAAATCACTGGAACCCATTAAAAGACATTCCGGGTAAAAAATAAGAACATAGATATCTGGACATAAATCTTGACGCCTGATCAGATCCATCTAACGCATATAGACCCCACAAGATGCATGTGAGATTGCACAATTCGGACAGCTATGACTACACCTGTGTTTGAATCTGTACTCTGAAATCGCCCCAAGTTTCTATGCTGGTAACCATTTCGTAACAAAGACATTATCAAAATGCAGCCCCACAAAGAGCTTCCTCAATCCCTCATTCAACTTTGGAATCTAAATTTCATTACATGCATAAGTTCCATATATAGAAGTACCCAACATCATCTTTAGATCTTATACAATCCTTATTACTTAGGCGCCATCGCTGAAAATTTACGTTTGCACCATTCATACATTCATCTGAAGAACAACAGACTGCATCTTTTTATCAAATCGACCAAAAGAATACAGTAATATTTCACAAGACAAATACTGAAAAAATGCCAAAATCTGACCAGATCAAAAACTTACCCAAGAACACATGTTGGGCAATTCTATATTTATACATCCTTTTTCATACTTGGCCGCCTTTATATACAGAAACAGAAGTATGTGGATATTGAACATATACTATAACATGTGGTAAAGATGAGTGCAAGGTGGTTCAAGAACCTCAAGTGATTAACATCTTCAAAACCTTCAAAAACATGGGGGCCAACTCTTCTACTGGTTCTTCTTTTTGGTAACTTGCTCTTCTATAGGTTCTTGGAGTGCAGACCATAACAATAAAAGAAAAAGGCATTGGTACTCACATTTGGAGCAGATTATTCACAGTAACAGTAACTGAATTAGTACGCTGCAAATCCTGCAAAATTTTGTTACCTTTTAGTCTCCCATGAAACTAATCCAATTGTCAAATGAATAAGGGCTATTTCACAAAGATTGTAGCAAAAACCGGAGCAGCAGAGAGAGAGAATCCTATTGAACTATGTAAGCTTCGATTTCTTAGCCGCCTCTGTAACACTATAAATATCCAAATTTCAAAATACCTACATTGGTCCTAAATTAACAGGACATAAAGCTCAGAAAATCCAATCCAAAAGGAAAAATTGATAGCAAAACACGATTAGAGGTTTAAGCCCTTATTCGTTGATCTACAATCATCATCCCTTCTTCAACAATAACTACCTGAACCGCTATATACCAAACAATGTTTTAAAAACCGGATCGGACCGACCGGTTCAGTTGGATGCTATAACTGCCTGTTTTGAAAAACCGGCCTCCTATTAGAAAACCACTTCAAAGAGCCAGTCAAACCGGTGAATCAGCAAACCAGTTCAACTAGTACGGGTTTTGCGACCCAAACTGGCTAAAATATTATGCTGTGCTATTTTCAAGTCATGCGGCAGAGTTTGCCACGTGAGCGTGATGCTCCTTGACAGACTTGAGGGCGTTCATGTGCACCAATAGTTTTTTCTCACTTCTTCAAAAACTTGGCCGCTACATGTTGCCTATCAAATAATAAGTGATATATATGCTTCTCCAAGACTTCTCTTTACATATTAAATATTTATTAGCAAAATTTAATTGCTAATTACAACCCTATTAAAAAGAAAGCAAAAAAGCTACATATAGGATATGCTAAAAAAAACTTAAATTATGCTACAAAATACTACATAAATGCACTTTCACAACAAACATGAGAAATAACAGATTCTACTAATGTGTGATTTTTGGAATATTTAATATTTACATAAATATATATGACATCACAGTTTTGATGGTTCACCAATGACCCGACTGCTCGGTTCTTTTTCCGGTTCTCTCACCACTCAAAACATTGATACCAAATACCAGTAAAAAATTTATCACCAAAGCAAAACAGACTGGACAGTGATCAACAGGATTACGGCAAGAAACAACACAACTTAGAGAAACTAAAAGAAATCGATCCCAATTATACCTGGAAAATTAGTTCATCTGGTACATGGGGAAGCACCTCTCTCACTGTTTCGGCCATGGCAAGGATGTTAGCTAGGTTATCATTTGCAGCCCTCGAAGCAGTCCTAATATGCAAACCACCAACACTTCCGGGGTATCTCACTGTACCAGCAGGAGGAAGGGGTGAAGCAGATGTACCAGCCTGAGATGGATTCACCGGCCAAAGGCTCCAAGCAGAATCTTCAAGGGCGGTTTGGGCATAGGTTTCCCCTACAGCTGCAAGTTGCCTCATCACCATCTGAACTCTCCCTAGTCCAACCGGCCTGATACCTGTGGATGGACCGGCTCCATCTACTCCTTGGCCAGACCATGTATTCAACCAACCCGAATCTAGTCCTGGACCCCTATAAATGTCACACAAAAAGGAAGAAAAACATTTTTTAAATAAAGAGGATGTGTTTAAATTTATAGTCTATGAAGTACCAAAACCTCGAGGGGTCACTGTATCGTAGTGTTAGGACACGCCGGGGACACGGGGGGACACGTGTCCATACATGCCACATGGAGGGGGGGACAGTTTAATTTAATTTTTGGAGTGGGACATGGTTGGGGACACGGGTACACAGCGGAGGTCGAAATGAAATCCTTAAATTTCAGAGTGAACTTTTGCAATTGGATTGTATTGAACTTATGCATGTCTTGTTTTGTTTGAAGAATTTGTGTTTGAACTTATGGATTGTTTGAACTTATGTTTTGTTTGCATTTTCTAGAAATATTTATATATATAGGTAAAACTTCTAGTCCAAACCTCCCGAAAATAAGGAAAAAATGATTTTTTTTGTTTTGCAAATTATTTTTGGGTCTACCCTCTTTGATGCCTTTTGGCTTTAATTTGAGGGCATAATTCCGCAACAAACGCGACGGTAATGTGCACAAATCAAAATGATTCTTGGGTCTGCCCTCTTTGATGCTTTTTGGCTTTGATTTGAGGGCATGATTCCGCAACAAATGTGACGGTATAGGGGGACCACTGTTTTAGTGGTATTTTGTGAGCAGCCACTTTGTGCATTTATTGCAAAAGGTTAGGTCTGTCTCCAATCCATCTATTTCAGTGGTATTCTGGGAGCAGCCACTTTGTGGATTTATTGCCAAAGGTTAGGTCTGTCTCCTATCCATCCCCGCCCATACCCCCAATTATTGGGGACTAAATGGGTTATGTTTATGTTTATGTGCAAATTATTTTTGGAAAATACGAACCGTCCAATGTGTTCAGAAGGTGTTTTCAAGGGTTCAAGCAAGAAATCTTCAAAAAAAAAAATACCAGGAAGGGCTTGATCTAAGCAATTTTTCACAAAAACTGTATACATTGGACGGATTGGATCATCAAAAAAATGCTCGGATCACAGAAGTCCAGAAGTCTGAACTAGAAGTGCTCCCTATATATATATATGGAGCGGATCAAGTCAGGACTGCCTAACTCTAAAAAAATCCAGACCTCCCCTCTCCCAGCCATTTCCCGGCCAAATGGTCGGGATCTGAACCGTTGGATGCGTTTAAAATGTGTTTCCAAGGGCCTAGCAAAGATTCGCCAAAAAAATGACCGGGAAGAGCTTTATCCGAGCAATTTTTCATACAAACCGTAGGATATATATTTCATGAAAAACTGCTCGGATGAAGCCCTTCCGGTCTTTTTTTTTTTTGCCGAATCTTCGCGTAGGCCCTTGAAAACACATTTTAAACACATCCAACGGTTCGGATCCCGACCATTTGGCCGATAGAGGGGAGGTCCGTATTTTAACAAAGTTAGGGAGTCCTGACTTGATCCGCTCTATATATATATAGCCCTTCCAGGTATTATTTTTTTTATGAATCCTCGCATTGGACATTAAAAACACTTTTTAAACACATCTAGCAGTTTGGATCGTCGAAATTGGATCCGAAAATGAAAGTCCCTCACCGTAGCTAAGTGAGGGAGCCTTCATGTGAAAATTCTTGTATATATATACACGTGGCGTGTCCCCCGCTGTGTCCATATCCTCATTTTTTTGGAATTCCCGTGTCCGTGTTCGTGCATCATAGCTTACAATATTTGCTGAGGTAGGAACCAAAGCAACAAAGGACACAGCTGTGTGTGCTTGAACTTGCTTAATAGCGTGATATCAGGTCTTGAGAACAGATATAGAAGGTAAGCAGAGAATTTTCCCTAAACTTTTCCTAGGAAAATAGCTCGCCAGGATCTATTTAACTAGCAGAGAAAACAGCCTTGATATAACTGTGTTTGTGATGCATACTAAAAGCTTGTTGCATGGCAAATGTCTTTACAAATTGTTATCAAATGGTTTAGCCTGCAAGTCAAGGCTCATGTTTGTTCCGAAAAGGTAAACTTACATATGGCAGGAAATTCGTCCTGAAAAGCAAAACTGATCTTTTTACTTTTATTTCTTGCCTCTTCTTTCATCTTCTATAAGAGACCCATGATTGGTTAAATTTGATATGATTCTACAATTTCTGCTTTTGAACAATTCAATCCGCATCTTAGAGCTCATGCAATAACTATCCTATCTCTACCCTATCTCTTGTATCATTTCTTCAGGAGCAAACAGAAACATTTTCTTTTCATTCTTTTTATTATGCATCCATTTCGTCAGGAGAATTTGTTGGATGAAGAACAAAACAGAACAACTTTGCAGACAATTACGATAGTTTTTGTCTGGTCAGAGGAGTCCACCGAATACTTTGATTTTGGATTAGTAATCAGCTTCGATATTTTTATTTTGGAATCTCTTATACCGAGCTAAAAAATGACAAAAAAGTATTGATTGAATACTGTAATTAACCAATGAATTTTAATGCCAAATAAGAGTCACTTTTTGCAGACATAAGCAAAAAGCATCAGCCTGGAAGAATGGATACAAAAGATATACAGACACCAACCTCCAAGCACCACCTTCCAAAGGGTTCTGCATCTGATTGGGGAACACTCCTGAAGGCAAGGTATGACTAGGAGGATTGTGTCGATCAAGTCCAGTACTTATTTGACGAGCAAGTTGCTCATCGGTTGATACCTCTACTGCGCGAGGGTTTGTTTCCTCTTCAGGTCTCCCCACATGAAGTGGTTTTCGACACGTGGGGCATGAATAATTCTCACTTAAACCTTGATCCAACCTACCATTGAAGTGTCAATGTCAGCACCCGCGTTGGATTTTCACACGCAAAAGAACATTTACAAGAAGAAAAATAGCTCATACCAAGATCTCAAACACGCTAGATGGAAAAGATGATTACAAGATAGCCTCTTAGCCTTTGCCATTGGTTCCTATCATTTGCCAACCCAACAAAACTCAGAACTAAATAGGAAAATCAAAAAGAGAACGATGAATGAACTATGCTTACAAGCTTACCCTACAGATGGCACATTCGTCATCATATGTTTTTATCTCTTCAGATGTTGCATCAGGAAGTGCCCCATGAAGGGCATGTAAAGCTATCCTCAGTCTAATAAATCCTCTGATGCGTTTCCAAATTGCACTTAACAAAGCCTGTTCCATTATAGGAAGTAAAACATAGCTAAAAGCCTAAAACAACCGTGAAATAGGAAAATAATCAAGTCCAATCAATGGCGAAATATCCACATGAAGTAGCACGGACAATTTACCCTTATATTTAGGAAAAGAACTATGTCCACGAGATGAAATGCCATGCCATGAAGCCACCAAATAAGCACATAATGACCAAGTGCCATCAATAACGTCATCATGTCCAGAAAAAAACCCAAATTTCGGATAAGTACTCCTTTCCATTCCAATAATGAACCTGCAATCAAACTCATTAGATTCAATATCTCAACAATCGCTAATCCAATCCACCACAAGAATCAGAGGTATCCATGACTTTCAGAAATAGCAGCAACAACAATACAATAGAAAAATGACAATTGACAAGAATCATGGAAAACATTGACCTTAGCAAGTTTTTTAAATAACTACACATTGCCAAGATGAACCAACTTAAAACACGCCAAATTTAGAATTATAACAAGCATCAACAGTTAAAATGAAGAAGACGAAGATTGTTGCACTTTGTTGACCATGAAATTAGCTCCGCAGGGTCAGCCCATACATACTCAATTCATTCCTGACTTTTTGTCATCTTATTCAGAATCAGATTGCTGAGAGGAATAAGAACTGGCATTATTAGAACAAAGTGGCTACTCTAAGACACAACCGTGCATTCTCATGCTTGATATCCCCAACCTATACAAATGCACCAAGCAAGGGCCAATTTTTTCCTTTCTTTTTTCCCTCCTTTTTTGGCAGATAATTTTTTTATGGTGAGTCAAAGTATGTACACCAACAGGACATAGAAATCAAACTTGTAAGCTGTTCACAAAGTTCTGTTAGTTTTACGCATTACGACTATCCATTTCCTGACTTTACGTTAGCAGTTTTTGGAAGCTTTGAACGGAAATGAACCCAACATAAAAATTGGGTGGAGAATAAGAACTCCCAACCCCTACCAATAAATTACCCGCAAAACATGTACAACTACAATAGTTTCAGAACTACCTGCTGTTGACAAAACAAAGAGCTTGGATCTTTCGCAAATTGAACTGTCCCCTGCCGGGTGGTGGATCCATATATCGAGCAACTGGAAACCATGTACCACAACAGCCTACAAAGAATATTCTAATCTGTTTATGAATGCCTATCCACTAAGTAACTGATAACACTTCCAGGAAAGAGTACCTGTGACGTCTCAAAAGCAATACTGAGAGGCTCAAAGAATAACAACAGAAACATGGATGATCCTACTGTTCTGGATATCACTAGACATAGCTTTATCCTGTAAGCAGGCAAAAATGAAACCAATGAGAATATAAACATAAATAAAAGTAAACGAAGATTTGAGAGGAAACAAATAGCATGGACATCAACTCCTGTGGTCGACCAAATATAATAATTCAACTATCATGACTCATAACCTTTGTATCCGTTATTAAAAGTTGGAGGAATCAGCAGATTGTCACTGCCTACCTGCATTTTATTCTGGAACCTTTGTCCAACCATAAACTATTTAGTGAGCTCAATTGATATATCAAGGTTAAGTATTTGTTTGTTGACATAAATAACTGAAAACATATGTTCAAAAATAGTGATCATTATAGTTAGCACTTAGCATGTGTTCGAGCTTGTCCCACATTTGTAAATTATCACCTCCAAAACTAGTATATGAGCCTAGGTGACCTCTCCACTCATTGCTAATTGATTTTGGGTTGGATGCTTTAACATGGTATGAAAGCTAGGCTTTCGGACAAGACTCTTGATTTATTTTCCCGTTGGCCCATTATTCTTTCCCAAAGTGCTCGTTGCGTTATGATCCCTGTTTTATGGATCCTTTGTTTATCTCTCCACGAGCGAGTCAAAGGTCACACTTTGACTCGCACGTGCGAGGTGTTAGAGCTTGTCTAACATAAGTTATTTATCACCTCTAAAACAAGTATACCAGCTTGGGCGGCCTTTCCATTCATTGTCAATTGATTTTGGCTTGGACGCTTTAATAGAATGAATAGAATATTGAACCAGATAAATATGCCATGGTACCTACTGCAGTTTGGAGCCGATCAAAAAAGAAATGTTATGGCAGTTTAGAGTCTCTTAACATTGTCGAATTACTCTATATTCTTTTCTTGTTGAAATATTCCAATAGGTAACCTCCAAATAGAAGGGCACGCTACATAAAAGACAGACAATGGTAAGCTGGGGACTTTAGAATTCGACAAAGCTGAACTTTAACAACATATACATGCACAGGAACACAAATTTATATCTTCATCCAAACCTTCTAGTTCAGAACTCCCATCACAATACAGTCTCAATCACTAGGGAAAAACTGAAACCTAAAAGGGAAGCCCAAAGCACAAGGTTCCCGCCAGTGGAGGTGTGAGGAGGTCAGCTGTATGCAGCTTAACCTCCATTTGCAGATAGGCTGTCTACGTGTATCGAACAAATGATGCTGAGCTTGCAATGAAGAGACACAATCCTCAAAAAAAAAAAAAAAAAATTGCAACTGTGGACCAACACAGTTGTTTATGATAGATTTCATTTCATCGAATGAAGGCTGGTGGGCATCAAGACACAACTCCAAAGAGAAATCTTCTTGCA
Source organism: Vaccinium macrocarpon (assembly GCA_022606695.1). Classification (NCBI taxonomy): domain Eukaryota; kingdom Viridiplantae; phylum Streptophyta; class Magnoliopsida; order Ericales; family Ericaceae; genus Vaccinium; species Vaccinium macrocarpon. The sequence continues at coordinate 11,670,756 of CM040171.1, forward strand.
GCTTGCAAGTGAAACTAGACATAGCAATTATTTCAAGCTCAAATGGTGAGAATAAATTTTTCTGACTCTACCTGTGAGCTTTTTTAGAATCTGTGTGGGACTAACCTTGCCCCTTAAATGACACCAGCAACTTTTAAGGATAATTTAATGATTTACTGTTGTCAGGCAACGTAAAAGATCCAACCCAGCAAACAGAAGGGGATAATTACAAAACGAAAACTATTTCCTACCACATTTATGAACGATTTCTGCTAATATTGAAAATAGCCTTTGCTTGACCGCTACAACTTGTCCTTCCAAAAAGAACAAATTTTGTTTCTGAAAGAACCAGTGTTTTCTACCAAGCAATCCACTTTTCGAAGTTATAACCTAGGAAAGACAAACTTGGACAATCAAAGGAACTTGAGACCCGAAAACATTGCAAGGGAACTCATAAAGTTGAATGTCAAGTAGTACCAGAGCAAGTCGCAGGATATTACGAACAATAATACGGAATATACACGAAAATATGTCCATGGTGTTGCAGAAGGAGATGCATTCAAGCGCTCAAGTCGATCTCTTGCCAAAGCTTGGAACATCTATACATTATTAAAAAGGGTGGGTGAGTATATAAGCCAGTTAAAATCCATACACACTGAATCTACATCTTGAAATGAAATTCAAATACCTTTAACGAACAAAGGATGGTCAGCCATGTGAACCATAGGACGGCTTGAAATATTGTGGGTGGAACAACCAAGGGAAGAAATGCCCCCTGCTCAACAGCCATCAAAAAATTAGAGAAGAATAGCAACCGCGTTATTGATGAGAATTTGGGAAACAACTTATCAGGGTTAATGCCTGTAGTCCCCCAAAAAATGACGGGATATACAGAGAGCACGTCACTTCTTGATTTCTAAACATCACACAGAAAAAAGTACCACATTCTAAAAGTAAAGAGAACTCCAACTACCAAAGCAGAACTTGGTACTTATCATAGTAAATGGACAGCAACCTCAGATAGCATACGATTAACCATGATCACGACAATGTTGTCCGTGACACAAATGAGAAACCATGAGCATAGGTACATAAACTTACTTCATATCTTTGTGACAACTTAAGAAGCCACACAAATGAGAAACTGAAAGCAAAAATAGATAAATTCACTTCATATCTTTGCGACAATTTAAAAAGCTTTACCTTGTAAATAACATAGTTAATAAGTCTCTCCCCAAGTTTTCGAGCTTCAGAAGAGTACAACTCCACAAAAAATATACTCTGCACGAATAGAACAATCAACATATCAATCGACAAAGATGCCTCTGCAGAAGACTACGTTTTCACCAATATAACTAATCTAACCTAGACAAAAACAAAGCAAATCCATCAACCAAAATTAATGGCACAAAATAGTGTACGGCATTGCAGTTCCAATCATTGGCTTTTTATGTGGTTCTGTGATGCACCTAATTGAGTTCAGACTCAAAATCAAATGGTTTTTAATTTTGCCACAGTTGAATTAGTAATCTTCTTACAAGGTCTTTGGTGTGATTTTAATGCATATTCGTATTTTATGAGGGACTAACCTTTAGGAATAAAGTTTGATGGTTATTGGTACCTAAGGTTGGATGAGTTCCAGGAAGCTTTTGCATGTGTGGGTTCTATGAAGCCTATGCATAAACCTTATTAATGTAAATCTATTGCGCTCTCTTAAATTTTCTGTCTCACCATACATTGGGAAGAAAGAACGGCCACATGCACACACTTACGACATGTTCAGAGTACATATTTATGACATCACATCTAGGTTACGTAAATTTGGTACCAGAGTGAATATTAATGACAATGATGAAGCTGTGCCAAAATCTCTCTGATGTTGAAGAATGACAGTGACAATCCATGACCCACTTGAATGCAACATAGTTCTATGATATAAAAAAAATAGATCATGCCCTAACTTGCACAAGGCCTTTTAAAGTCGTGCAGGCGTCAAAGCTCGTTGGTACTTCACAGTTAAGCGTGCTAACCTTGGAGCAATCCAGGGATGGGTGACCTACTAGGAAGTCCATGGAGCTTGGGCGGCCAAAGCGACAACATTGTGCAAGGCGGAGGCGGGTTGTTACTGTTGGTATCAGAGCACAACCTTGGACTATAGGGTAGGAGCCACCTCTAGAGTCTACAGAAGCCACCTCTTGAATCTCGGAGTGGGAACAAAGTGCTATGCGGAACTAAGTGCTATACCTCCCAGGGGAAGGTCGCTAGGCCAATATGCAATGAGGACGTTGCATCATAAGGTGGGGAGAATGTGATAGTCCATGACCCACCTGGATGCAACGGAGTTCTATGATATAAAAGAATAGATCATGCCCTAACTTGCACAAAGCCTTTTAAAGTCGTGCGGGCGTCAAAGCTCATTGGTACTTTACAATTAAGCGTGCTCACCTAGAGCAATCCAAGGATGGGTGACCTACTGGGAAGTCCATGGAGCTTGGGCGGCCAAAGCAAGCAATACTGTGCAAGGCGGGGGTGGGTCGTTACACACATACCTCAAGGTCGAGTTTTTCACAACAGTAGGGGATTGATTACCAAAGTGATGGAGAAATCACATGACACTAATTTCTTGGTGACATAAACCAAAAAAATTAGTTAGTAATTATCATTTTTCGGAATTACTTCCACTTATTCTAACAGGAACATTCTTCTCTAACCTAATGCCATCGCTACGTAGAATGAAATTTGACATTTTTAATAACTTTTTCGGTCATAGGGTTCTATAAAAACTATAAATATGGCCTGTTGGCGAGGATCAAAATTTCATCTTGTTCCAACCAACTCAAAAACAGAAACAATTCAGAAGCATCACAGAAACACGAGAGAAACATGTAACATCCGGAGAACACATTTGCTTTGAAAAGAGGCTGAAATTTAACTAAATGCATGTCTGGTAAAGATTAATCTTAGGAGGATAGGGACATACCCATTAATTCTCCTACCTCGAAAAGAATAAATAAATAGCAAAGGCCAATACGTACTGAAAACCAAAAGTTACCTTAAGCCCCATAATGAGCAGGATAAATACGTTAATTGAAAAATTAGCCAACAAGGCAATTGTGGCTTGAGAACCCAAAAGCAGCTCTAACGTATTGCGCGCATTCCCGCGTTCAAGAGAAGCCTCGTCAATTACCCCTTCAGAAGTCAGCTTCTGAAGTGACAATGCTGTCCAATATTGGAGGCCGACAAAGCTTACCAATGTGCAGACTGCCGAGATCGATAAGTAGCTCACACCCATGGGCACTAATAGTAGCTTCTTAACCACAACCAAGGTTTCAAACTCTCATGAGACACCCAAGTTAGCAAGGCCTTCCAGGTTCAAAACTTATCAGACTAGGAGCAACCTGGAGAGGCCAAGACTATGAATTACTTGCACCAACTCCAATACCAACCCTTCAAAAGAGCCTCGAAATGCCCCACTATGAAATCAGAACACCTACACTGTTGAATACCAAAAAGTGAACAACAGTTATGCATCGGATAACATAAACAGGCATAAATGACCTTTAAATACCCTAGTGTTGGGGTGTCTAGTTTTTGAGCAATATGAAAACAAAGGATGTAGGATTCAAAGACTACAAACAGACTCTCCCGCAGACATGTTACTTAAATTTCTATTTAGGTTTTCCTACCTCCCTTGTATCTTCCTCACTGTCATCAGAACTCTCAACTCAACAATGCCTCCACTATCTTGTTAGGCAAGGCTATTTATTTTTCTATTTTCCCCCATTCTACCCGTTCAAGGTCAACCATAAGTCAAACAGAACACCAAACTTTTTATTCTTGTTTTCAGTTTTGTATTTTTACCCCTTTTGGACATTTTCCTCTTACTCTTCTCAATCAAACAGGGATACAAGGGAAACCTATTGAACAAAATTCGTCTATCATTTGATAATAGATTATTAAAAGAAAAAAGAAAACACCAAACAGATCATAGGTCACAATTCCCTGCTCCTCAATTTTTTTGGGTAAGTCCCTTCTCAATTTAAACCCCAAAAAAGTTAAAGGAAGAGAATTGGTTTAAATTACATCAATCTTCAAACGTCAGACCAAAATTAAAGCAAAAGTGATTGATAGAGTAGATCCATACCCATAATTCATAGATAATTCCTCAAATTTTAACAGGGAAAAACAACACGAACCCTAAATTCGACCTCGCACAAATAAGGTACGAAATCAAAGGAAAACAAAAGGACAATATCAGCGGTGGGGGTAAAGTAGAGAGAGAACTGATGAATCGAATAAAGACCAAAAACAATCAACAATCCATTGTACGACTCACCAAAAGTATAAACATAGCTATCTGTGCGTACGAGAAATATGTGCGAGAGAAATGATAATTGAAATACAGAAACGATCGAGGGAACAGCAAACCTGGATCGATCTTAAGCGAAAATGCAAGCTCGGCAAGAGAAATTTTTTGGAACCTTCAACCAAGAACTCGTTCGTTTGGGGGAGAGTTTAGGATCATTACGTCAGTTTTTGCGGGAAAATGACAAAGAAAATTACAGTGGTTATATAAATCATCTGTAATATAATCTTAATTATGGCCACTTCTAAAAAACAAACTTTAATTATGGAGTTAAAATTGGCATAGGAACCTTCCTAGTGCCAGAATTTTGTCCCCATTCGGCGGTGACCCGTTTCTTTGAGAGTCTTCAAATGGAATTTATCTATCCTTTTTTTATTAGAAGTTACTCCTATGAGGGCATGAATGAAAGAAGCATGATAATGTGCACATAAATTAAAATGATTCTTGGGTCTGTCTTCTCTGATGTTTTTTGACTTTGATTTGAGGACATGATTCCGCAACAAACGCGACGTTATAGGAGGACTATTGTTTCAGCGGTATTATGTGAGCAGCCACTTTGTGCATTTATTGCCAAAGGTTAGGTTTATCTCCAATCCATCTGTTTCAGTGGTATTCTGGGAGCAGCCACTTTGTGCATTTATTGCCAAAGATTAGGTCTATCTCTTATCCATCCCCTGCCCATACCCTCAATTATTGGAGACTAAATGGGTTATGTTTATGTATGTATGTAAGTTACTCCTATGAGTCTCATTCCTTGATGCATCGCCTCATGTGAAAAATTCAAAAAGTAAAAAATTATGAAAATTTCCTAAATTTTTTAAGAAATATCTGGCAAAAAATCAACTTAAGTTAAAAGACATAAAAAGTTTGACACACAACAAACAAATGCTAAAAAAAATTAAATAAAGACAAAATTACAAAATTAAAAAGCCAGTTGATGTTGGACAACCCCCGTAAATGGAGTCATTGTAGTTAAATGAATTATGTTTATCTTAGAACCTCAAAATGTGTACCCACTAAGTCCTTTGCTAGCAAAACAAGGGTGGCGGTTGATTAGAGGGGGAATTGTCTGTTCCCACAGAATTCTCAAAGCTAAATATTTCCGGGTGGATCCTTCCTTTTCGGCACGGGTGGGGTCAAATCCATCATGGACTTGGCAAAGCATTTTAGATGGCAGACAAATTTTGAAGGCTGGAATAAGATGGAGAATTGGGTCTGGCAACACAACAATCATCAATGAAGATCCATGGCTAGCCAAAAATGAACTGGTGATTCCGAGACAAGTCACTGAGGAGGCAAAAGGAAAGAAGGTGAGTTTTTTTTTTATTGACCCTATCCTCCACAAGTGGAAGGAGGAGCGTGTTAAAGAGATATTTTGCGAGGACGAGGCTAATCTAATTCTCTCTATGCCGCTACTAAGGTACCCAATGGAAGATAAAATCATTTGGCATTTCACAACAGATGGTAGCTATACGATAAAATTCGGGTACTAATCTGCGTTGAACCTAAAACGGAGTGGGATGCTGGGGAGAAGAGCTGTGGGTGAGTGTAGCAATAGAACACAGATGAAACGGGTATGGAATAGCGTTTGGTCTCTTCCCACTCAAGGCAAAATTAAAATGTTCATATGGAAAGCACTTAGGAATATTGTGTAGGTGAAGGAGGTTCTTTATACACGTAAATTATCTGACGATTTGTTTTGCCCACTATGCAAAATGGAGGAGGAGTCTATTTTTCATTTACTTGTTAGGTGTAATTTTGATCAAATGGTGTGGCACATTTCACCGTTGCACTTGGATATGGGTACCTTTCCAGGCGAAACTTTGGTGGATTGGTGGAGTAATCTTTTAGAGCGCAGGAAAGGAGGAGCAGATTACAAGCAATTCTGGGCAACGGTTGGGTCCATCATTTGGAGATTATGGAAGGGTCGAAATGGAGTCGTGTTTGATGATCATTTGGAGAGGCCCGACAATGTATGCCATGGAGCTATTAAAGACGCTGCTAATTTCGTTACAGCTAATGAGGTGCATGACCAACGAGAGGAGATGGCACATGGGAATACTACGGATGGCAAATGGAAGAGGCCTTCTCATGGCTGTTTCAAAATCAACTTTGACAGGGGCATCGACAAGAACGATGGAATGTGTGGTTTAGGCATGGTGATCCAAGACTCGCAAAGGAAGTTTATTGCGACTAGAGCTATACGCAAAACTTTTGTTTCAGACCCTCTAGTGGTGGAAGGTCTAGCAGCAAGGGAAAGCTTGTTGTTCGTTATGGATTTGAGGTTCGACAATATTATACTTGAAAGTGATTCCCAACAACTCATTTGTTTGATCCAGGGACAAATGGTAGACCACCAGTCGTTGGGAGTTATTGTTGCAGATATTCTTTGCCTTTTAGCTGGATTTTCAAGAGCAGATACAGTGTTTGTGAAACGGAGCGGCAATGGCGTGGCCCATAGCGTGGCCCAACGAGCTGTGAGAGGTCTTGCTTTTTCTACTTGGGAGTTTAGACCTCATTTGTGGCTTCTATCTCCTCTCCAAAGGGATGGTTGCCCGGCCTAATTTGTATGATTTTTTTTATCATATATATAATCGATTCTATCGTTTGACAAAAAAAAAAAAGTCCCTTGTAATGATGAATCCTATAAACCTCAAATAATACCCAGGATCTTACCCCGAGCGATGTGAAACTCACACTTTCGCTCGGGACGCGCTCTGATACTAACTGTAATGATCCGTCCCAGTTGATCTACTAACTTTTAGCCTAACTATGTGGCTCAAAAGGTTAGTCTCGATTTATTCAGTAGCTGGTCAATTCGTTTTATATTCTATTCCACTTTTCCAAATCCCACCAATGTGGAACTTAGGGCATCTCTAACGATTACCTAAAAAGAGTTCTCTAAAGTGCCCTAACTAGTTAACTAAGAAAAACTCAAAAAATGGTCTCTAGTGCACAAAAATTGACTCCCTAAAATCGTAGATAGCACCCCTCACTACCTAAAATGCCCTAAGTGACTCCCTAAATTTGAGGAGAGACTTAAGGAGAGAGAAAGAGGAGAGAGATAGAGGGAAAGGAAGGGGGGGAGAATTTTGTAGGACCACTTGGCACCTCTCACCACTTAAATGGGTCCCACTCTAAAAGATAATGAACATTTTTAGGGAGCCCCATTAAAGTGTATTTCTCCTTAGCTAACTAAGTTTTTAGCACACAAAATAGGGTCCCACATGTGCTTAGGTGTACACTTTAGCAAACATTTTTTAGGTAGTGTACTAGAGATGCTCTTATATTGCTGTCATTCTAACAGTAAAAAACAATTACTACCCCTCGTGTAAAAAAAATCTCCCTACAAACTCATTCTATCACCATAAAAAAAATCCCCCTACAAACTCATTTTATCGCCATACACTTTCAGTTTGAAATCTTTTGATTTTAGCAAATATTGATTTTGTCATTTGAGAACTCCCCATGAGGGCGGTGATAATGTCACGTCCCCAAATGTTAGTGACAAGACTCTTGCTTGTTCTATTACGATCCTACCCTCCTCTCTCTCTCTCTCTCTCTCTCTCTCTCTCTCTCTCTCTCTCTCTCTCCATTCCTAATTCTCGGCCAGATTGCTAAATAGGCCACTTGCGGTAGATTTATGATTCTCATCGTATTCAATTTCTATGATAAATTTACTTGGTAAATTGCAAAAATGAATTGATAAATTTTTAAATTTATTTATGTTTTATGTGATAGTTTATTATAAACCAAGTTTTCTTATAAAATAAACGTAGGATAAACGTAGAGTTTGATAAACCTATGATAAATTCAGAATTTGATAAAAAAAAAATGATAAATTTAAAGTTTGATAAATACAGAATTTTAAGTTTTGTCAATTCAAAAAGAATAAAAATCAAATATGGAATGCTGAAAATTGTGTCTCGATTTAATGCTAAATGAAATGTGCAAGGTCAAACAATATTAAATGAGTGTATTCAATCTATATTACAACGAAGAGCGGCTTTTGTCCCAGTCATATTTTTTTGTCTCAGTCATCATATTACATTTTATCCGTTTCTCTCTCTCTACCATTTTCCTCCACCAGCCTTNCACCATATCCAAAATTTCAAACCACATCTTTTTCTCTCCCCTTTTCAAAATTCAAACCACATTCTCTTTTACTACATCCTCTCCTTCCCCCTCTCCTGAATTTCGAAGAACCATAAAGAATGGGCACAGACACGAACACATTGGGTCGATTACTCAAGCTGTACCTTCAGGCACGGGCACGGGCACGGGCATACACTACTCTATATTACATTACACAACGATTTTGCAAAATGTCACAATTGTCCTCCGTGACACATTGGAGGGCAATGATTTAACTGTGACCAAATCTTTCTCTTAATCCTAGGGCCAAGATTCTACCTGAAATGATTTTACCATCAAAAGTCCAAGAGAGTGTTTGATGGTTGAGATTGAAGCCCAAGTTTGATCCAATGTACGTAAAGTATCTTTCGTTCAAAATTTGAATCAAGGATCAATAGTAGGAGTCTTCAAAAATTATTTCAAAAGTCAGATTTGAACTAGATTATCATAAATGACCACGATTTTTTGGTTCCCATTACCTTTGTCTGTTATAATTTATTCTCTTTGAAGGGCTGGATTTAGTCTCTAAATAAAACTATTTTTTCCAAATAACTCTTCAATCAATTATACGTTGAGGATTTCCTTAAGGTGTGTTTTCTACCATTTAACAAAAATAGTAATAATAATAAAGAGGGGGGTGCCCAAAGGATCAAACCAAAAACACAAACAAACACACACACGCACACACACACAAAATTGAACACAGAGACAACAGATTTTACGTGGTTCCCCAAAGAAACGGGTACGTCCACGGGCAGCTGATTTGTATTTGAAGGATTTACAAACTCTCACCCAATTCCAGTGTATACCCACCAAAACTCACAAACTCTTAGATTTCTGTGGTACCTTACAATTGCAGACTACGTGAGTATTAATAGGGGAAGAATGCAATTGGATGCTCATTGCATTTATTGAGAGCATATCCATTTATCAAGTGGATGATCTCCATAATCTTCAGCTAGAACATATCCATTTATTGAGAGCATATCCAGCTAGAACAGACAGACTATCTACAAACTCGAACAAACAAAGAGAGACGAGAGCAAACTACAAAAGCAAATAGATAGTGCTCTAAAAAACAGAACAAACAACAGACCGACTGCAGCTAATAGATGCTCTTAACAATACAAAATACCAGAACAAAACCAACAGAAGAGCTAGATTTTCGAAGTCTTCAAGTAAACTTCAGAACAGATTCAGATAGGTTACGCAACACCTCAAAGGTCCCCAGTAGCAGATTCAGATACAGATTCAGATGTTTGACCCATATCAAGCCAGATGCTCAACCTCCATTGAGCCAGGCGCATGCACCTCGAAGGTGCTCAATACTTATTCAGGTGGATTGAGCTTGAACCACTTTCAAACTCACTCCCAGTAACTTCAGCTAACAGATTTGCAGTAGATTCAGACTCAGATTCCCCAATAACGGTGGTAGCTCCACCTTTAGCTTTACTCCCTTCAAGGAAGTACAAGTTGTTGTGTCGAGTGCCTCTCATCACAACCAGATTCTTCGAACTAATCTCTAGAGCTCCACCTTACATAGAGATCACCAGACCCGTGGACTCTAAAGCTCCTAAAGAGATGAGATTTTGCTTCAGGTTTGGGACACGCTCGAACAAACTTATCGCTTGGAAATAATGCGCAACAACTTACACGTGGCAACTGCGCCAGTATGAAGCAAAGCAATGGTAGGAAAAGATAAACAAAGCAGTAACTGCCCGTCATATAGCTTCAGCTCGTCATGCGCGAACATGCATGGACGACCAAAAGCTGGGGAGCAATTGTGCGGGATATTTTCCAAAGGCTACAGAAGACGAACAGAATAGCTCATCCAGAACTACCACGTGACATGCACGAGGAAAGAAATACGGAATAATACACCAACGACCACAAGGCCCATAATTTAGTAATTACCCAAGTCTACCTGCTCACCAGATAACGCAGGAGGGACGACTCGATACATGAGAAACCCTAGCAACAACCTTACCTTGTGAAGATAAGGAAAGGAGGAAATATTCGAAGATATTCCTAGATTCAGTTGAGCTTGCGAATATAAGCATAATCTTACTCGGAGATGGAAAGCCAGTCAACTTACTAAACAAGGAGCGAACTCCCATGTAGGGTAAAACTCCAAATGAGCAATATGTGGCCATCTTGGCAAGGATCCTTATCGAATTAGGATACAGAATCATACAGGCTACGCTGCCCAATAAAGGAGAATCCTAAGCTTGGTAGGATTCCATACAGAAGAGATTTCCACAAGGAATGTAAATGCAAACAAATCACCTATATAAGAAAATGACTCCTAAGTACTAATGGTATGCTTAAACCCACTCTGACACATATATACTCGTTTCAGTTATCCTCCAGTTCGTCAATACTAACTTAGCCATCGGAGGGCCCTTGCCGCCTAGAGGCGAGGGTGCTCTGACAATTTGTCTGTGTTGCAGGATCGAGGTCGCTCCATCAAAAGAGGATTTGATCTCATAAGAGCAAGGAAATAACTTTGTGAGTTTTTCCCCTCTTACAGTATCCATACCAAACTGTCTGTTTTCTCAAATGCAAACTGTATGGATACCCTTTTCTGGTGGTATGGATACCAATCTAAATTTTCTTGTTTTCATGCCTTGGGCCCTCCTTGGTCAAATGTGAAGCTTTTGGACTTCTTCCAAAGCACTTCTAATCAATATGCGGCCTTCGAGAGGGACGGTACTTGGTCTTGTGGATGCTTGATCACTCCCGGATTCACGGGGAGTCCGTGTGAGTCTTGGTCACAGCTTGGCTGGTGACTTTTTTATTTCCAGGGCCTAAGCTGAATCTTCATTTCTTGGCTCTTGAGGCCCGGCGTTGGCATGCCATGGGGCACGTGGCCCTCGATAACATGGCATGGTTCTCAAAGTGCTCCAAATGCGCTTATTTCGCATGTTCAACCTGTAACTTGACAAAAACACTACGACGCGCATATCAAACATATAAGGCACGAAATCGCCTGTGTGTGAGAGATAAATGAGTTAGATAAGCCCCGGATACGTACAATATTGGGGGCTTATCACTAAACTCCCTTGATCCACCAAGACTCGATGGGGCACAACACCTCCCAATTCATATGGTGACGACCAATGCATCACAATGGGGAAGCCGTACATTCTCTAGGTCTTTCTCAGTAAAGGTGATCATCCACTTGTCGACAGATGGCCTCATTTTCTTGTGTGGCTGGTTAACGACCATTACTTCTTTTGCCAGGTTTACAGCCTTAAGCTCTTCCCTAAGTTGACGCTCCGCGTCAACGTCAGCGTAGCCGTGAATAACCTGGACGTCGAGTAACTACTCATCTTGATTGTCATCGGTGGTTTTGTTTCCTTTGGCCTTTGCCTTCATCTTTTCATGGTCTATGTACTCGGCCAATTTGTCTTCACCAACTTTTTCCTCCAAGTAGGCCTTAAATTGGGGGCACCAAGTGGTGAAGTGCCCCTTCGCATTATGGTACCGACAACGGTACTTCAAGTCTCGGACCGTAGGCTTTGATCCATTCTTCGGCGCTAGGGAGAACCACTATTCCTGTTTGATCTTTTTCAAGAGCTCATGCAACGGCTCTTCGAACACAGTGACTATGCCTTCGAATCCTTGTGATCTTGGCCCTTTGTACGAATTCTGCCGAGGGTCTTTCCTTTTCCCATTCTTGGGGTACTGGATGTTATTAACGTCTTTTCAGCCATTACCGCCCTTTCCGCTCCTGAAATATTTTTGCGCGGCCTTCTCTCTTTCGGTTATTGTCTCATCCAACTTGTTATGCTGATTGATGCAGAGTATAAGTTTGTCCATGTTGGCCGGTTCATTGAGTATAAGATCAACAAACGCCAAACTCGCAGAGTCAAGTCCCAACTTGAACTATTGTATGACCACATCATGTTATTGACTGCAATTCTTAATTTCGTTGAACACGTCCCAGTACCGATTAGCATATTGCCGTAAGGATTCCGTGCTAGACTTTTTTAAAGCCAGTAAGCAGTCTATGGTTTTCTCCTGTTTCTGAGTGGTAACAAACTGTTGGAGGAACTTGCGAGAAAATCCTTTCCAACTTGTTATTGAGCCACGCTCCAGCTGGTTAAACCACATAAGGCCGAGTGGACCTAAACTAGTAGGAAACATTTTGCAAAGTAGGGCGTCACTTGGACAATAGATGGCCATCATCTGTTGGAAGTGTACCAGATGAGCGTACGCTTTGTGGCAAGGATTTCGTTAGAGAATGGGGAGGAGGCCAACTGATCTAGGATCTCATCCTCCTTAGTCCTCTCTGTTTTTGCCGTCGAAACGTTATCAGTAGCTCCCTTGCTTGGCGTGTACTTCACGTCCTCCATATCATCCTTTTGGCTCTTTCTTGGGGATTTCTCTTTGTGAGAACGAGAGTGTCTTCTCTCTGGTTATGGGTCCCGAATCTTCTTCGGAGGTCTTAGGCTATTTTCTTGGTTTTGGCCCTTTTCATAATGGTACGTTCGGCCCCCTCCTCTATGGGCCAATCTTTCATAATCTCGGCTTGATGAACAATCCCTCTTTGACTTATATGACTGAGGGTCCTTGTATCGCTTCTCCCCCCCTATCATCGTTACGTTGTCGTTCATATTGACGGTCAATTGTCGTTTGGTGGCTAGCTGTCTCAGACAAGTGATGATAGACAAGCGAGAACTCGTAACTGGGGGCGGGCTATTGTGCCATAGCCGCTCAAATACTAACCTCGTCGGTCTCTCTTCATATCCGGCATGGATCTGCAGGTCGAGCTTATCCTTTGCTGAGCGTCGATGATCACCCACTTCTCTTCGAGAAGAAGATGGAGTTCTAGGTTGCTTGAATTGTCCGAACTGAATGACCATAGCAATAAGTTGTACGTCTTCTCAAAGAGCATCGAGGGTCTTATCGCGTCGCGCCATGTGATCCTCCAGACTATGGATATATGCTGAGCGTGGGTGTCAGCAAACCGCTCGTGATGGTCGTCGTCGTCATCCTCAAACCGAGGAGGTTGAGAGGTGGTAGTGGCATGAGTTTTGCCCGTGTCCACCACCTTGGTAGCAGTGCGAGGAGGAGTATGCTCCCCCGCCGCCAAACTTTCTTCCAAAACCACCATCTAGGCTCAAACGTAATAGATCTATAGACCACTGAAAGGAATTCTTCGACCAACTACAAAATCGTAGCGTCCCATTGTGCGTGCCAATTGTGGTGGGAATTTTTCGTATTAATGCCTTCCTTTATGCGTATCCTTCCTTTTTTCTTAGGGATCCTGCACCAGAGAACACTGGTTAGTGTCACTTGGGCCTCTTGCCCAAGGACACTCTGACGATCAAGTTAGTATAGAGAAGGAAAGAGTACAAAGAGTAGTAGATTTGAGATTGTGTGTGTGTGTGTACCTCTAGGGTTTATCCCTTGGTATTTGTAGATATCTCAGTACTAGCTCTCCAAGCTATGTGACGTCACCCGTCACGTCCGCAGTCATGTGACACGGCTTATAATAGGGTGCCATGTGACCACTTAGAGGCTTCTAGAAGCCCCTTTCCTAGTGCCAAGTGTCCCTTGGCACGTGCTCTTTGTAACCGCCTTTATGACCCATCCGGATTGGCTCATGGGTCAGGCCTTTACCGCCCACCCGAATACTGCACATCCTGAGAGGCCCACTCTTTGATCCAGAGCTACACTATAGTGCCCTATGGCCCTAACGGGACCTAGATATCACGTACGATGACATTACCGTTAGTCACATCGAGAACATGTCTCACGACATTTGTTACATACGGCCTTATAAGGTATCTGGCCAAAGTGCTAATATTCAGCCCCCACACTAACTTATTAAAATAATTTACCCCAAAACACTTATTACTGGAGTGCAAAACAATTGTAATCTGAATACTAGTAACAATTGGTAAAATCAAAACAAAATAAAAGTGCATACTACTACTATTTTGTTGGCACCGCCCATGCCTCACACATTCGGAGACGTCTATCTTTGCTTTATTTTGTACCACAACCTTACAAATAGTTGATTACTTAGTACGATCATAAACGATAAGAATATAATTTAAGTTTGTATAATAGTACTTATCATAAATGACGAGAAGATAATTTAAGTTGATTTTTTTAATTCCCAAAAGACGCAAGTACATGAAATATTCAAATTTTTATTTTAGATGGTTACAATTCTATGAGTTTCTATTTCACCCACGGTGTGTCAATGTCACTATATATTGACTTTGATTATCAATGTCACTATTGACTTTGATTTTACGGTACCCAAAGAATTGAGGACAACTTGAAAATGTTAAAATTGTTAGCTAAGTACAAGTGCAACATAGTCATCACAATGTATGATGTGAGTCTTGTTTGCATCCAACATTTTCATAAACTTGCATTTCCATTTGAGTGACAATCATTTGTGCATATTTAATGTTTATATAACATTCATCTAGCAAGATTTGTAGATAATGTCAAAGCAAGTGCATCGCACATGCCCATGACTAGTTGGAATAAAACAATGAGTTTGTTTGTGAGGATTTAAAAAAAAAAGTGTTTTTTTTGTCAGTTTGCATATATCAACAAGGAAGAACTCCCATAGGGACACACACGCTCTTTCCCCTCTCTCTCCCTCACCCTAGAGAGAAAAAATAAAAAGAAGAAAGCTGTGGGAAGGAAGACTTCACATGAACCCAGGGGGCGTGCTACACGCAGCTTGGTGTCTGCATCTAGGCCATCTGTTGCTCACAAATCACAATACTTTGCACAACACAACACCTTCCCCAATTCAACCTGTATGACAAATCAATCAAAGTGATCTCCAATATATCATCAAGAGGATATGCCCTTGTTATAGCACCTCTAATACTTACCCAAATTTTTGCTTAAACTTGAATAAAAATTTGGGTAAAAACTTGATTCAGTATGGCTCCTTTCAACCGTACTTAAATTGTATGGTGAAGATTTAATCCACGACATTGAATGGTAAAAGAGTAAATAGCAGTGCAACAAAAGAGTCTTGAAATTTTGGTTCATATCAAATTTTTGGTGAAATATTTGAGGAGGAACTCAAATTTGGTATGGGTTTGGGGAATCCGGGAGTGTTGTGCGGCAAAACTACGTTATTTTGCTCATTTTCATGGTACACCTCCGAAGTTTCCAAGAACCCTTATTTGGAGAGTTAAATTTTGGGGTTCAATTTTAGGGGATTTGAACTATTTGGGGTAAGATATAGTGAGTTTAGATACTTCGAATTTAGGGTTTAGGTACTCTGTAATGGTTTTTTCTTCCTCCAAACAAGACCCTCAAAAGCTTTGAAAGTGTACCATGAAAATGAGCAAAACGGCGCAGTTTTGTTGTACAACACCAACTGCACAACATCCATCCCAGATCCAGGCTTGGGAAGGAGTGAAGGAAGTTTTGGATGATTTTTACTCAAATTTGCGTTTGAGTCTAAATTTGAGTAAAAAGTGGAGATGCTCTTACGGAGTTGCTATTTGAAGAAAATAGTTCCTGATAGGTAGAATAGAACCATAAAAAGATTAGGGAACAAAAATAGTTTATCATTTTTCTAACAATGATAAATTTATTTATATAAGTATACAGTTTTCCGTCCCAAATTGCTTGTTGTATGTTTTGCATGTAAAACCTAATGTATTATTAGCATTCATTTTTTTTCCCCAAAAATTTTAACGCCAATTTAAATACCTCATTAAGTCGAAAAAAAATTGTGTAAACTTTTAAAAAAAATAATTCCCATAAACACATTAGTTTTTGCGTGCAAAATGCACGCTTTCCCAAAAAGGGCAAGCAATACGAAACAGAGTGAGTATTATTTTATTTATATATATAATAAAAATCTCACAATATGGATTGTTTAATCCAAAGTTTTCAAATACAAATCTGTGTCCGGATAGCGGGTACCCATTTTTTAATTAAAAAAATATATAAGTACACTTAACTTGCACTCTATACGTGCATCAAAGTGATGTGACAGACAATAACAAACCCAATGTATAGCCCACCCAAAATGATAAGTTTTTTTTTATCTGTCACATCACCTTAGTGTGCATATGAGATGCAAGTTTAGTGTATTCATAACATTAGCATTGTTGTTTTTTTAATTCGTATCCGGGCTATTAATTCGATTCGGTCCGTTCACCGATTTTTATTATTATTATTTTTTTTGAACCAGAAACCGATTTTTTTGAACTAATCGAATTCGGGCCGTGCACTGTACTGGTAGATCGATATTTGGGTTCCCCGGGAACCTAGGGTTTGGTTCCCTTCCCTACATTCGACCAGGTGAGTCACTAGCGTCCCTCTGCCAAAAAAATCCTGAAACAAATTTGAGCGAGCGAGTATGACTGGTGGTAAGAAGACGAGAAAGAACAAGGGCAACGGGAACATGCGTGGTAAGAATAAGAAAAAGGGTAAGAAGGATATGAGTATATGCCTCCTATTTGAAGCTTTGGATAGACGGATAGTGGTGGCCATTGATATAGATACTACAGCTACAGCCGCAGAAGGCGGATTGAGCATGCATGTGTCAACATCTCTTCCATATCAAGCCCATTCAACAGCCGGAGTTGGTTTTACGGCACTGGGTTCCAAAATTTACGTGATTGGGGGCAATATTCATCGGGAAACAAGCAGGTACCCGAAAGAAGTATATGTTTTCGATTTCGAGAATCCCTTGTTACCGTGGGAGAAAGGCCCTTTTCTTAAGGGGCCTAAGCCAAATCCTCTAGTTTTTACTGTGGATGAAAAAATATATGCACTTGCCGGCCCTACTTACGGGTTAAGGAAAGAGATATTAGACAATGTGTTCGAGGTCCTGAATCCACGAGGTCAAAACTATTGGAAGACTCTGCCCAATCCCCCGTTTCATTCCTTGTACAACACCGCTGAGGGTATTAAACTTCGCGGGCACACGGTGATTGGGTTCAATATTTACGTGAACGTACGTAAACCTTCTGGTAATGTATCCCTGTATTCATTTAACGTTAAGAAAGAAGAGTGGAAGTTGCATAAGGGCATTGGTTCCTTTAATGTGCATCATGACAATGCTAGCAATGGTGGGGCCGCTTCTGGGTCGGATGATATCATATTTCATAATTTAAGAACTTTATACGAACTGGACTATGGGTCTGATGTTGTGGATTATTTGTTGTATCAAACTGATGTTAGGAGTCCGGGGAAGGGAGTTAAGGTTTTTGCACTCGATCTGACCACCTCCACTGAGGATGAAAAAATCCCGTGGGAGACTGATGAAGAAAACTTCATCGCTTCATTCGTTCGTGCTAATTTTGAACTTCAGGATTATTGCTACCCTGCTGATGAGCACTTGGTAACTGTTCCGGTTCTGGGTTTGAATCACGTCACTGATGCCATCCATCGGACGCCGGGCACTAAAGGGTTTGTTGCGCACCTTAGGGACAACATATTTTGCTTCGTCTGCCACTACTATTTCATGTGCATCACCCATCTCCGGGCATGCGTGTTTGACGTTACCTCTATTGAAGTATCGAAAGGATCCAAGTTTATTAGAAGGTTTCTGGTAGCAGGAAATGTGAAAGAGCAGGACTGGATCCTGGACCCGGAGATACAAAGGACGTCACGGTTTACAACATGGTATCAATTTGTTTTCTTTTCATTAGCTGATACTTGTGCCCTCTTTTCTACCAATCACTGTTACAGTTATTAGCATTGCTACCATTTACCCCGTCCTTCAATTTCATGATTGCTTCTATGTCACTCCCATGTTTGTGCCATCGCAAGTCTTCCAGACCATGGGAAAATTATGCATGATTGCAGGATATGATACAAAACTATGGAAGCAGCTAGATGTGCATGGTGGCTCAAAGAATTTTAGGTATTACTTTATCATTGAATCACATTTTCTTTCCAACTTGCAATGCATATAACGTTTCTTAAGTTACAGACGGTGTGTTGCCAAGGTATTGAAAGTGTCAGGTTCTGAAAAGAAGTTGTAAAACTAACAAGGACTTGTGTGTGGATGTGTGTCTGACTCATGGCAGGGAATGTTCGATGATTGTTGGTGTCAGGCACGGTTATGACATAACTTAAAGTGTTCTTGCTTCTCAGGCTTGAATGCCTTGGAGCTGATATACTTTGGTTGGTTGACAAGTAGTCATGTTGATATCATACGTATTGCTGAGTCGTGTTGACAATGATAAGTAGCCTTGGGGCTTGATCTTATGGCCAACCAAAATTTCAGATGACTTCATCGCAGAAAATGATGTTAAATGACAGTCGTGCCAAGGGTGTAAGATACACAGTTTGCTATAGCAGGCACGGAGGAGCGTCCCACTATTAACACTAGTATGTGAAGTCATAACAGATTAACAGTGGCTTGATGATTAGAGTGGCACGAGTTAGGTCTAGTTATGCTTATATAAAAGGGTGGGCGGGAAGAATCTGACCTAGTTATGCTTATATTTTGTCTCAGAGTTGAGGATCTCATTTCAGTGGCGGATCCAGGATTTTATGACACTAGTGTCAAATATCTCATTAAAATACTAAACAAAAGAGATGTTATTCATGATGTATTAACAAAAATAGATATTTTATTCATGATATATAAAGAAAAAGAGATGTCCATCCATAACATGTCATTTTACAACTGACACGACATTTTTTGTTTTGGGGTCTTCCAATGCATGATAGTTTCGTTAGTCATCATATAAAAAATCTCTCTCAATATACACAATCAAACTATCATGCATCCATTGATCACCCATTCGGCTAAAGCAAAACAATCACCACCCCTTGGACCTTGGTCTCCTATTTAAGCTTTGAAAAGATAGCAATAAAGGACATTGCATAGAAGGGAAGATCATTTCAAGATGCAAATCTTTTGATATGCTGTACTCTAACCAACTATCATATTCTTCAAACAAGAAGAATTAAATCTTCCAAAGAGTCCCGAGAAGTCACTTTGTGGAAAGTTGTGGTTACGAGGTCGCAGGGCCGGCCTGACATTTAAGAGGCTTAAAACAAATTTTAAAAATAGGGCCCTATGATTTTTATCAACAAAAAATCCAATATAGGTGGCTAATGGTAAAAAGATTACATATGGTATTTTAGCTTTGTAATTTAACCAACATAAACTTTTAAATTTTTTATGCCATTAGAGTTTTTTTTTTGCCCCCAAAGCACTGCACATAGAATGCATTTTTCTTACTAATCATGTTGTTCTAACTAATCAAGTTGTTATTGATAACAATAAAAAATATTAGTTTAAAGCATTTTCTATTGAAGTTTTACTGTACAACGCCAATGCTCTGGATGCTGAATGAAAGAAGCATGGTAATGTGCACATAAATCAAAATGATTCTTGGGTCTGCCCTCTATGATGCATTTTGGCTTTGATTTGAGGGCATGATTTTGCAATAAACGCGACGGTATGGGGGGACCACTGTTTCAGTGGTATTCTGTGAGCAGCCACTTTGTGCATTTATTGCCAAAGGTTAGGTCTATCTCCAATCCATCTGTTTCAATGGTATTCTGGGAGCAGCCACTTTGTGCATTTATTGCCAAAGGTTAGGTCTCTCTCCTATCCATCCTCCGCCCATACCCCTAGTCGGGACTAAATGGGTTATGTTATTGTTGTTGTTGTATTTTCTATTGAAGTTTGTTGATTCAAAATTAATTATTTTGGTTTATTTGTTATTGTCAAAAGTGATTTATCTGTTAATTTGATATTAAAAGTTAAACATAAAATTAAAATAAATGAAAGAAAACTTTTAACAAAACTTATCAAAATATGGTATGCAAAATATTTGAACCTTAGACTTGAGTAACATCTACTACTAAAAAAAGATTTATTGATTTAAACTACTTCAAGCGGTAAAAGAGTTATATGTCATGAATAAGTAGAAAACTAAGGAAAAAAAAGTTACCTGCAAAAACGGCTCCTGCGGAGTATTGAACCAGGGACGCCCTGCCTCTATGGAGGCATACGCACCATTGTGATAAGCTTTCACTTTGTGCTTTATAAGTAAAAATTTATATACTCCCTCCGTTCCTTTTTATTTGTCCCACACTCTCTCTCTTACCTTTTTTCAAATCAAAAAATTAAGTACTTCCATGTGTCATTTTTCAAATTTTTTGGCACCGAATTAAAGTACACGATGAGTACTTTAATTTGGTGTAAAAAATTTTCAAAAATGGTACACGAAAACGCTTTATTTTTTCATTTGAAAAGTGGCACGACTTTTCGTAGAGGACAAATAAAAAGGAACGGAGGGAGTATATTATAAAAACAACTTCTATTGATAATGGGCCCCTACTTTTTTTTGCTTAAATTACGAGCCTAAAGCCGCCGAACCTCCGGCTTCACCTCAGGGCTGTTCCTGCGAGGTAGGCATGGGCCCTTTAGTAAGTAGTCCTCCGAACTTGTTTTTCGATATTAGGATCATTATTCATAATTTGAGGTCGAAGCCTAGAACCGCTTGAAGATTTGGTAATTCACTTTCTTTACGACTTTGCTTTGATGGCTCATTGTGACTTGGAGAAGTTGATTCTAATAGTACCTTTCTTTTAAAATGTCTTTCCATAACAATAGAAAAGAAAAAATGAAAATGTCAACAAATCCTATGTTTATCCTAAATTCTCGGTAACAGCTCTAACTTGAACAAATATGCATAATCCTACATTAAAAGTAAAGAATACATATAGTTAACAATTCAAAAAATGATACTAAAAAATTTTGGATACGTGTTTCCCCTATAACAGTGTCCATGGGAATTTCTTATGACTGCAATATCTAATTACTTGAAACCAATGAGGACAAAAACTTATTTGATTTCTAAATGGTAATATCAAGGCCCAGAGGGGAGTAATAGCCAAGATGCAAGAACTTCTCTAAAATCAGCTGATATATCCAATGAAGCCTTTGTTCAATGATTCCATAAAAAAACACAACCTTCCGGGGGGGGTTTTATATCGAACAATTCGTTGTCCATTTTTTTTGGTATTTAAGAGGGCAAGTTGCTGAGTTAAAAAGTAGGGCAGGACCACAAAAAACAAAGAGATCATGCGGGTGAAATAAGTTGGGCAAGGTTGTGATTTTCCGAGATTACTTGAGGCAAGATATAGAGAAGAGAATATAATGTGGGCCAAAATAACCAAAAATCTATTTATTGGACCCCCCTTGCTCTTATGTGTGTCTGCCCTTGCTCATTTCCCTCAATCCCTTCTTTTTAAAGGAAAAGAAGCACAAGAGAGTTCGATGGGGCTGAATAATGGTCTGTGGGGGGAATTATCTTTTTGGATAATGTTGGTAGTGTTTGGATGGGTGTTGAAAATAAATTTTTGAGAAATTTTTTTGAAATAGTGTTTGGTTGGGTTTTTTGAAAATAAGAATAATGAGATAATGACTAGAGAGAGAAATGAAATAATGAGGAAATGAGTAAAGAAAGATTCTTTTTGAAAAGAAGTAATCTTTTTGAAAAGAATTTTTGAAAATGGAGAGAAAAGGAAAGAGAACAAGGCCGTTGATTTTAGACATTTGCTTACAGATTTTTACCTCTGAGTCTAGCACAGAGGCATCTAATTACCATTAAGTTAAGTCACTCTTTTTAATTACCATTAAGGTAAGTCACTCTTTTTTGGGGTTTAGGCATTTAGGGTAGTTTCATAGGGTTTTAGAAGTTTATGCACTTTCATATGGTATGCACTTTCATTAGGTTACCCCAGGATTTAGGTTTAGGTGCACTTTCCTATTATAGGGTTTTAGTGTTTAGACACTTTCATAGGATACCCTAGGGTTTAGGTTTAGGCGCTTTCATAGGTTCCTTTAGGATTTAGGAACTTTCATACGGTTTGGTGAGGAAGGGAGAGAGAGAGCATTCTTAGACTGGCAGGGATCAGAAGCGGGAAGGATTAAAGACGGACAAATGATTTACCGGCACCTAGGCCAGATTTAAGAAAAGACCAGGTTTGGGCTACTGTGTTATGACAATTTCTGAAGGTTCTAGTTATGATAGTCTCTCTCTCCTCCTTTCTTTGGGTAGGTTGTACTTTTGCATCTCCTTATCCTTTTTTCCCTTGCATAGGTAGATTTATTTAGTACAAAATGCAAAGCAAAATTATTATGTTTTCTTGTTCTTGTTCTTGTTCTTCTTCTTCTGGTACACAAGGGGTTAGGCCCTGAGAAGGAAAAACATTTGATGTAGTAGCTCGATGAACTCCAAGAACATCGCGGTCGGTGCATAAAACATCCAGCACCTCTGCTGTGGCTTTATCAAACACTTGTTCTCTTCGTTCTAAGTGAAGAGCCAACCCAGTCAGGTTACGTGCACAGCCATTAACTCCCTCCAACCAAAGGTTAAGTCACAAGTCTAGTTCATTTTAAGTTGCTCAATGCTCATTGTGTTTTCTTCGTAATGAATAATACGTGATAAAAAACATATTACTCTTAAATCTTATAGATTAAACTATGCACTGTCTGAAGTTGATCATTTGGATTGTTGTGATTTTAGACTTAAAGTCATGGATATCAGAATTTTTGCATCTCGAAAACAGTGATCCATCTTTGGTCTGCACGTATCTTATACAGAAACACTATTACCTATTACAGCATAGCAACAGCCATGAGTCCGTGACTGTGAGTTAGGCCCCTTTAGGTATCGTACTGCTTTCGACCTGCTTTTGCTGCCCTTGAAGTGCTTTAAGAGTTCGTTTTGTTGCATCTTAAAAGCATTTGACGTATAGAGCCTCGTCGCGGTTCGCCTTTCAGTGAAGCACTAATTGATGTGCTTCAGCAGAAACGTGGATGTAGAAGTCCTTTTGTGAGTAGCAACAAAGAAGTACCAACCGCATCCCTACAAACTCTCAACTAAAATTTCACTAGAAGCCACCTCACCACCAATTGCTATACTTGACTTGAAATGCTAACTTGATCTATCTTTCTAATGAAAGTTTCCAAAGGTACAGTGTTACCTGATATGATGCTTTGATAATCTAAAATCTCATAAAGTCCAAGTGCTTGTCCATCATCTGTGTCATGTCTTTTCCTTTTCCCTTTTTGGCGATTATTGAGAATATTTCTACTCTGTATGACTTTCAAGTTGTACTCTGTTATAGGTGCAAAATTCCAAACAAAGGGCGTCAAATCCATTTTCGGCGGCGGCGTGAGTGCAGAATTTCCTTGTCCAACTATTACAGGAAGTATGATTTTGTTAAATTTCTTAGTGAGCGTCTATTGATGTTGTTCCTCCTCCATCCACAGAATTTCAAATTGATGGAAAGGCAGATTCCTATCAAGATGATGTAGCTGGTAAAGTGGTTCGAAAGAGGTTAGATGATCACGTGCTAGAACTGGAGGTCAACCAACCCTATAAAGGAGGTATGGGAGATCTGCGTTATCATGCTCACATATGCACCGCTTTTGGCGGGACAGTGAGAGTGTATACCTGTTATTTCTTATTTAGGCAATGTCGTGTGATGATATTACCTTAGTTTATAATGTGGTAAGTTATCTTTTCAATAATGTTACTTTGGCTTTTCATTCACAGTCACTCATATCAAGGTGATGGACAACACAAAATGGTTACGATCATTGGAGCCTGTCCAAGGTCTATCACAGGCAGCAGCAAAAACAGGAAGATGAATACTGTAAAAGGATGGAAATGGTTTTGGAAATTGAAAATCCTTGTCAAACTTAAGATTTTTATCTGGCTCATATTACGCTATAACTGCCCACCAAAAGACTTGGATGCAATCGAGGGATATTACTAGTGATCTATGTCCTAGATGTAATTCATAATTTCAGAGGCGATAAATAGAGGTGAAAGAAACTGTATTATTTCTGAATAATAAAAAGGTTACAGCGTACAGTGTTTAAATAGAAAACCTAGGATCTTGCTACCTAAAATACAAGATAATCACTACCAAAAATAAGGATAATCACTACCTAAAATAAGGATAATCTCTACCTAAAATACAAGATACACTTTCTCTACCTAAAATACAAGATACACTTTCTCATAATCTCTACCTAAAATACATGCACTTTCACACCCCCTCTCAAACTCAGGATGCGAGAGCAGAGAGCATCGAGAGTTTGCCAAGGAGAAAGCAAAAATGAGCAATAGTGTGGGTTTTCGTGAAGAAGTCTGCCAACTGTTGCGTAGAAGAGATGAAGGGTAAAGCAATGGTGTCAGACTGCAGGTGGTGGCGAATGAAGTGACAATCAATCTCAATGTGCTTGGTACGCTCGTGGAAAACCGAGTTGTGGGCTATCTGAATGGCACTTTTATTGTCGCAATAAAGAGGTGTGGGTGAAGTAACAGACACACCCATATTGGAGATAAGCCAGGGCAGCCACACAATTTCAGACGTAGCGTGAGCCATAGCACGATATTCAGCTTCAGCAATGGAGCGAGCAACAACAAATTGCTTTTTGCTCCTCCACGAGATAAGAGAATCACCCAGAAAAACACAAAGACCGGAGGTAGATTTGCAATCACTAATATCCCCAGCCCAATCAGCATAAGCATGAAGAGTCAAACTGGTAGTAGAAGAGAGAAGAAGACACTGATGGAGAGTACCACGAACATAATGGAAAATGCGTAAAAGAGCCGCCCAATGAGTAGTTCGAGGAGCAGAGACAAATTGGCTTACAATATGAACCGTATATGCGATATCCGGCCTAGTAACGGTGAGATAAAATAAGCAACCCACCAATTCACGATACTCGGTAGGATCCTCAAGAGAAACACCATCGGAAGTAGAAAACTTGGCATGAAGTTCAAGGGGAGTATCAACAGTCTTGGTGTCAGTGAGATGAGCGCGATGAAGAATATCAGAAGCATACTTGGACTGTCTCAGAAGATACCCCTGAGGAGAAGAAGCAACCTCAATGCCAAGAAAATACCGAAGAGGGCCCAAGTCATTCATTTCAAACTCACGGAAGAGATGATGTTTGACGTCACGAATGGCGGCAGTATCAGAACTGGTGATGATCATATCGTCAACATAGAGCAACAGAAGAACCAGACCATGAGAGGTACGGCGAAGAAAGAGAGCAGAGTCATGCATACTTGGCTTGAAGCCAATCTGAAGAACCATAGCCTGAAATCGTGCATACCAAGCGTGAGGGGATTGTTTCAAACCATAGAGAGCTCGACGTAAGTGATAAACAGTACCAGAGGGATGAGAGAAGCTAGGAGGAGGGTGCATATAAACCTTTTCGGAGAGAAAGCCGTTGAGAAATGCATTCTTCACATCTAACTGAGAAAGAGACCATTTGTTCACAGCTGCAACAGAGATCAAGGTGCGAACAATGGTCATTTTAGCGACTGGAGCAAAGGTCTCCTCATAATCAATGCCAGACTCCTGAGAAAAACCTTTAGCCACTAGGCGAGCTTTGTACTGTTCTAGAGAACAATCAGAATGAGTCTTGACCTTGTAGACCCATTTGCAACCAATAAGATTCTTTCCAGGCGGGAGTGGAACCAACTCCCAAGTGTGATTTTGAGCAAAAGTAGTGAGTTCAGCGTTTTTGGCATCTTTCCAATTGGGATCTTGACAAGCTTCTTTATAGGACCTAGGCTCGAAATAAGTTTGAATTTGAGAAAGAAATGATTGGTATGAAGAGGAGAAACAAGTGTTAGAAAAACCATATTTTACTGGAGGATGACAAGCACAGATAGGAAACCGGCAAGCAGGCGGATCAGGATCTTCAGAGGCAGATTGGGGAGCAGGAGAAGAAGTTGGACGGCGGTGGTAGACCTAAAGTGATTGGAGGCCGATGAGAAGGAGCTGCAGAAATATCAGAGACCTCAAGAGTAGAGGTATATTCGCTAGTAGGCACGCCTATAGGAAACGTGTCAATACAGATCAAATCCTCTTTAGCTACAGGAGTAGTTTTGGGAGGAAGAGTAAAATACGGAAGACGCTCTAAGAAGACGACATGCCTAGACACATATAGCTTTTTGGTTATAGGATCATAACATCGATAGCCTTTCTGATTAATTCCATATCCCAAAAAAAGGCCTAAGACACAACGGGTGCTGAGCTTTGTGCGATCTTTCTTGGGAAGAAGAACAAAGCAAGTGGAACCAAACACCTTAAGAAGAGAATAGTTAGGAACCTGACCATAGAGCTGCTCATAAGGAGAGCGACCGGAGAGAAGAGGAGTGGGCATCCGATTCAAAAGGTAGGCTGTAGTGAGAATAGCTTCTCCCCAAAAAATAGAGGGAACATAGAATGATAATAGCAAAGACCGAGCAGTATCAAGAAGATGACGATGCTTTCTTTTAGCTTTACCATTTTGAGTAGGAGTATCAATACAAGAAGACTGATGGATAGTCCCATGGGTGTCTAAAAATTTATCGAACTCAGAAAAAGAAAGTTCCCCATCCAAGTCAGAGCGAAGAATTTTGATAGACACAAAAAATTGAGTTTGAACCATAGCATGAAAACTTTGATAAATATTAAAGAAATCAGACTTATGCGTCATTAAGTACACCCATGTATATCAACTGAAATCATCCACAAAAGAAACATAGTAAACAAAACCTCCTCTAGCCACAATTGGGGAAGTGCCCCAGAAATAAGTATGAACAAGCTGAAAGGGAGAAGTAGAAACAAAAGAACTTTTATTAAAAGGTAAAGCAATCATTTTAGCAAATTTACAACCACTGCAGGCAGAAATATCACTAATAGAAATGTTTTCCAAATGACCGGATTTAACCAAAAGTTTCAGACGCTCATTAGACAAATGTCCTAATCTAGAATGCCAAAGGTAGAAAGGAGAAGATTTATTATCTAAACGAAAAGATGACGCAGCAGTGGAAGAAGCCTCTGGTGGGATATGTAAATGCTCTAAGATATAGAGGTCATCAACTCTACGGCTTGCCCCAATCTGCTTCCTCGAATCCTGATCCTGCACAACACAACTAGAAGAGGAGAAGATGACATCAAAACCTGAATCAGACAACTAGCTAATCGAAAGAAGACTCAATGTCAACTGAGGAACATAAAAGACATTAGGAATAGATAGAGAAGAAGATGTAGTCGGAAGTATGGAACCAATAGAAACAACTTGCATTGGAGAGCCATTGGCAGTAGAAATACTAATAGGAGAAACAGGAGACATACAATGACTAAGAAGAGATAAATTAGGAGTCATATGATGAGAGGAACCAGAATCAAATAGCCAGGTGGTGGGTTAAATACTTGTGGTGTAAGCACTATGCAAACCTGTGGTAGTGGTAGTCAGGGCAGAAGCTTGGGAAGAATTCCCCTGAATGGCTGCCATGTAAGCTTGATATTGCTGAAACTATTGGAGGAAGGTGTGGCCAATACTGCAGGAGGGCGAGAATGCTGTTGTGGTGCCTGAGAAACGAAAGAACTAGTTGACTGAGAAGCATTACGTCCTTTAGGCTGAAAGCTTTAGGGCACGCATGCTTCCAATGACCCTTCTGATGGCAATAGTTGCACTCATTCGTAGGTGTCTAGGGCCACTGAGGCTTGGGCTTACCCGTAGACTGAATAGGATGGGATGCTAGGGTGGGCAACAGAGATGCTGAAGGTAAACGAAAGGAAGCCGACGGAGCAGCAAAAACTGATTGTGAACCAGGAGAAGCCAGACTAGCCACTTTGAACCGGGTTTCTTCTGCAATAAGTTCATGAATGGCCGCATCCACAGAAGGTAGAGGAACATGATGTACAAGCCCCGCAAAGGGGCTCAAACTGAGCTCGAAGAGGCATAAGAAACTAGGCCAACCTCCGTTGCTCACAATACTCAATAAACTCAGGCTGTGAACGTAAAGTAGCAGGTTCCATGCAAACTAATTGATCCCAATAAGTAGTCATTTTGTTATAGATCTCTTGAATAGTTTTATCACCCTGGGTTGCACTACGAATAGACCACTCAAGTTCATATTGTTTTGCAAAATTAGATTCAAGGTACATAGCCTTCAAGTAATCCCAGATTTTCTTAAAAGTGTCATATTTTGAAAAATTCATCCCAATGCTTGGTTCAATAGAGTTGTGAAACCAAGTAAGAATCTGTGCATTTTCTATGGTCCATTTGTCTAGTGCAGTGGCATAATTTTCAGCTTTTGGATCAGATGGACATAGTGTTGGAACCATCAATGTGTCCCCATACCCCCTTACCAACCACAAAATTTTTCATCACATTAGCCCAATAAGAATAATTATTACCAGTCAGACGGACACTGATAAATTGATTTTTATCTCCAGACATGATGTTAATAACACAGAAAATCCAAACTGATTTTAAACAAAGTTCGAACCAGATAGCAGAGCAGCTATAAATATAGGGAAATAGTCAAGAATACCAGAACAGTGTCGAAACACTACCCAAAGCTAGATTGAGGGTTGCCGGAATATCCAAAGGTCTGGTGGTCTCTAATGTGGTCAGACAATGTCGGAGGATCACTGGGTATCGTCGGAAAGTGTACTAGAAGGCTGGTGAGTGTCAGATCTAAGTCAATGGAGGTCGGGTGTTCGAATGGAGGGTCACGGATTGTAAATAGAGGTGATGCGGATCCGCTAAGGCCGATAAGGATCCGGGAAGCACGAAGGCGGCCGAGAAAAGTTTCGCTAGAGCTGTTGATGTCCGCGAGTGTCCGCGATGGTCGCATTGAGAGGTCGAGAAAGCTCCGTGAGTGGTCGCTTCAGTGGTCGCGAAGGCTCCAAAGAAGGTTCGAATAGTACTGGGTCTTGTAGATCTGGAATGAACACCACCAAACAAGGTTGTTCAGGTGTTGTCGGAGTTTGCAGAGATCAGAGAGAAGTCGCTGGTGAGTGACGAGTAACGAGGAAGACTCGTTGCTGGTTGTTGAAGGGAGATAATAGCTGATGGTGGTTCACTGGTGGTTGAGAGAGAGAGAGAGAGAGAGAGAGAGAGAGAGAGAGAGAGAGAGAGAGATGGAGGTGAGATCAGAAGACGTGATTGAGATACCGATATTCATAGAGGTTAGTCAATAACCCTGCTCTGATACCATGATAATTTCAGAGGCGATAAACAGAGGTGAAAGAAACTGTATTATTTCTGAATAATAAAAAGGTTATAGCGTACAGTGTTTAAATAGAAAACCTAGGATCTTGCTACCTAAAATACAAGATAATCACTACCTAAAATAAGGATAATCTCTACCTAAAATACAAGATACATTTTTGTAGGAAAGGTCAGTGAGTAGGGTGACGAGGCAGTTGACCAACCTATAACAGCTAGCCACGTGGTTTGTAAAGTCTCGAGGAACACACTTATCAAAAAAAGTAAAGTCTCGAGGAACACGTCATTAGTCAACGATTGATGATAACTAAGGTGGGCCCCCACCGCAGAGGAAACGACCTCGCGGAAGAACCTAGCAGAATTGAAGATACCCTAAGCAAGGGATGCCCTGTATAGAGGAAACACCACCAAGAGGAAGTTCACCCCTCGCGAGATCCTCAGCGAAGGGGATTGACGCTACGGGGAAGAGTGAATACTCACACGAATACGCGAATCAGGCTCGCGACAGTACTTGACCAAAAGGCAGGGATAGAGAAGTCGATACGAGCTCGAGTTAGGTCTTGGTGTGAGCCAAAAGGCTCGCGACCATGCCCAACACCGCGGGAATAGGGGAGATACAAGTGGCTTGGTGTCTTTAAGGGATTAAGGGTCGCTGCGAGGGAAAATGATGCACTGGAATGACCTAATGGAATCTCCCTAACGGCCAGTGACATCACCCACGTCGCCTAGGTATACGGAGAGAGCACATGTCATCGTATTAGTGGGGAAAAGTCTGCCGCCCAATGATTGGGTGTAGATCCCTATAAATATGGGACACTCCTTCACAAATTCCAGGAGTGATTTGATTCATCCTTAGAGTACGGAAATCCTAGATAAAGAAAGTGACTCCGAGCCCTGGAATCAAGAACATTGTTCTTGCTAGTGCTCGCAAGCCTGTCTTTCTTCTAGAACTGTGATTCGAGGACGATGATAATCCAAAGGGGAATGAACCGAATAGTGCTGCCTTCTCTTTCTGTATACTTGGCTTAATCCTTCACCCTCACACACACTCTCCTACTCTTGTTCAAATTATTAATTATTGTTTGCCTCTCCAAGTTAATTTTAATTCGAACAAAGAACCTATCCTACAACTTTCTACCTAAAATACAAGATACACTTTCACAGTAATGCTGTTCCTGAGGACATTAATCACTTATTCAGAGGCTGTGATAAAGCTAAGGAGCTGCAGCCCCTTTTTTGTAGCAGTCATTGGTTAAGTAGTAGGCTGGACTGCCCCATTTTAGATTGGATTTCTATGAATCTAAAATCTAAACAAATTTCTGGATTGGGTGTCGATTTGCCTTGGATCTTGGTTTTCATAACCATCTTGTGGCAAATTTGGAAAGATCAAAATAGAAAAAGTTATGATAACATTGACACGGTTATGACAGCAAGCTTCAAGGCAGCCTCAACCTACTCCAAAGAAATTAACAAGGCAATCAAGTCTATGCTAACTACTGACTCAAGAAAACCAACACTGCTTCAATGGGTACCTACTTGTACAGGGCCTATCAAACTCAACACGGATGGGTGCTGGAATAAAGACAACCACAAGGCAGGATTTGGAGGGCTGTTTAGGGATTCAAATGGGAAGTGGATGCTGGGGTACTATGGAAAGCTTGCAAGTAAATCAATTCTGATAACGGAGCTATGGGCCATCTATAGAGGGCTGACAATTATCCAAGAGAAAAACATGAAAAATGTCACCATTGAGTCGGATTCGAGTTTGGCGGTGAATCTGATTAACGAAGGGACTCCTGGGGATCACGCTCAAGGCAAAATCATAAAGGATGCCCATGCTCTACTAGCTCTCACGAACACAAAGCTTGCCCATATCTACAGAGGTGCTAACATATGCGCAGATCATCTGGCTCGAGTAGGGGCAGAACAAGAAGAAGAACTAGTTATAGCCATTGATATGCCCATTTCCATAATGGAGTTCATGATTAGGGAGCCTAAACATTAGGCTAGTGCTAGATTAGTTGATATTATTTATAATGGTTTGTTTGAAGGATTACTGTATGCTTGCACCTTTGCTACGTGACTCTCTTGTTTAGTTAATATTCCGACATAAAAAATAAAAAAAAAAGTTTATGAGGGAAGAAACTAGTAGCGAAGATGGCTGGGCAGGTAACTCCTGCCTTCCCATTTCTGTTTCTTACAGATGTTGCATCTTGAAGGAGGGAGGGAGGGAGGGAGGAAGGGAGTTGTGTTGGAAATTTTAGCTCTCATTTAGCTTTATAAAGTAGTACTATTTTCTAGCTTCGTTTGCTTTCCTTTAGTTTTTTTTTTGGATCACTCTTTCCTTTAGTTAAATTTGGCTGCGTTATTGTGATTACAGAGGGAGGGAGGGAGTTGTGTTGGAAATTCTAATTTTAGCTCTCATTTATCTTTTTAAAGTAGTAGTATTTTCTTGCTTCAGTTGCTTACCTGAAGTTAAATTTGGTTGCGTTCTTTGTGACTACTCTGGTGAAACTCATCCCTGATTTTTTGTTTTTTTTTCGAGTGGTCTGAACACTTGTACACTGACTGCTTGTCATCCACTTGGATTGAAAAGTTGAGCATGGACAGAATTTGTTGCACACTCGATTTAATTATCCCATTTGGTACAGCTGGTTGCAATTAGTTATCACATTCTGTAGACCTATTGGTGCCTGGAGGATGAGTAAATGCTAAATATATAAATTGCTGGAGGATTAGTGTTAAAGATATACCATCTTGTTTTTCTTTCTCAACCGAGATAATAAATTGTAAGAGACAACTTGTTCTGGAGGTAAATTGGTAAGTAGTGGTGATATGTTTTCCTTTCGAAATGGCTTACTAGAAAGCTATATATTATACATACAAAGAGGGAGCTCAAGAGGCTATGTTACAGTACTTTCAGGATTAGTTCTCTATTCAATTTAAAACTAAACTGAGATCGTGTTCGAGTAGAAAGTGAGCTTAAGAGTTCGAATCCACTATGATATTGCACTACTATAGGGATTTCAATGATTGATTTAAGATTGATTAGAGCCATAGGGGCGTTGTATGTCATCTGTCATCTTCTGTGACTTCAGTGCAACCTGTCTTATCTGATCATAACAACCATATCTCAGTTTCATATCAGCCACAAAGGTATTGTACGACTGTGTATTCGAAATCACAAAATGCAATTGCTAACAAAGAAAAACGACATGCTGTCCTGGTGGCTGGTGGATTTCCACCCAGGCGTGATCGTCTGGGTGTGATTGGGCAAAAAGTTTGGATTGATTTCTTTGCTGTCCTGGTGGCTGGTGGATTTCCACCCGGGCGTGATCGTCTGGGTGTGATTGGGCAAAAAGTTTGGATTGATTTCTTTGCTGTCCTGGTGGCTGGTGGATTTCCACCCTGGCGTGATCGTCTGGGTGTGATTGGGCAAAAAGTTTGGATTGATTTCTTTTGCACCTTTCGGCTCCCATGGTTGCAGTTGGACACCAAACGGTGCCAGCGGCCTATATGGTAGTCATAAAGACGTATTGCAATCAATCGAACAACAATGATAAGAGACTAACAGATGTATGTTGGCGCACCTAAATATGTATGTTGTGGGACATGTCAGGTTACATTTTTTTAGTCTTATGAAAAGCAGGGCCAGGCCTCCTGTTTAGGTTTTTATTTTTACCGAAGAAAATGCCCTCCAGTCTGATGTTTAGGTTGCCTAGGCTCAACCCAAGTTTAGTTGCCCACCTAATATTAAGTTATAAAATAAAAAAAAATAGAAAGTATAAAAGTAAAAATAAAAAATAATAATAATTACTGCGTTACACTGTGCTTTTAACTTGAATTATATCAAAAAATAAAAATAAATATAATTTCGTTATAGTGCTTTATAATTACCACAATCTGATTAAAAGAAAACAATTTCTCCTTGCATTTTTTGAAGCAAATTTTTCTTGATTTTTAATATATTAGAGAAGGTAAAGGCATCAAATATAATATTGTAGTTTCGTAATTTAACTAAAATAAACTTCTCAAAAATTTTATTGAACTAGAAAAAAAAAATGAATCAAACATAACAAAGTACCACTCATACTGTAATTCTGTTTTTTTGTAACTAATCATGTTATCAACTTTACTCTTGTCAAAATAGTATTTTAACAATAAAGATTATTTATTTTAAATCCTTTTATCAAAGTTTGTTAAATAGAAATAAATCATTTTAGTTTATTTATTGTCAATATTTATTTGTGAATTCTATTTGAAAAGTGTGAGTGCCCCTCTCAACCTAAATAAAAAGAGTTTTTTTTTATTATAAAGAAGTAGAAGAATTGAATTAAATAAAATTGTCGGTCAAAACCGGCAAACAAAACCAGTCACAAAATCGCCGGCCAAAACTACAAAACTAACGGCCGCAAAATTGCCTACATAACTAGCAGCTGGTCAAAACCACCTACAAACCTAACAACAAAAAAACAAAAACAAAAAACACAAAAAAAAGTGCAAGAAAATAAAGAATGCCGAAGCAAGTTACCCACTGTTGCCGCCACCAACGAGTGGCGGCCCCAGAAATTGAAAATGGGTGTTCAAAATTTACTTTAACTCTACTAGTTCTACTAGAATACACATACAAAATTTTCATAAATTAGTGTGGATAATGAAGCCAAAAGATAAGAAAATACATACCAAACCAAACTAAATGAAATCACGTCCAAAAATGGCTCCATCGCTAAAACCCAAAAGATATCTTAGATCTTTCGTCTTCCGCATCTAAAGTCAATTTGGGTCTTCCCCCTTTGGCTTTTTCTACCCAAAAGCCTATCATATCCACTCTCTTAACTACTACATCCGTTGGCCTACGATAGACATGCCCAAACCACCTTAACCTATTTTCCCTTAACTTCTCCTCTATAAGTGCTACACCTACCATCTCGTGAATTGTTTCATTTCTAATCCTATCACGTCTAGTCTTACCACATATCCACCTCAACATTCTCATTTCCGCTACACTTATCTTATTCACTTGTTGCTTCTTAGTAGGCCAACATTCTATCCCGTAAAGCATCGCTGGTCTTATGGCAGTTTTATAAAATTTTTCTTTCAATTTTGTTGGTACCCTCTTATCACACAGTACACCAGTAGCGCTTCTCCACTTAAGCCACCCCACTTGGATCCTATGCGTCACATCATCTGCAATCTCTCCATCTTGACTAATAATAGAGCCTAAATACCTAAAATGGTCCATCTTTGGTATCTCATGATCTTGGATCATCACTCTTTCCTCATACGCACTTCTGGTATCACTAAACTTGCAGACCATATACTCAGTTTTACTCCTACTTATCCGAAAGCCCTTAGACTCTAATGCTTCCCGCCAAATTTCTAATTTAGTACTAACACCACTAGCCGTTTCATCTACAAGGACAATATCATCTGCAAACAACATACACCATGGGATATCCTCCTGAATATGCCTAGTCAATTCATCCATAATTAATCTTTGCGAGATGCGAGCTCAAGGTGACCCTTGGTGCAATCCCTCTTGTGATGGAAAATTCACTTTCGTTTCTCTGGCTTTGGTGATCTAATGGCGGTGGATCGCACCTTCATACATGTCTCTAACCACGTCAATATAGCCTCTGGTCTCTCCCTTCCTCTCCAGAACCCACCATATAATGTCTCTAGACACCCTATCATAAGCCTTTTCCAGATCTATGAAAATCATATGGAGATCTTTCTTCGTTGATCTGTGTCTTTCTACCAATCTCTTTAGTAGGTAAATAGCTTCCATAGTTGATCTCCCAGGCATGAACCCAAACTGTTTCTCCGACACCGTAGTCACCATCCTCAATCGATGCTCAATAACTCTTTCCCACAACTTCATCGTATCACTCATCAACTTAATACCTCTATAGTTGTTGCAACTTTGAATATCCCCTTTATTCTTGTAGATAGGTACTAAGGTGCTCCTCTTTCATTCGTTAGGCATCATCCTAGATAAAATAATATTGTTGAACAATTTTGTGAACCAAGTCACCCCTAAGTCACCTAGGCTTCTCCATACTTCAATGGGATGCCATCAGGTCCTAAAGCCTTACCCGGTTTCATCCTCTTCAAAGCCTTGGCCACTTCGAACTTTTGTATCCTCCGATAGAACTTCATTATTCTATTTTTCTAAGCTAGGGACATCAACTTCCTCCTCACCAAAGGTTCCTTCATGTTTCTTATTTAACAACTTCTCGAAACACATCTTCCATCTATCCTTGATCTCCTCATCTTTCACCAACACCTTCGAATCACTACCTTTAATACACTTAACTTGAGAGAAGTCTCTAGCTTTCCTTTCTCTTAGTTTGGCTAGTTTATATATATATATATATATTTCTCCATCCTTACTATCAAGTCTAGCATAAAAATCATCGTAGGCTCTCAACTTAGCCTCACTAATGGCCTTCTTAGCTTCCCTGTTAACTTGTTTGTACCTCTGAAAATTGTCCACATTCCGGTCCTTTTGCCACTTTTTAAAGCAATCCTTCTTGGCTTTTACCATGGTTTGAACCTCGTCATTCCACCACCATGTCTCTTTAGAGCTTGGACCTTTCCCCTTCGACTCTCCAAGAACTTCTTTTGATATTCTTCTAATCCCGTCAACCATTGTATTCCACATACTATCACTATCACTATCACCTTCTCATCCCCACTCCATCTCTTGGCCCATACGCTCCTTGAACACCTCTAGTTTCTCTCCTTTTAAGAACCACCATCTAGTCCGTGGGCTTCTAGTTTCTTTTCTCGGCCTACTATTCCCCTTGAGACCAATATCTAACACCAAAAGTCTATGTTGTGCCACTAGGCACCCTCCGGGAATGACCTTACAATCCTTACATAACAAGCGATTTGCGCCTCTAACAAGGAAGTAGTCGATCTGGCTTCTATTGGCTCCACTCTTAAAGGTAATTAAATGTTCCTCGCGCTTCTTATAGAGAGTATTCCCAACTATAAGGTCACCAGCTACCCCAAAATCCAGAATCCTCCTACCACCTTCATTCAGGTCACCAAATCCAAATCCACCATGTACCTTCTCATACCCTTGCCTCTGCATTCCCACATGACCATTGAAATCTCCTCCTATAAAAAGCTTCTCTCCACAAGGTATCTCTTTGAACCACATCATCCATCTGTTCCCAAAATTGCTCTTTAGTGAGATCATCCAAGCCTACTTGGGGCGCATAAGCACTAATAATATTCACTATGCTCTCTCCAATCACAAGCTTAACTAAAATAATCCTGTCGCCTTTCCTCGTGACTATGACTACCGAGTCCTTAAGGTGTTTATCTACTATGATGCCTACCCCATTTCTATGTCTATCCTTACCCATATAATAAAGCTTATATCCTGTGTCTTCTATCTCTCTAGCCTTCTCCCCTACCCACTTAGTCTCCTGAAGGCAAGTTATACTAATTCTCCTCTTAGTCATGGTATCAACTAGCTCCCTAGTCTTACCCGTTAAAGTCCCTATATTCCAAGTTGCTAAGCGGATCCTATAATCTTGGGCTAGCTTCTTTACCCGCGCTCGTCCAAGCACGCGCGGGAACCTTTGCTCACTTATCACCACACCCGAACGCCGATGTGGTGCCCCTTGCCCATTTTTCGAAGCACCCGAAGGCAGGCCCAATGCATCGCTTAAAGGGAACGCCCTAGCATGTCTCGTTGTATAATTAAAGTTCATGTCATAAGGTTTTGACAGGTTTTTTTTATGTGCTGGCTGTCAACTACCTAACGCACAACCCTCCTCCTCTATCCGGGCTTGGGACCGGCTGAGATCCAAAGATAAGGCTTTAAGAACGTCACAGACGGAGTTATATGAAA
Source organism: Vaccinium macrocarpon (assembly GCA_022606695.1). NCBI lineage: Eukaryota > Viridiplantae > Streptophyta > Magnoliopsida > Ericales > Ericaceae > Vaccinium > Vaccinium macrocarpon. The sequence continues at coordinate 11,708,115 of CM040171.1, forward strand.
ATACATAAGATATCAAATTTTCTTAGCGAATTCTATGTTGTTGGGTCAAGCAAAACTAAATCAGGAGATAAATACACTAATATTTATTGTTAAAATTGGTGTGTTGAATAGGTTCTCACAGATATTTATTTTCTCATATATAGAGTTGATTGTTGCTTAAAAAGAAGTCATAAGATGATATCAATACAATAGATACTTTTTTTTTTCTTGATTTGCCCAATTTTTGTCGTAAAGAGTGCGCACTTTTGATTTGAACTGGTACATTAAGGATTTTATTGTGAATTACCAAGATTGGTGAGTGTTCATGGTATAAATGTTAAAACAAAACCCGATATAAATTTATCACATGTAATATAAAATATAAAAGGCTTTAGAGTGTACATCAACCATCTACGAGAAGACTTTGGGTGTTCCACTAACAAAAAACCGGTTTTTCCTAAAATTGAGACAGATCATTCTCTCACAATACATCACATAAAAAACCGTGAAAAACTAGTTTTTTCAAAAAACTACCTTAGTGGAACACCCTAGTCTTCAGTTAGTTGGTTACATAAAATTAACTTGTGAACTGATTTGTTGAGCTAAGTGTTGAAATATTTTTGAGTAGGGAGTTCAAATATTTGTGAGTAAGGGGTTCAACAATGGCTATACTAAACTAAAATTAAAATTTTTACAGGTATTTCTGATTTTTTTTTTGAGGATGTTCAGGTGACCACTCTTTCATAAGGGTGGAGCCGCCTATGCCACCAACGTCGTCAGGAGTTCAGATATGGGAAAAAAGAGTTTGATTATATGCTTTTTATTCACGTATGTAGGCGGATCACATATTACGTATGTCTCATTAACTTCTCAAGGCCAAGTTTCAAAAATGATAAAATCAAGTGTTAATTTTATCAAAACATAAATTTTATCATTTGGGAAACTTGGCCTTAAGCTCTACTCTATTGTCCCAGTTCATTATTCTTTTGGTCACTTTTTTCCAATTAATTGTCTATATTATACAATGTGGATTACAAAAATATGTACAATATGGATCTTATTTGATAAGTTTCAATTTGTTTTATAGTACACAAAAATTTAAAATCATAAAAAACATTATGAATTGAAATATATACTTAAAGTAATTTAACAATGGCACAAAAAATAAAAATGATCAAATAAAATGGGAACTTAAAAAGTTGGAGAGGAAAGAGAAGAGAGCGGAAGTAAGCCATGTTAAGAGTCGCAATTCTGGCGCCTTTTATTATGTCTACACGACTTTTTTTTTTAGAGAGAGAGTCTCCCTTCTCTATAGAAATTTGCAGCCACCATTATTATTTTGTTGGGGGGTTGGGGGGTCACCTTCTTCACTGCCACCTCCCCCATCTCTTTCCGGGCTCCTTCTACATCTTTCTCATACCTTTTCGATCTCCCTTCCGACTCCTCCTTCATCTCCGCGGTTCAGGTCCAATTCACACTCATAGCCTCCGCGTTTGCAGCCATTGCTCCGCCTCCTACAGCCATTTCATTCCAATTTCGCCGCCTTCTCACCTCTATATCCAGATCTATACCTACCTGTCTCTTCCACTGCGGCGCTGCCTCACCCGTATCCAAACCATTCCATTTCTTCTTCGTTCGGTTTGAAAGGGAAAGACCATGGGTTAGTTCGGCTTTAGTCACCGGCGAATAAAATCATCCTGTTCGATGGCGACGATGATAGTGTTTCTTTTCATAGTCGGTGCTCTTCAGTGATGTCTACCCCAACACTCATCAGTATCTACTATGTTCTTAGTACTTACAACATTGTTGGATTTCGCATGAGCCAACACTCCTTTACAACAACTCCTCTAATACACATAGACCATATCACAAACTCCTCACACTGGTACACATAGACCAATTCCCAAAACTCTCACCACTAGTACACGTAGACCAGTTTAATCTCTCAACAAAATGGATAACTCAAATTATACCCAGTAAACAAGAGAACAAAATCTTAACTGAAAACACAGTGGATTGGGTTCCCCTTCTTACAAGGTGGATTATATATGGTGGGATTCAATCCCTCTAAGTAATGGTGAATTTACAAGGATAGGCTCACACACAAACAATGTAAAAATCTAGAGTGGGGAAAACTCTCTTATAAAAGTTTGAAGAAGAAACTCTATAGTGAATGAATAAGACTTGTACTCTTTGACAATATTGCTTTTCCAATGATTCCTTGGAAGACTTGATGATAATACCTGAAGAAGTCTCTACAAAGCCTTATGGCCTGTTTAGATGCCGTATTAGATTGAGATGGATTAAATAGTCAAGGGGGATAAAATAGTAAGGGTGGACCCACATTGATGTGATAGTTAAGAATGAGGAATTAAATAGTCCATGGTTTGGATGAAAGATTAAAAAAGAGGAATAAAGAGGGTGAATAATGTAAAAATCAGTTAAATGACTATTTTGTCCTTGTGAATGCCCATATTAAATTATACATTTAAATAATTATATAAATCCCAAAAATAATTATATAATACTTAATTTAGGGCTGGATGGAATTGCCTAATAAACTAGAGGGGATAAAGTGAAATTTGAGACTAAATAAAATCCCGAGCAGAGAGACAACTGTCCATTTTTCCTCTTTTCTTCTTCTTCTTCTTTTTTTTTTTTTCTCTTCATCTTCTTTCTTCTTGTTTTGAACGAACCCAGAACACACATCTACCACCGCTGCCTCCAACAATTCAACAACGACGATGATGATGATCAAACATCCTCTCTCACTCGTCGACAATGGCGATCCCCCTCCTTCGGCGATCAGAGCTCTGACGAACAAATGAAATTTCTGGGTCTAAGGAGGTAAAAAAAAAAAAAAACAAATTTCTGGGTTTTCCTTAGCTTAATACAAAATTTTATTGGTAAAATACTAGTTTTTTTTTTTTTTTTTTGTAAAATTTGGGTTGAATGTTGTTAACAATGTTGGTTTGTGCTTGTATGGGGGTGTTTCGAGAGGGGTAGCCTGGTAATTCGGTCCCGGATGAGAACCCAGACTAAACATAAGCTCCCCCCTTTGCTTATGTTTAGTCTGGGGGAAGGGGGATGAGGGCAGGCCAGATGATTTAGTCAGTGAGGAGTTTTAGTGCTCCCAAACCTTGGATGAGGAGGGGGACCAGGATGAGGAGAGGCCAGATAATTTAGTCAGGGGTCGAGACCCTCATCCAAACGGACTCTTAGTGAATCCTAGAAAGTCTTCCAACGACTGCTCCAACGTTCATTTCATTTACAACTCTATTTTTTTTTCTACTCAACGAAGAGAAAAAGATTTGATGAGATTTTTGTTAACACTAATGACACATACACAAATTTCGTGCCACAATCCACTACAACCTCATTTCATATAGGATATAAGGCCCGCAGGTGGGGTTTACACCCCATATGAGTGAGGTTATGGTGAGTTGTGACACAAAATATGTGTATATATCTATGTGTATATATCATTTTTGTTTTCTTAGTGCACAAAGTCAACAATGGTCTGCGGCATTTATAGATATAAGAAATTTGAAGATAAATATGAGCATGTATATATTACTGCATCTGTTCCAAAATAAATGTCTCTCCCTCTATTGAGATTTTCAAATAAAAAAATAAGTATTTTCGTGTATCGTGTTTTAGATGTTGTCGCACCGAATTAAAGTGTGAAAAATTGTGAAAAATTTGAAAAATAGATACATAAAGTACTTAATTTTTTATTTAATTGGAGCCCTATAATGAGTGAGCTCACTACATGCGTGTAGTGATCTCTCTCAACTGTCCTATCCGAGATCAACAGTTAGAATAACTTGAAATTGAAATTAAAATAAATGTAAAAGAGTTTTTCAAAGTGAAATGATCCAGACAGCTGAGAGAACTCACTACACGCATGTAATAAACTCACTCACTACAGGGCCCGGATCCTTGTACAGCAGGGAAGATGGAAACCAAATGAAAGCTCAGTCACATAAAGCACTTTAACCGCCTATGAAATGCAAGAACCAAAATAATCCAATTTACGCAGGAAACAACTTCATATCCACATTAATTTCTCCATAACTCCATTAGATCCAAAACCAGTAGTACAATGTTTTAACGTCCAAACACACTCATCTCCCTATGATCATAATTACTACTTTAAAACCCTAAATTTTTAGGAATCGGCATTGTTTTACTCGACATTGACCTGGAACACATCGGACCTCTCCTCTTCCTTCACCTTCGGCACCATAACCTTCAGCACACCGTTCTTCATCTCGGCCTTGATTTGGTCAGTCTTGTAAAGCTTGCCCGGGAGATCAATCCTGCTGCTATACCTTCGTCCGCCATCATCTTCGCCGGACTCCTCCTCCGTTTCACCCTTGATAACCAGAGTGTTCTGTTCCACAGCGACCTTGACGTTCTCTTTTCCCAACCCGGGCATGTCCATCCGGAGGTAGAGGCCGTCCTCGGTCTCCCTCGCATCCCAGCCACGACGGAGCCCTGCTCCCATGCCACGAGACGCGGCGGTGAACGGAGAGTCCATGAACTTGTCCATCATGTTGAGGACCTGGCTAAGGCTCCTTGTCGTCGAGAATGGATCGAACATATCTGCAAAAGGAAGATCAATTTATCTCAAACAGTCACTCATTGGAGACGCCAAAATGGGACACAAATTTGTAATCAGAAGGTACGATCTAAAGAAAAATCACAGAAAAGAACTAAAAGAGCCATGGACAGAACACATCATCTGCATTCGAAACAAAATCGACCGAAATTTTGTAAACAGAACAAACACATGGAAACGGAAGCGAAATCTTCGAAAATCAAAATGGACGAAAACGAAATACCGAGAGAGAGGATCATAGCGTAAACGAAATCTACGAAGAACAAGCACGAAAAAAAAAGCATATTACGAAGCTAGCAGATCGGATATTAGCAAAATACATGGAATCGAACAAGCTAAGCGCACAAAAATCGAGAGACAGGATCAAAGAGAGATCTGAAAACCGTACCTGAGAAGGAACTGGGAGCGAATTCGCCACGACGGTATGCAGAAACGTTGGACCTGCGGTCATCGTCGAGGCTGCGATCATCGTCGCCGCCGTCGAATTCGCGAACGGCGTTGGTGTTGAAGAGGCGAGAGGCTGATTGGGAAGCCGGGGCTGCTTTACGAATGGCGCTAAGGGAGCTGGGGAGGAGATTGGAGGAGACGATCTTCTTCAGAGCAAGAGAGGACGCCATTAGTTCGGAAACCTAACTTGGGTATCACGAATAGGATGGAGATAGTGAGAGGGACAGAGTATAGAGAAGTTTTTCGGAGGGTTTTGCAAATCTGTGGTTTACGTGTGGAGATTTATAGGTAGAGAGAGAGAGAGAGAGAGAGAGAGAGAGAGAGAGAGTTGTGTGGAGTCTCGGGTAGATTCGGTGGAATGCCCGAGAAGTGAAAAGAACGTTCCAGAGTGATCTTTCTTTTCTTTCTTTTTTTTTCTTAAGGCTATTGGGCCAGGCTAACACTTGCTGGGCCATATTTTGTGATACAGTCTCGTCCGCTTTAAAGAACGGTGCTTAAGCTTAACACTCAACACTATTAGAGCCCGTTTGATTGGTGAACATGGAAGGGGACGAGGTGGGCTGGGCTGTTTGGTTCCATTCCCCATCCATTGTTTGAGAGCAATTTTCCTTTCCCGTATGTCTCATCCTCCTTCTTTCATGGTCAGGGGGAAGCCTAACTAAAGCTGGGTTTTCTATTTGTTAAAATGAACATTTGTTAAAATTAAGTGGATGATTTTAGCAAATAGAGTGAGGAAGTGATTTTATCTCCAATGAATCTGGACACATATCAAATGGAAAACCAAGCCTAATTATAAGTACAGAGGAGAGGGTGCTTATATTTAGGCTTAGCTTTGCAAAAGATCTTAGCAACTCATTTGCTAAAATCAACCATGATTTTAGCAAATGAGTTGAGTTGCTAAAATCATGAAAATTTCAAATCACAAAATTAAGTAGTTCCGTTTATCGTTTTTCAATTTTTTTCCGTACCAAATTAAAGTACTCGAGAAATACTTTAATTCGGTGCAAAAAATATAAATAAACAGAACCACTTAATTTTGTGATTTGAAATTTTCATGATTTTAGCAACTCAACTCATTTGCTAAAATCAACCACTTTTGCAAAACTAAGCCTTAGTCAAGGAATACTTTTGCAAAACTAAGCCTTTGTGTAGTTCCGTTTATCGTTTTTCAATTTTTTTCGTACCAAATTAAAGTACTCGAGGAATACTTTAATTTTGTGCAAAAAAAATAAAAATAAACAGAACCACTTAATATTGTGATTTGAAATTTTCATTATTTTAGTAACTCAACTCATTTGCTAAAATAAACCACTTTTGCAAAACTAAGCATTAGTCAAGGCTGAGATCCACCACTTTTTACCTCCTTACACCTCATGTCCTTTCTCTAATTCCAATTCCGGACCCAATATCACAAGAAAGGGCAAAAAGAAAAAGAAAAACCTCCAAACCCCCCTATTTTGTGCAACGGTAGATTCATTAGCATTCGTACCTTCTTTATAGATTCACTAGCTTTTATGGACTGTCAGATGTTCTGAGAATGCATGACTCTTATATATATATATACCGAAAATTTCTTATCCGGTACTCCCGGAAATAAGAAAAAACGTGTTTTTTTTGGTGTTGCAAATTGTTTTTGGAAAATCCGAGCCGTCCAATGTTTTCAGAAGGCGATTTCAAAGGTCCACGCGAGAAATCTTAAAAAAAAAATACCGGGAAGGGCTTGATCCAAGCAGTTTTCGCAAAAAATGTAAATATATATTTTTTGCGAAAACTGCTTGGATCAAGCCCTTCCCGGTATTTTTTTTGAAGATTTCTCGCGTGGACCCTTGAAATCACCTTCTGAAAACATTGGACGGCTCGGATCGTCAAAAAAATGATCGGATCATGGAGTCCCGGAGTCCCGGATCCCGGACTAGAAGTGGAACCTATATATATCTTAAATTAACAACAAAATATCATACTTACATATTAATAACATAATTTTGAGGGGACATTTTTTCACAATTTTTATAAACAAAACCTAAAGTACAATAATAAAAAAAAAAGAAAAGAAAAGGGATGCGGTGGTGGACTGCTAGTGTCTTGAATATGATTTATTCATGTGCCATGAGGCCATGTTATATAATGGGTTAAATATCTACTTGCCCCTTAAACTATCAACTTCCTTTTTACTTACCCCTTCAACTACCAATTAAACTCTCTTCCCCCTTCAACTATCATTTTCTTCTTTACTAAGGACAAATCACGTTTTCCATCCACTTGATGGATGAAAAAAGTTAGTCTAAAGACTATATTTGTCTTTTTATTAGTTCCATAAAGCTCATAATAAGAATCCATAATTAGAAGCCAAAAAATGCATCAATTGACATCCGTAGGTTCAGCCATAGCAATAAAAAGCAAAAAAAATAGTATAACTGTCTTGCTATAGCAATACCGCAAGAAATAAATAAATAAATAAATAAAGCGACAATAGTCATCCATAGGTTCAGCCATAACAGTCACAAGCAAAAAAAGGCACCAGCACCACAAGCAAAAAAAAAACCATTAATAGTCCTCCCAAAAACAAAAGAAGGCATCAATAAAGATAGAAATTATGGTAGTGTTGTGAGCACAGATTTTTGGACCAAAATTAGGATTATTATATAAAAACCGCCATTATCAGAGAAAAATGGTAAAATTATTATATACAAAGTGGATTATTATATATAAGGTAGGTCAATTACAGTATAAAATAACTCAATTTCAACTCCTTCAATCCCGAAAAAGAGGGGTTTTGTAATAAAAATGTGTTGCTCAATACTTATTGGTAGAGTTTTTTTTTTCTTCGATGAGCCATCTGGATACATGTCATCCTTAAAACTGTAGCTTTGGTGACCAATGGAGCTGAAAACCCCCCTCTCCCTCAGGAAATCTCTTCGCTAAAAAATTCTTGCTATGGTTTGATAGATAGAATGAAAACCCTTAGTCAGCTTTATTGTTATAGGTGTACGAAATATTCATATTCCCTCTTTTTTCATCAGTTCATTAAAAAAAAAATAGTTAATGGTTTTCGTCACAAATTTTGGATGAAAAATGTATTTTGTCCTTAATAAAAAGAAAAATGATAGTTGAAGGGGAAAGAGAGTTCAATTGATAGTTGAAGGGGTAAATAAATTTTTTAATCGGCCTTCATCACATATTCAGGTAAAACTCATATATTTAGTCTTGAGTTCCTTATAAATATGCGTAGGAGAATAATATTATAATACCAAGTAATGACGCTCCAAGAGCACTAATTAGTTTTTGTATATATGAAAAAAGTAATGTATATTTTTCCAAAAAATGCAAAAAAAAAAAAAAAAAAAATCCTTTCAAAAATCTAGTGTGAGCCTGTGCCCACACTGGCATGCATGTGGCTTTGCCACTGGCTATGCACGGAGATTGCAACATGCTGAATAAAAACAATACTTAAGACTCTATGTAATCAAACTATGTATGTTTATTTCTCTTATTTGAACATAAAATATATTGGTGTTTAACATTCTGTATTTGTTCTTCTAAATTGAAAAACACTGATAAAATTGCCCAACAAAAACATTTACACTGCTCTAGAAATTAAAATTTTTCCATTTACAGGCCATTACATCTTAAAAGTAAAGCAAAATCAACCTACTACCTTAGTTTACCATCAACTCTCTTTTTTGTGATATGATGTTAGTGAAATTGTTCTTTTTTAATTTTGAATTTTATTCTTCGAGCATGACTAATTAATTTTGAACAACATAAAAGTTTATCACCACTTAGGTTTTACTTTTTCTTTTCTTTTATGGTACCCAAAGAGAAGAAAAAAAATGATTTCTGACACCTAATAAAAAGAATGAAAATATCAGTATAGTAATTTACTTCTTAACTAAAAGACCTAAATTAAAATCTTTATGCAACTTATCTCTCCACAAATAAGAGTTAAGTTAGAGATTAAGAACAAAAAAAATTCGGCCAAGAGAGGTGGTAATTTTTAACTTTACAAAACACTATATTTTAAATTTGTAGGCAATTTGTGTTTGTTACTGATTGCCATTGTTAGGTTATCTTATAAATATTGCTTAAGATTAACTATAATGACACATAATTATATGCATGTGACTTTGTGAATTATTTTCTTTCTTCAGGATCGATAATTGAATCTACCACGACAGGGGATCCCATTGTTTCCCTTGGGTCTCAAAAGATCTTGAGCGATTGATCCAATAGAACAATTCAACAAATAAAGAAGTATTGTTAATTAGTTCATGTTCATTCCAAGTTTGAAGTACCATTGAACACTAAAACAAATGATGAAATACAAATAAAACAACATAGATAGGGAAACTTATAAGCACCCACATATTCATAAGATATGAAGTTATTAGTACTAAATAACAGAAACAAAACTCACTTCTTCCACGGTAGGATAATTTCTTTCATTTGAAACAATACAATTTGTTTGGTGCTACCGTAACACATTTTGTGCCTAGATCATCACTTGTAGAACACGGAAATACATAGAAAAATATAACAATTATATGAACATGCACAATATATCTTGATTCCATTAAACAAAAGGAGAAAGTATAATTTAGAAATAAATTATTTATGTACCGAATCTGATAATGTTTTGGTGCTAATTCTCTACGACACCCAATCTTTCATTATTAACGCTTTGAATATTTTCTTCTTAGATCTCATCTACATACACAATGCTTAATCTGTCAAAGCCAAAAAAAACCCACAAAATAATCAATTAATCATCACAAATGTGCAATTTTCTAATCTAACTAAAAAAAACACACATATTGTTCAACTAACCCAAATCCTGGCTTTAAATATGCAATTCCCAAATTCAAATTTCCTATTTGAGCATGTGTAAATTTCAATTCTATTTTGAATTAGAGTTAACCAGTATGGTATTTAACTTTGGATATTTATTTCTTGAGGATCCCAAATCATATGCCAATTGGGATAGATTCATGATTTTGAAATTAAAAAAAGATTGTGTTAAATCTAATATGAACAGATTACATGTCTCTCTTCAAAAATTGAATCACAATCCAATGAATTACTGCCACTTGTCGCGTCCACGTTCCTTCTCACAAAAAATCATTCTGCAATAATATATAAGATGCATTTTCAATAAAATAAAAATTGCAGCAACCAATGTTTTATCTTTAATTTGTTGTTTCCATATGCACAAAATTTGTACAGATGTATGCAAATACCATCCAATTTTTGTAATTTTTCCACTCAGTGATTGAAATGCATTGTAGCTTTGCTGAGTATGATAAAAAGTTAGAGATTGTTGTACGTAGTAACCACTGCATTAGTCTTTAATTTGTGTGCAATAGTGATTTTTATGGTCGAAATGCATCATAGCTTTGCTGAGCATGATTGAAACTTATAGAGTTCCAACTTAACTCAAAATCGAAAAAAAAAAATCTTTTGGTGCAATAGTGATTAGTAATGGTACTGTTCCACCTCTTTTATTTGTTACAACTCCCATTATGCTTGTGTAACTTGATACTTCACACCTTTGTGCACTCATATAACAATTAGAAGAAGAAGGAAAAATTAAGTTATTTTTTCAGTAGGAGTATCTCTCAATTAAAGTTTGATAAAACTATCTTTCAAAATGCTAACTTATGTAAGTCAAGTAATTCAAACACCTAAGTTATCTTTCAAAATGCTAACTTATGTAAGTCAAGTAACTCAAACGCTCAAGTTATCTTTCAAAATGCTAACTTGTGTAAGTCAAGTAACTCAAACGCTAATATGTATCTATGTTTATTACACGATTAATGCATTCATTAAAGGAACAAAAAAGTATGAAATTATCAAATATAAGAACTTTGCAAAAGAAACAAAATAACTTACTGATCTGGGCCTTTATCTGTGCGAGTAAGACTCGAAGCATTGAGATACTGAGAAAACAAACACAAAAATGATCAACAATTACTTTCATGAAAATATCAACACTTAAAAAAGTAGTACCACAAGAACCATCAAATCAATTCAATTGATTTTATGGAAGCTCTTTTCCTCTTTATGGGCTTACAACGGTTTTAGGAGAATTGAAGGACGTAATTTTAAAGTGATTAACAAATTAATTATTAATTTTTCTTTCCCGTTAAAGTCCATCAATCATGGCTAATTGAATTGCAACTACTATAATTAGATTATTGAACGTATCTTAGAACTAAGAAGTGCAAGGATGAAAATGGAATAAGGGTACTAAACTTTTGAGAATTCTCTGCTTTGATTTGATATTGTTTTCATTTATATTCTTTAAGAAGATTTTGGTCTCCCTTATTTGTTGAGATTTCTAGATACGATATGAGAGAGGAAGATTGATTTGTTCTTTCCAAATTCCACTAACTGATCATGTTTAGCAACGATCAACGTTTTCAACTTCTTCTTCTTCTTCTTCTTTTTTTCTTTATTGGATTCAAATTCAAAATACTAATCCCACAATTTACGGGTGTTTAAACAAAATATTCTTGGTGATCATTAAAAGTAAACATTAATAATATGATAGCCAATCAGTATTAGCCACTTGTCGCAACCACAATCCTTCTTGCGAAAAGTCATTCTGCAATAATATATAAGATATCAGCACCATTTCAAAAAAAAAAGAGGCCCTATCTTATATATTCCTCCTTGGTTTGTCTTTTGCTACGAGCTTGTATCTTCCAATTGCTATTAATTTACTAGCGTTGAACCCATTCTATGCATAGGTGAAATCAATATGCATGCATAATGTATGTACATGACAAAATAGGTAACAAGTGAATCCTAATCATACATGCATAATACATCTAGTGGAAGATAATGGTAGCCGTAGCACGTGAACATTAAACAAGGAGATAAAGGCCAAAAAAGCACACCTATTTTTGGGTGCTCGTATGGAATCTAAATTGAGTAGTTTTTTTTTTTACTAGAAGAGGAGCGGAACGCAATCCTATGTAATTACCCTAAAAGTGTGAAGTAAGAGAGAAAAACAGACATAAAATAGACATATAGACAAGAAGCATACCTTTTTTCCAATACTTGTATGAAATTTGAATCTAAATTGAGCAGTTTACATATAGACAAGAAGCATACCTTTTTTCGATACTCGTAGGAAATTTGAATCTGAATTGAGCAGTTTTTTCGCATCATGATTGTAAAAAAAAAAGAGGCAGGATCAAATGGTTAATTTTGACAGTTCAGTTTTGGGAAAACTAATAAAAAAGAAACCAATTGAAGAAAGTTGCCAATGCTTGTAGAACTATATCTTCGTTTGACAATGTAGCTCTCAAGTAACAAAAAGATTAGGATGTCAAAATACTTAATCCTACAACATATAAATGTCAGGCAAATTTTTGGGACGACAAAAGTTGTTACTGATGGGATTATAAAGCTCTTTAAATTGTCATGCAAGGATACGATTGTGAGATCCTATCGGACTGAAACCTAAACGCTAGAGTACTGATTTCTCAGACAGTTCGACTGACCAATCGCCTTTGGAATCCCACTTCAAGTCGAGATCACCAGCAGGAGCTGGATTGCAGACTGAGAAATCGAAGGCCTCTGGGAGCCGTCGAGCATTACATTGGAAACAAAGTGGGTGCATTTGAAGGAGCATTTTGTTCTATGAAAAACAAAGCAGAGTAGGTTCAAGGAAAGAACAATTTAATGCTGCAAATTTGCAAAGTAATTGACCAGACAATTAGTTTCTTCCCTCTTTTCTTTCCATCTTGTTTGAAGCAAAAGTGCAAAAATATAGGCAGGCATGGAAAATTCCACAATTCTAGTCTCTAGAAAATTAGTAATACCCTTCCAAATTTTTGTACCAAAAGAGCCGAACTTGAACCAATCTTTGACTTGATTGAACGTAGCGACTTGCTTTAGTCGAAACCTTGGGAATAAATACAAAAAAAAAAACAAAAATTACACAATTGTAAGAAAGTAATACAAAAGTGAAAATCAATATTTAAGCAATTGGTAATTAGTCCGCCAAATCTTCATAGTGAAAGGAGCAAATTGAAACCAATTTTGGAGCAAGCAATCATACCGAAAGGAGTCGAACTTTTACGCTCGCAATTAAAACCTTCGGAGGAAAATAGTACGTGTGTAAACAACATTGAGAGAGGAAAATTTTTGGTATTTTTGCCAGTTACGAATCAGCTTTCCATCTTTCCAATCTCAGCTGATCCCTCGGTGGATAACATATGGTAGTCTTTGGTGTTTGCCGGACAAAATTCATTTGCTGCTATTCAATGTCATTCTCAAGGATAACAAAAGTAGAGTATCCCTTGGTTTGAATTTTGACTTGAGCTTGTAAAGCAATGAAAAGAGTAGTAAAGCACTTAGCTCATGCTCTTTCCATTGCTCGAGTTACGTTAAAGGTAATCGAGGGACTGCGCTTTGATAACACCGTGCTCAAGATCTTTGATGGAATTTGGCTCGATTCAGAAGGGAAAGCTATTCTCGATGCAGCAAGCAATGCCGAATCAACAGAGATTTTAATTTTATTCCTCATCAAGTGAGCTCAAACAAAAAGTAGGAAAAGAGTGAAAAAGGGAGAGGAAAGAAGAGCAAACCCCATTAAGAATCCAATTAACACCAAAAACAACTTGATATCCACATTAATCTTCGCATAAAAACTCCCAGCTCAAAAGCTAATTCCTTCCCTTAAAAAAAGACAAAAACTGATACCGTTATTCTAACGCCCAAATAAAGGTATTTTCCCTATAACCATAATCACTCACACAATCTTGACACAGAAATCTTCAGCCCTCTCCCTTTTCCACGGCCCTCTAAGCACCACAATCTTCAGCACACCATTTTTCATCTGAGCTTTGATTCGGTCACTCTTGTAAAATTCTGACGGCAAATCAATCTTGATTCTAATTCCAAATGTATCTCCGGTGCTTTTATTGAACCTTTCTTGGATGGCCATATAGTTATGTTCCCCCCAGATCACCACGTTCTCTTTCGTCCATTCTGGCACGTTCATCCGAACATAGAATGCCTTCTCAGTCTTCGTCGCTTCCCAGCGCCTTGGTAAGATGCCACGAGATGCAGATGGAGAGTCCATGATCTTGTCCATCATGTTCAGGTTCTCGTGAAACAAGGTATCAGGTATATCTGCAAAAGGCATATCAATTTTTCTCAAACAGTCACTCCTTGAAGACAGGCCATAGATTGGTAATCAGAAGGCTCAAAATCGAAGGAAATCACATAAGCAGAGCAGTGAGATAACCAAATAGAATCACAAAGGGGAAAAAAACTTGCAAGCTATAGAAACACGACCGGATGAGATTTCAAGGGTGAAGACTGAAGACTGAAGGGCAACAGCGTACATGCCGAATCAACAAGATACGAATTGCAATACATCAATGCCGTGTTTGTTTGGGAGTAAAATATATCCCTCTAAAATGTTTACTCATATTTTAGTGTTTGGTTGTACAAATTAATAGCAAAACTTTTACCAAGTCAATGGAGGTAGAATGACTCCCGGTTAAATCTTTCGTAAATCATTTTACAATGCGATCTTTCCTTCTCGTAAGCAATTTCTGTTTCTCTCCCTCAATATCATTCTCGGAGTTCCATTACATAGAGAAATCCCCTGAGTTCAATATTGTTTTACATGAAAAGTATTTTAAACCAATAAATAGTTTACATTGAAATGAGTAAGGACACGTTCGTATTGTGGAATTAGAAAACGAAATAGTACGGAAAACATATTACTCCCGCTAACAGATCACCGAATATTAGCAAAATATAGCCAAATGAACTTGTGACATATTGATAGAGAGTAATAGAGTATCATAGAGAGATCTGATCAATATACCTGGGTAAGGATCGCCGAGGCCGTCTGACCAATATCCATCGTCGTCATCGTCAAATTCACCACCAGCCTTGCTGTTGAAGAGTTTAGAGGCCGGGATGGCTTGACGAGATGCGCCATTGGTGATGACACCGTAATTTTCATCATCGTCAAATTCACCACCAGCGTCGGTTTTGAAGAGTCTAGAGGCCGGGATGGCTTGACGAGGAGCGCGAAGGGACTTGGGGAGGAGGTTGGAGGAAACGAGTTTCTTCAGGGCAAGTAAGGACGCCTTTGGTGAAGAAACTTGGAGATCACGAATACGAAGGATAAAAGAGAAAAGGTTTTTGGAGGGTTTTGCAAGTCACTATTTGAGACGTCAGATTACCTTGATTACCAAAACAAAAGAGTCATTACCTTCTTTTTTTTTGCTCAGTAAAAGTCATTACCTTCTAATAAGTCGCAGGGAAATTCTATGGACCATGAAATATTTCCCGACAACAAAATGTGTGGTCGTAATTCACTTTGTCTATCATGCACTATCTCCGTGCACATAGTGATAGTATATAGAGTGAATCACAACCACATTTTTCATTTTCGAAAAAGATTTCATGCAAACTTTTCATGTTTCGTATCACACCTTCTAATTGCATTTTGCCTTTGGGCCAGGCCAACAGTAGCTGGGCCATTTTATGATTCGGTATCAAGGTTTTAAATCTCGGTATTGGTCGAGGTATCAGTATCGGGACATATCAGCGATACGTCGTGGGAATCGGCTGTCTTGGCCGTGAATTTTTTAAAATCATTAGCACTATGTAGAAAACTTGATTTTACACTCTTTTTTTTTCTCTCTCATTAGCTTAATTAGTGTAATATTTTAACCAATCTTAGCACATACAATTGAACCAAACCACCATGATAAGGTTATAATACGAAAATAAGCGCACCATAGAGTTCTTACAACATGCAATTATGAGCCATAACAAGATTCAAGCTCAATAGCCTAACTCAGAACAATAAGCATACCATAGAGTTCTTGGTTTTGTAAATTATAATCTCTCATTTTCTTTTTTTTTTTGCTAATTTTTGGTTCACCAATAATTTTTCAAAATGTTTGAGCTCTTTTTTTTTTTTTTTTTTCGTATCGGTCGAGACAAAAGCCGTATCAATCGAGACACCGATACGTCTCAGGTATCGGCGAGACAGGGGTGCAATTTTTCCTCACACCGAGATATCAGCCTATATCCGTATTATCGGAGGCCCCAAATACCAGTACGTATCGGCCGATACGAGACGTCTCGGCCGATATTTAAATCTATGATCGGTATTCTCTATGTCTGATTGTTCAGTGCTCTCAGAACCCAACCACTCGGTGCTCTAAGAAAGAATAACACCATACATTCTCGTTAAGTCCACAACTGACCATCTTAGAGTGCGCCACTTGGGTCAAGGGACTCTTGCATAGTAGTATTTATCAAATGAAGTAGGTGTAAATATCTGATACTAACAAGGGTAAAGTACACTAACATCTCCGGAGGTTTATAATAATTACTATAAGCACCCCTGTAGTTTCTAAAATTACATCAACTTCTCTTATTTTTTCTGACGACATACAAAACCTCCCTTCTATTAAGTTACTGTTAAAGTACTAAATGGATATGAATGATGTTGGCCATCAATTATAAAAAATTCCCTTCAGTTTGTAATTAGGATTTTCCCCAAAGTCTTATATAAGTAACATATATAGCACTTCTTTACAATATTACATGGTATAATAGAGATAGCCATGCTTAGTTTAGTTTCAATATCATTTGCAAGGTACTGAAAGAGAATGGGATGAGAAGCAAATTCGAGGGAATTGTGATGACAATGGCGGACTAATAGTGTCTTGAATGTGATTTATTCATGCGCCACGAGGCCACGTTATATAATTTTCATCCTTGTTTGTGCCTTTTGATCCTGAATTCTGATTTTGGTTGATGGGCATTTTTGTCATTTCAATAGCACGATTAACTCTGTTTAGGGGACAAACTTGACAGAGTAGCTCAAAAATTTAATTTCGTAAACTTTGAGAGAGGTTCTTTTATTTGTCAAAAAAACATCAGGGGAGCCCAATGTAATTTACCTTATTAACGAAAACAAAAGTAAGAACTGGGCATGAATTTGGATTTGATTCAACCTCTTTTTGATACCCATCCAAAAAATTACACAAACTCATCTTCTCAGTGCAACACTTAGGGATTGTAAGGAACTGCTCCGATAATCGGACTCGGCTACGATCGCACATGTTATGCGAGAACGTAACAAGTGTGCTGATTCTCTTGATCAAAATGGTAGGCTTATGAATGTTTCTTTATTTTCATTTCCTTCTGTGCCAGATTGTACTAAGAGTCTAAAAGACTCAAATATTCAACCACGCAACGAGTTTTTTTTATCCCCGTATTATGTAATTTAATTTCTAATATCAGTAGCATTTCAATCCAAAAAAAAAAAAAACAAAAGAAAAGAAAAAAGCCCTGTTTGTATTTGTAACCCAAAAAGTCCTTTACTAAAAACAATATATCCTTTAGATAATTATGGCACCTTCTCCACTCCATATAATCCCGCAAAATTAGGAATCGTTTCCTAAAATTCCTCCTTGGTTTTATCTTCCGGTACAAGCTTGTATCTTCCACTTTCTGTTAATATATACTTAGGCTCCGTCCCAATTTAAATGTCCCAAACGGGAGATCGGGCTAGTTTTAGAAATACATTTTCTTTTAAAGTCAAAATGACACGACTTTATGTAGGGGACATTTAAAATAGGATGGAGGGAGTAGTAGTATATCTGTTAAGGGAGACTTAGCAAAAAATTCAAAAACATTTGTCATTTTAAAAGAGAAGAACAAAGAACTTTTGCAAATGAACATAAAAACAAAAAAAATTACTGAAATGCCACTAACGTTCTCTCATAACATTCTTGAGTTTAAATTATTTCCACCAGTTCTTGAGTTTAAATTATTTCCACCGCCAGTGGAAATGATTTCATCTCAACATTCTTGACAGATGAAGGAGCTATCGGTGAAAACTTCCATTAATTTTGTAGTATGATTTGCTATTGAAAGTTTTGGGGACTTACAAGGTGTTGTGCATGGGATGCACAGCACCATGTTGTGCAGCCATGGTGCGGCTGCACCAGCACCTTTTCAACGTTCGGAGATGTTCACCACGTAGACCTCGTCGAGTACTACAAGCGTAGAAAAAATCAACACGATCGGATATCTTTAAATACTTTGAAAACAAATGGACACAAACTGGATCATAACCACTTTTTCGTGTTATTTGTGTGTCGATGAAACACTTAAAGATATCCAATCGAGTTGATTTTTGGCACACTTGTAGTATTCGACAAGGTTTATGCGGTGAACGTCTCCGATCGTCAAAAAAATGTTGATGCGGCCACGCCGTGGGGCTGCATAGCACCCCCCAAGTTCCAAGTTTTGGTGTTTCCTTGTGAGGCTAAGGTCTTGTTTGATAACTCAGATTCAGCATTTAAAACTGAATGAATTAAGTAATAAATAATTTAGTAGGTTTGATAACCACATTTTACATTACTTAAAAAATTAAGTGGCTCTTAAAATGCAAGGTAAAATGTTGACAAAAATTAAGTAGTTTTGAGTTACTTAATTTTTACTGAATTTATGAGTGGTTTCATTTAATTATTTTTTCCTCCACCAAACTGCCACCACCACTTACACCACCACTCTACCTTTCCTACCACCACTACCCTGTCACTTTCACCACCACCACTCCCACCACTATAACTGTCACTTCGCCACGCCACGCCACCACTACCACTCCACCATTACACCACCACCACTACCGATAACACCATAACCATCACTTCACCACTACACTATACCACTATTGCAGCCACCCCACCATCACACCACCACCACCACCACTATTATCGCCGCCACCACCACTAGTGCCGCCACCCAACCACCAATGTCGCCGCCATCCCACCACCACCACTCCACCATTACACCACCACCACTAACAATACCATAACCATCATTCCACCACCACCACCCGCCAGCCACCCCACCCCACCACTCATACCACCCCCATTTGCCTCTGACCCCACCACCATTATTGCCGCCACCCCACCACCACCACTATCGCCACCACTCTCACCACTAATACCACAATCATTGACACCACCATCACAACCACTGTGGCCATTGCACCACCATTACTTCCATCACCGCTCTCCCATCACCACGAGGCCACCACTCTACAATTACAACCACCACTGCCGATATACCATCATCTTGTCAATATTCTTTATATTTTTATTATTTTGATAATTGTACTTTTTTTTCATTTACCAATTTTATTTTTGTATTTCAGTATGAATATATGAAATGAAAGACAAAGTAAGATAATTAATGAATTTAACACTACCACCATCTTTCCAATATTATACATATATTTATTATTTTCACAAATGTACTTTTTTTTTCAATTATGCATTTCAATATGAATGGCAAATTAAGAAAATTAGTGAATTTAATACTTCAGCTCTTTATACAAACCAAAAAATTATTTATTTCAGTTCTTAATATTCAGTCATATCAAACAGCTTATTAGATTAATAAATTCAGTTTTCAGTACTTAATTTTCAGTTTTCAGCTTTCAGTTTTATCAAACAGCTCCTAACACGGTCACAGTTGATTCCATATCCCGAAATTATAGCATCACAAATCCACCTTTAAAAAAAAAAAGACTTTCTGGTGCGTTTTGAAAAAATCTTGATGCAAAACTACTCCAATAAAAGCGATTTTTTAATACATTGGCCCAAAATTAAGTCAAAAGTTTTATTTAATCCAAAACTCTCGTGCCATAATTACGATAAACCAATAAAGAATACCGAAAGAACTTCATCAAACAAAAAGTTAAGAAAAATCACCTTGTTCAAAAAAAAAAAAAAAAAAAAAAAAAAAAAAAAAAGTTGAATTAATCGACTGTTACATTGGTCTATTGATGAAAACGTTGTGTATGAGGCCTATAAGTTTGAGCGCCATTTGATATGCCGAGCCTAATGAATACAACGGCCCAACTATTTTTAGCCTGCTCCAATAGCCCATAAAAAATGGAATTAGAAGGAGAAGGAGGAGGAGGACAGCTTCTCCCTTCAAAAGGATTAAGGACATGCCTAGATGGGAGAAAGAGGACGTTAAGGTTGTTGTGGAACATAACATTGATCTGATCGTCAAAACTGATGAAGCTTTACGTACAAGATTGATCAAATCAAGGCCAAGATGAAAAATGGTGTGCTGAAAGTTAATGGTGCCTGAGGTGAAAGAAGAGGAGAGAGGTCTGAAGTGTTCCATGTTAATGTTGAGCAAGGAGGCGTAGTTGAGTTCAAAGGGAAAACAAGTGTTTTGGGTTAGGATATTAGTATTGGTTTTTATGTTTTCAGTAGCAGATATTAGCTTTAGCCCTGGTTAATTTTTTTTCATGCAAAAATGAATGTGGATATCTAGTTTTTTTTAAAAAAAAATGTTAATTGGACTATTTAGCGCATTTCCGACCAATCTCCAAAAACTTCAAATTAGAGAATGGATGTGACGTTGGACTTAATTATTCCAACCCACCACACATCTCTACAATGGCTTCAAGAAGTACAATGACTTCTTCCATTGGAATCTATGGGGCGTTTGGTAAAAGGTTTTTTGTTTTCAAAAACTAAAAGTAGAATCATGTTTATTGTTTATAAAAATAAAAACATGTTTATTTTTTATAAAAAAAAACAAGAAAACAATGTTTGGTAATAAAATCTCTGTGAAAAGTAAAAAAAAAAAAAACATAAGCAAAAGACCCTGTTTTAAAAACACGGTAAATCACATTTTCTTTGTTTTGAAAATGATCAGAAATTTTGAAAACATTTTTAATATACAAAAACATAAATAAATTACCAAACACGTTTTTGCTTTTAGTTTTGAAAAATTGAAAACAAGAAACAGGAAACACAAATGTTACCAAACGCCTTGTGCCTCGCCTTCTGGAGAGCTGCCTATTGACTGATGTTTGATGAACTTCAGATTAAAGAATGACGCAGAACAATTTCATTTTATTTTCATCAAAATTGCTGATTATTGCATGATTTAACAATCCAAATCAGGCCAAAAGAGGTCATCAGAGGGTAGAAACCAGGACACACTCAAAACAATTAAAGAAACACAAAAGATGATACCAAAAAACTTAAATACATAATAAGATTAAATAACATTAAAGAAGGTACGGCATGGCAACAAGTATTGACGTTTTTTTCAAAACCATGGAGGCAGTAAAAAAAAAAAAAAAAAAACTGAAAAGCTAAACCAAAATTACGAAAAACAAAAAAAATATCCAAATAAGTCATCCGAGAAAAGGTTTAGGATGATCACGTATTAAAAAAGAAATTTATCGACTTTTACATTGGTCACTTATTCTAGTTCGATGATTTTTCACGCTGCTGTTAACTAAAAATTATGACCTTAAAGTTATTTTTTTTTATTAAAAACGAAAAAATACCAAACAACTACTCACTTTTTCTTTTTTGTCTAATGTGTTTTCTTATGTAAACATTTTTCAACTTCGGCCCACAGTTTTATATTTTTTCGATTGCTCTTGTTGACGAAAACTAAACAAAAAATAATGAAAAATAAAAAAATACCCCAAAAAATCATTAGACAAAAGGTTTAGGAGAATCACTTGTTAAAAAAAAAAATTTGACCTTCATCGACTTTTACATTGGTCAATTAAAAATATTGTGTACGAGACCCGTAAGCTCAAACGCCATTTGATATAATGAGCCCTAATGAATACAACGGCCC
This sequence comes from Vaccinium macrocarpon, assembly GCA_022606695.1. Taxonomy (NCBI): domain Eukaryota; kingdom Viridiplantae; phylum Streptophyta; class Magnoliopsida; order Ericales; family Ericaceae; genus Vaccinium; species Vaccinium macrocarpon. The sequence continues at coordinate 11,729,848 of CM040171.1, forward strand.
AATCATTGTTAGCCTAACCCAATAGCGGATAAAACTAGTGGAGCCCTATTTCTCCACAACATTCTTTTCCATTCTCTCCACCTATATAAATCAAAATCTCATGAACCTCCATAAACCTTCACTTAGTCATCTCTCTAGTATTCTTGATCCCCAAGTTTCCTAACCCATGGCGTCCTCACTTGCTCTCAAGAAGCTCGTTCCCTATACTCTCCGTCGTCCCAATACCATCCGACGCCCTTTCATAATTGATCGAGGTATAGCCATGAGATCCCTCTATGATCCTCTCGCTCTTGATACATACACGCAATTTATTCATTTGCATGTTAGATTCATAATACTAAAACCGTATGTATGGGTGATCGAAGAAAATTTGTGATGGAATATGTGCGTCATCTATTTATTTTCTTCGCCTTAGAGTTGAGATGAATGCTAGATCTGGTTTTCTATTTGCTATACGAATGTGTCTTTACTAACTTTGGACTCTCTCTCCTGTTATTTTGTCTTCCCCGTACTAGATATATTGTATGTTCATTTTTTCTTACTTTTCTATGTTCTTGATTGTTTTGTTGATTTTAGAAAAAGAAAAGCGCAAATTTTTTCACTGTTCTTTTAAGATTTAAAACTACAAGTCTAATCCAAAGGGAAGATTTTCTTTTTCGGGAACTTTGAAAGTTTAAAGTGTAATGATTGTGCTCGTTTGTCAAATTGAATTCCTCAAAATGAAAAAACAAAATTGGAACAAATGAAATATTCCCGTTGCTTCATTTTGTTGCGTCGCTTGGCGGTGTTAAATTGATGTAGAGTAATCTGTGTTTTGTTCGATTTGGCATGTGCGTTGTTGTTCACGCTCGAAATTTCACCTGGCCGTGTTTCTATTCCGGTAAGTGTTTCTTCTGTTTATACCATTGAGTCGATTCTGTTTATTACCTCAAGCTTTACTTCTATGATTTTTCTTTGAGTGTATACCTTCCAATCAATCTAGTGCCCATCTTAAAAAACAAAAAGGATCCATCTTTTGCAGATGTGTTTGATTCCTTCTCTTGGAGCAGGGTATCGTCATGACTGTTATTTGAGTGACCGCGATGAGAGGAAGTGGGATAAGAGGGAGACGGAGGACAGCCTCTTCATTCATATGGACATGCCTGGGTTGGGGAAAGAGGACGTTAAGGTTGTTGTGGAACAGAACATTGATCTGATCGTCAAGGGTGAAACTAAGGGGGAGTATCGCAAAAAGGACAGTGGTCGAAAATATAACAATGCAATTTATCTCCCAAAAAAGCTTTACAAAACTGATCAAATAAAGGCCGAGATGAAAAATGGTGTACTGAAAGTTGTGGTGCCTAAGCTGAAAGAAGAGGAGTGGTCTGAAGTGTTCCATGTCAAGGTTGAGTGAGGGGTAAATGAGGAGATAGGTAAGAATAAGTGTGTTTTGGGTTAGGATATTGGTGTTGGTCCTTATGTTAGCTTTTATGATAGGGTCTTATGCGAAAATGAATGTGGATATCTGAGTTATTATTATTATTTTTTCTGTTAATTAAACTATTAGTGCATCTTCGAAACTTTAAATTGGAGAATAGAGGTGACAAAATAGAAAATGGAAAAGATCCAACCCTTGACCGTTAACCAGAAAGAGAAAATTGAGTATGGTATAGTAAGGACCAGCGTCAAAATAATACGATTTGTTTCCTTGTGAAATGCTATTTCCTTTGTCCCAAACTGTTCGCTTTTTTGGGGAATTCGCGCATTTTGCACCCAAAAAATGATGTATAAGCATTCTTTTCTTTTAAAAAAATTTTACACCAATTTAAAGAACTGAGTAGAAAAAAAAATGGTGTAAATTTTTTTGAAAAATAATTTTCTTAAACCCATCATTTTTTACACCCAAAATGCATGTTTTCCCAAAAATGACGAATAATTTGGGATGGAGGGATTATTCCACAAGGAAACATATACTAGTGCACCACAAATATACATCACTCTAATGTGGCAAATGAGTAGAAGCCCATTGTGGAGCTCACCAAAAAAATGGGCTTCTCGTCATTTGCAACATCAAAATAGTGTACATTTAGAGTTCACAAAAATAGTGTATCCATATCATTTTCAATCAATGAAATAGTTTCGAAAGAGGTAACAATTGGATCAAAAGGCTTAAGTAGTTTGACTTTCTTTCTACCTTAACCACCATTCGTGGAATGGTAGTAATTACCAAACCCTAACAATTAAAGCTGCAATACAGTCCACGTGTTTTTAGAAAATTCCAATTGGAGCACGACCCCCGACTTAACTCATTCTTCATCCGCCAGGAAGCTTGAAAGAATATTTCCTCGGTCGCTAACCCTTCCTAAAATTCAGGAGGCTTGCCCGAAGCGAGAAGAACTTCACGAGGCCTTACTTTCTTATTTCGAAATCCCGAGCTCTCAGTCATATGTCATAATTTAAAACGCATGTACTTGACTAGCAAGCATAAACTCCATAACTTAAAGAGGAAAAGAGACTCAAGCACACCCTGTTCTTCCGCTTCCAAATGGAATCAATGTTAGGATTCCAACAACGCACCACACGCAACAAAGCAGTAAAATCAAGAGAAAGCAAACACACCGATTTACGTGGTTCGGCCAAATCGGACCTACATCCACGGGGAGGGAGATTTCACTATGATCCGGAGAATAATCCATGAATATTGTGTTACACACTCACACTCTGTCTCACAATAGTTAAATCCTCACCCAAGTCTCTCGTGTATCTCTCTCAAAACTCTCTGCCTTTTTCTCACTTTGTCACACGCATTAAACAAGGTTATAATGAGTTTATATAAAGTACATCAATCAACTTTGGCCCTCCCAACCGGGCCTAAGCCCAATGGCCCACACGGGGTGGAATCCCAACAATCAAATCAAAATGTTTTCCCCTCAAATCAACATCCATGTGAGTCGGCAAGCTCCTTAATATGTTACCCCATGGCGGACAGTTAGTATTGCGGTTGATGGTAGTGACCCATAGATTGGTGTAGGGGTGGAGAGTTCAAGGGCTTCTTTCTTTAAAAAAAAAATTCCCAGGAGGACTCTCTCTCTCTCTGTGATTAAGTCTTCGATATCCTAGATAAGAGTGCCCGTTATATTCCAAGGCCAGGTCAAGCTCGTAGTCATCAAGATAAACCTAGAATTGAGCATTATTATCGAGTCAAGACTTTTTATGCTACAGTTGATTCTTTGTTGCCTGCAAAAATTGCTTTCCACATCGGTCCAGATTAGTGCTTTGTTCATTGTAATTTGCGGGAACGTAAATGGTATTTGATAATTGTTACTTTATAGAACTAAGTACAAATTAAAAACTGCTTTGAAATAACATGTGGTTTATCTAGTATTTCTATGCTGTGTTTGGGGCTAATGGAAACCTCTTCAGGCAGTTATTGCTTTTGATGGTGCCAAAGAGTCCCTTACAAGGGCACATTCACTTGGTTTTAGAAGAGACGGCGGAACTAAGTCCCCCAAGATCATGTGTTATCAAACATCATACAACATCGAATTTACATTACCTTCTTTCAAATTCTGTGAAAACAAGAACCAAAGTGCACTCAAACTGAACTGTAAATTTTCGCAACTAACATGAACAAAGCTATGCAACAATGCCCACAAAACATGAACCTAAATCTCTCGTTCTGTGTAAATCCTTTAGGGTGGGTGCAGGAAGTTAACAAAATTTATAGCCTTTAAAGCATCACTCTGAACCTAAATCGCTAGTTCTGTTACTGCCTTCAAATAACCACAAAAAAAGAAAAAAAAGAAAAAAAAAGAGCATAGTTGAGCTGAAATTTTTCACATTTTCATTTCATCAACAAACACGAACAAAGCTCCAATTTCTTTTTCCCTGCCGGGTATTGACTGAACTGGGTATAGGCAGACCTCAAAAAATTGAGAAACCAAACACTGATACAAGAAAGAGCAGAAATAATGTTCCAAAATTGTAACACGTTGATATGAAAGATTAATAAATAAATAAAAGGACGAAAAACTAAACAGAAAGTTATGAAAAGTAAAAAATACCCAAAAAAAGTCATTAGACAAAAGGCTTAGGAAAATAACTTGTTCAAAAAAAATAAAAAAATAAAAAAAATTGAATTCATCGACTTTTACATGGTCTATTGAAAATGTTGTGCACGAGACCCGTATGCTCAAGCGCCGTTTGATATGACGAACCCTAATGAATACAACGGCCCAATCATTGTTAGCCTGCCCCAAAGGCCAATAAAACTAGTGGAGCCCTATTTCTCCACAACATTCTTTTTCATCTCTCCACCTATATAAATCGAAATCTCATGACCCCCAAAACCCTCCATAAATCTTCACGTAGTCCTCTCTCTAGTCTTCGTGATCCCCAAAGTTTCCTAACCAATGGCGTCATCACTTGCTCTGAAGAAGCTCGCTCCCTACACTCTCCGTCGTCCCAATACCATCCGACGCCCTTTCATAATTGATCGAGGTATAGCTATGAGATCCTTCTATGATCCTCTCGCTCTTGATCTATACACGTAACTTACGCATTTGTAATGGAATATGAGCGTCATCTGTTTATTTTCTTCGCCTTAGAGTTGAGTTGAATGCTAGATATAGTTTTCTATTCGCTATACGAATGTGTCTTTACTCACTAAGGACTTTCACTTCTGTTATGTTGTATTCTCCGTACAATATTGTATGTTCATTTTTTTTTCTTCTAACTTTTCTATGTTCTAAATTGTTTTTTGTTGATTTTAGAAAAAGCAAAGTACAAAACTTTTTTACTGTTCTTTGAAGATTTAAAATTACAAGTCTAACCTAAAGGGAAGATTTTCTTTTTTGGGTTATTCGAAAGTTTAAAGTGTAATGATTGTGTCTTTTACTAAATTGAATTCCTCAAAAAGAAAAAACAAATTGGAAGAGATGAAATATTTCCGGTTTTTTTTTGTGTTGCTTCGCGGTGATAAATTGATGTAGAGTAATTTTTGTCTTGTTGATTTGGCATGTGCTTTGCTGTTCATGCTCGAAAATTTCACCTGGCCACATTTCTAACCCGGTAAGTTTCTTCCCATGCTTGTTTTGTTTATACAATTGAGCCAATTCTGTTTATTATCTCATGCTTTTACTTCTCTGATTTTTCTTTGAGTTGTACCTTCCAATCAATATAGTGCCCATCTTCAAAAAAATGATCCACCTTTTGCAGATGTGTTTGATTCCTTCTCTCGGAGTAGAGTACCATTATGACCATTTTCGGAGTGACCGCGATGACAGGAAGTGGGATAAGATGGAAACGGATGACAGCCTCTCCATTCATATGGACATGCCTGGATTGGGGAAAGAGGACGTTAAGGTTGTTGTGGAACAGAACATTGATCTGATCGTCCATGGTGAAATCAAGGGGGAGTTTCGCAAAGAGGACAGTGGTCAAAAATATACCAATGCAATTTATCTCTCAAAAAAGCTTTACAAAACTGATCAAATCAAGGCCGAGATGAAAAATGGTGTGCTAAAAGTTGTGGTGCCTAAGGTGAAAGAAGAGGACCGTCCTGACGTGTTCCATCATGTCAAGGTTGAGTAAGGAGGGGTAAATGAGGAGATAGGGAAGAATAAGTGGGTTTTGGGTTAGGATATTGGTTTTGGTCCTTATGTTTTAAGGAGTAGATGTTAGCTTTTATGATAGGATTTTATGCGAAAATGACTTTGGATATCGAGTTGTTGTTATTATTATTATTATTATTATTATTATTATTATTATTATTATTATTATTATTATTATTATTTATGTTAATTAAACTATTAATGCATCTCCAATACTTCAAATGAGGAGAATGGATGTGACAAAATAGAAAAAGGATCTAACCCGTGACCGTTAACCAAAAAGAGAAAATTGAGTATAGGTTTTTATATATACATAGTATTTGTTTTCTTCTGAAATGTTATTCCACGAGGAAATAAATAATATACATAAAACGTGCCAAGATATCATTTTACGTGCTAATCCTGGTGACAGTAGAGATGACAATTGGAACCCATATGCATAAAAATGATTTGAATTTGAGGGAGAAATATTTATAGTTGATCTATATCTAAAAGCAAAAATGAATCTCCAAGAAATAGTTTTGAAGAGGTAAAAATTCTGTGTTGTCAAACTTTATACAACATCCAATTTGCCTTACCCTCTTCCAAATTCTGTGATGTACTCGACTTGGGTTTGATTGTAATGAACAATCTCTGAAAACAAGAATGAAAGTGCACTCAAACTGATTGCAATGTGTTTAGAACACGTTGACATGAAAGGTTAATAATTATAATTAAAAAAAAGACGAAAAACTAAACAAAAACTTATGAAAAAAAAAAACCCAAAAAAAGTCATTAGAGAGAATCACTTGTTCAAAAAAAAAAATTGAATTCATCGACTTTTACATTGGTCTATTGAAAATGTTGTGCACGAGGCCCGTAAGCTCAAGCACCGTTTGATATGACAAGCCCTAATGAATATAACAACCCAATCATTGCTAGCCTGCCCCAATGGCCGATAAAACTAGTGGAGCCCTATTTCTCCACAACATTCTTTTACGTCCTCTCCACCTATATAAATCGAATTCTCATGGCCCCCAAATTCCTCCACATACCTTCACATAGTATGTCTCTCTAGTATTCTTGATCCCCAAGTTTCCTAACCAATGGCGTCGTCACTTGCTTTGAGGAAGCTCATTCCCTACACTCTCCGTCGTCTCTATACCATCCGACGCCCTTTCATAATTGATCGAGGTATAGCTATGAGATCCCTCTATGATCCTCTCGCTCTTGATATATACACGCAATTTATTCATTTGCATGTTAGCTTCATAATACTAAAACCGTATGTATGGGTGATCGAAGAATTTTTTTGATGGAATATGTGCGTCATCTATTTATTTTTTTCGCGTTAGAGTTGAGTTGAATGATTAACATTATTTGGTAAATCCAGATAGAGTTGGAGGGTTGTGCAGTTCCTACAAAATATGTGATCAAACTTGGGTTCACTCCTGTATATGTTAGATCAGAATAGATGTTTTTGCGCCGTTTTAATGTGTCTTTACTCACTATGGACCCTCTCCTGTTATTTTGTCTTCCCCATACTATATTGTATGTTCATTTTTTGTTGGGATGCAAACAACCTTCAACAATGGTATAGCCCGGACGTGTAGGGGGCGGAGCTCCCACAGGGAGAGACAATAGGAGTTCAACATTAGGAGAACACCGGACTGCAGCGAAAATAAAATTTTTGGACCTCGGAGTGCAATTTTGGCCATAGGGCTTGACCTATTTATTTTGCAATTTGCTAATAATTAGGATGACGAGAGAAAACGCACGTCTCAGAAATTGCAAGAAGACTTGTACTCTTTTTTTTTGTTTTAGTAGTGGATTGGTGTGGCTACCATGGTTTTTTCCTCACGTTGAGGTTTTCCACGTATATCTTTTGTCTCGTTTCTTTTCCGTTTTTCCTATTACACACGTCTCTTTGTGTTTTGAAAATCCTAACAATTTTTTCTTACTTTTCTATGTTCTAAATTGTTTTTGTTAATTTTAGAAAAAGCGTAGTACAAATTCTTTACTGTTCTTTTAAGTTTTTTAAAATTACAAGTATACTCTAAAGGGAAGATTTTCTTTTTTGGGAACTTTGAAAGTTTAAAGCGTAATGATTGTGTTCTTTTGCTAAATTGAATTCCTCAAAATGAAAAAACAAATTGGAACAGATGAAATATTCCCGTTGCTTCTTTTTTTTTGAGTCGCTTGGCGATGTTAAATTGATATAGAGTAATTTGTGTTTTGTTGATTTGACATGTGCGTTCATGCTCGAAATTTCACCTGGCCGTGTTTATAACCCGGTAAGTGTTTCTTCCAGTGTTTGTTCTTTTATACCATTGAGTCGATTCTATTTATTATCTCATGCTTTTACTTGTATGATTTTTCTTTGAGTTGTACACGTCCAATCAATCTAGTGCCCATCTTCAAAAAACAATCCATCTTTTGCAGATGTTTATGATTCCTCTCTCGGAGCAGGGTATCGTCATGACTGTTATGAGAGTGACTGCGATGAGAGCGACAACGATGAGAGTGAGTGGGATAAGAAGGAGACGGATGACAGCCTCTCCATTCATATGGACATGCCTGGATTGGGGAAAGAGGACGTTAAGGTTGTTGTGGAACAGAACAGTGATCTGATCATCCAGGGTGAAACCAAGGGGGAGTATCGCAAAGAGGACTGTGGTAAAAAGTATACCAATGCGATTTATCTCTCAAAAAAGCTTTACAAAACTGATCAAATCAAGGCCGAGATGAAAAATGGTGTACTGAAAGTTGTGGTGCCTAAGGTGAAGGAAGAGGACCGTCCTGATGTGTTCCATCATGTCAAGGTTGAGTAAGGAGGGGTAAATGAGGAGATAGGGTAGAATAAGTGGGTTTTGGGTTAGGATATTGGTGCCGGTCTTTATGTTTTTAGGAGAAGATGTTAGCTTTTATGATAGGGGTTTATGCGAAAATGGATGTGAATATCGAGTAATTATTATTATTATTAAACTATTAGTGCATCTCCAATCCTTCAAATTGGAGAATGGATGTGACAAAATAGAAAAAAATCTAACCCCTAACCATTAACCAAAAAGAGAGAATTGAGTATAGGTTTTTATACATACTATTTGTTTCCTTGTGAAATGTTTTTCCACGAGGAAACAAATAATATATATATATGTATATATGTAGGACCCTTTTCTAATGAGGGACCCTTATTTAACTTTCCATGAGGACCTAGGGGTATTTTCAACTTTCCCGACCAAATTTTGACGATCAAATCCGCTCAGTGTTTTTAAAATGTGTTTTCAAGAGCATACGCTTAGAAACTCTGGAAAAAAAAAACCCGGAAGGGCTTGATCCGAGCAGTTTCTGATAAAAACTATACATATACAGTTTTTATCGGAAACCACTCGGATCAAGCCTTTTGGGTATTTTTTTTCGGTGATTTTTCACGTTGTCCCTTGAAAACACATTTTAAAAACATTGAATGGATCGGATCATCAAAATTTGATCTGGAAAGTCGAAAAAGGCAGATCCGCATGATATTTTTAAATAAGGGTCCCTTATTGGAAGTTTATTGTAATATATATATACACACACAATGTGCCAAGATATCATTTTATGTGCTAACCCTGGTGACAGTGGAGATGTCAATTTGCAACCATATGGATGAAAATGATTGAATTTGAGGAAGGAATATTTTTAGTTGATCTATATTTAAAACCACAAATGAATATCAAAGAAATAGTTTTGAAATACTAGGTAAAAATGGCATCAAAAGGCCTAGTAGTTTGACTTTATTTCTACCTTAACCACCATTCGTTGAATAGTGCTACCAAACCCTAACAACACAGTCCACATGTTTTTAAAAAATTCCAATGGGAGCATGGCCCATTTTAGCTTATTCTTTGTCCGCCCAGAAAGCTTGAAAGAATGTTTCCTCGGTCGCTAGACCTTCATAAAATTCAAGAGGCTTGCGCGAAGCAAGGAGAACTTCACGAGGCCTCACATTCTTATTTGGAAATCCTAAGCTCTCACTCCTATCAACAGGCTTACCAGTTGGCGTCGTAATTGGAAATGCATATACCAGATTAGCAAGCGTAAACTCCATAACTTGAAGCGGTAAAGAGACACCAACACAACCTCTCCTTCCACTTCTAAATGGAGTCAAATCAAAACGTTTCCCCGTCAAATCAACATTTTTTTGTGAGTCGGCAAGCTCCTTAATATGTTACCCCATGGTGCAGGGGTTGAGGGTTCAAGGGCCTTTATTAAAAAAAATTCCCAGGAGGACTCTTTCCCTAGCAGGGTTGGAGGCTGTCGACTCACGGCAGATTCAAATAGATTCTGCTAACTCTAGTTTTTCCATCTGTTTGAGAGAGAGAGAGAGAGAGAGAGAGAGAGTTGATTCAATAGGATGGGATTGAGAGACAGCAGTGGGGTTTGGCATTCGCCGCCTGCCCCTCAGAGAGAGAGAGAGAGAGAGGACGGCCCTATTCCGACCTTTATTTTCTGTCCATAACCAAATTGCAATCCAATTTAGAAGCGAAACACAAATCCCAGACTCCCCTCTCTATTCTCCGGAACATGAATTTATCGCACTGTAAAATGTTAACTTGCTTTCATATTGTGCAAATCCCAGACTCCCCTCTCTATCCTCCGTTCAATTGGCAAAAATTACAAAGAGTAAAAAGACTTTCTAACTGCTTTCATTTTCCGAAAAACTCAGCTTATGCCTACTTACAATGTTAACATTTGAAAACCGCAGAGGGAAAAATGCATGCACGTAATGTATTTAGCTGATAATGTTGCCTATTTTGACAAACTCAGTGAAAAAAACTTGACCTTATGATTATTGTTCCAGTTTCACCCGCCGCATCTTGCAGACAAGATTAGCAGTCGGGACATCAAGCTGATTACCGGAGTCTGTTGTGAGAAGATCCTTCAGCTGCTCTCTTGGAATAGAAAGGCAGGTCTGGAACGTGGCGAGGATTGGTGGGATTGGCATTGAAAGGGCAGAAAGCACATTACTTAAGTAGTCGATATCAGCAGAGAGTTGTACCGCACCGCGATCCGTTATATAACTGAATCCCCGCAGCTGCTCCATGTAGAGAGCTGTTGCACCCTCCGCAACCTTGTTTTGGGAAAATTACAAGAAACAACTAGTTATCTTCAGCTTAATGAACGCAAGTAAGATAAATGGAAAGCCTGTGGTGCAACCCTTGTCGACGCTTCTAAAATAAATGCACAAGAACAAGATTCAAAGCTATCCAATGAAGCATTAGTAATTTGGTTTACCTTGAACATCCATTCAGTAGCAAAGAACTGTGCTTCGTCAACGTTTGCATCACTGTTAGAAATGCCCTCAGCAAGTGGCTCTAATTGTTGGGGTAAAGTGAGGAGATATTCTCCTACACTGGTCACATATGACTGAGGATATGCACTAAAACTTGGAAGAGGGTGAGCGCTGGGTTCTTCAACTGAAGACCAAATTGGCAATCGAGACACATCACTCAGTCGCTGCCGTACTTTAGATATGAGTACATCGTAAACAAGTTCATTCACCTTCTCCTCAAATGCAGCGACTCGTTGAGATGCTAGTGGAAGAGCATGAAACCGGGGGTCTTTCGACTGCAAGACAAAATGGAGATATTTTATAGCTACAAAATAGAAAGTAGAATGCAATGCATAATATAAGAGAGAACATTTCATGTCAAATAAAAAGCACAGAAACTGATCGTTTGGGAGGAGAAAAGATGTTGGATGCAGGAAAACAGTTACGGAATTAAAGATTGTTTTCCGGAATTAAAGAGACACACAGAAAGAAATCTCTGATAATCATTTTGTGTATCCACGTGTATTATTTAACTCAGGAATAGAATACACTAAGTGAATGAGATAAATTTTTAATATTCACGTTGAAGTGGCCTATTGCAAGTCTGCCTTTCAAGTGTTGAGCTCAGAATTAAGCTCCATCAAACTTGGATTTCGAATTTTGTTAGGCTGCTATAGCTGAAGCACACCCAGCAAATATATATCTGGATATAATCTCCATTGTGAAAAGGCATGCAGGTATAATTTTGAAACAATAATCCATGCAAATTGGATCATAACTGTAAAGATAATTGCAGTTCCTCGCAACGTTACAAAATCCACACATTACAAACAAATGTCCGGAAAACCTGTAGTGAGGATCTAAAGTACTTGAGCAACAGGAAGCTACTTACAGACAAGTATCAGACATTTGCATCTGTAACTATTATAGCATAATTGCAACTTTTAAACAATTCAATAAAAGAAGTTAAGCGGAAAGGTGGGATGTGGAACAATTGCACCAGCAAGGAAAATCCTCAATGTTAAACCAAAATGCTATCTTGATTTTGAACTCGATTCTAATTCCTGCTTCACTCAATAACAGGGTTGTCTTCAACTTCTGTAGGATTTAACATACAGAACTACATTAAAAGAGTAACATCTACAGTGTGATAGAGCTAGGGAGAGGGAACATACTTGATGGATTCATTATCATTATACAATTGTCACTTCATCGAATCAGAACACTGCTTTTCGATAGTACTTATAAATGGGTAAAGTCCATTTTACCTCCTTGTGGTTTGGAGCTGGTGCAGATTACCTTCCTGACCTTTCAACTTGACCACATAACCCTGCTCGTGGTTGTTGAACTAAAATGGACCGTCAACTCCATTTAATGGAATAAGGAAAATGACCTCAGTGCCCTTTTTTCTATGGATTCTTCTTCACCTCTGAACCATAGTTTATATGCATGCATATAGAGACAATCTATGTAGCACGGACATGGATACAAATACGGACACAGATACGGCAATTTTGAAAAAAGGGACACGGATACGGCGGGGGACACGGCAATATATATATATATATTAATATATATATATATATATATATATATATAAAATTTAAAAAATTAAAATTTTAAAGATTGATAATTACAGTTTGACCCCCAAATTTTTTTAAAAATTACAATTTGACCCCTGAAAATTGAAAAATTACAAATTGACCCCAAATTTTTTTAAAAAAATTACAATTTGCCCCCTGCCGTGTCCCCCAGCCGTGTCCCCCTAAAAAAATTCAAAAAAATTGGGGGACACGCCACGTGGCGTGTCCCATAAATATTCCGCCGTGTCCCCGTGTCCCATACGGCAATACGGCGCCTCCTAGGAGTGTCGGTGCTTCATAGGAGACAATTAATGGCCAGAGCCCTCGTCATCCACCACTCCCACTCCCATTCCCACTCCCTTCCCCTCTCTCTCCCTCTCAGACTCACAACTTCAAAACCCTATATGCAATTGACCCTCCCCCCAAACAATTGATGGATAGATAACTGAACAAAAAATCCCAGTCTCTTGCTTCTCCCTCTCATCTCTTTGTAGCCCACCTCCGCATCACGATCAAAGCATCACTTCACGATCAACAAAGCATCCACACCAGCCCCAAACCACAAGGGGGTAAATTGGACTTTAGCCTACTTAAATTCATGTACCATCAGCCTCTCTGTTTTCATGCAGGGTGTATATTCAAGTTAAACTTCCTTACACTCTTCTATTGGGAATGCGGGAACAGAACTCAGATGAATCCTTAATGACAGAGAAACTAGAAACAAGATGTCAATACATAAACAAGAAAAGGGGAATCACCCTATCTTTATACCAAGTCACCAACGAAACAACAGTCGGTAAATAAATGAGGAGAAAGTAAATGCACAAACGCTACTTTCACTTACCTGCTCCAACAGATTGAAGAGTTTCCGCGCCTTTTCAGGAGCATCAAGAAGCCGTACAGCAGCCACATCCAAGGCGGCCAAAGACAATTCTGCAGTCCCATCGCTGGCGGTATGGGAATGGTTTTGGTCCAGAAATGACCCAAATACTGAAAGTGACAAGCTTGTGCTGAGTCTAGCAAGAGTAGCTCTCAATGAAGCTTCAAAGATGGAGGATCTGCTAGTTAAACAATCTGACACTGTAAGGATCTGCAGGGCACCTTGTACCATTGACCACTCCTCCTCATTTGAGATCAAGTCAGCTTTACGAGAACCATGAGCTCCTTCCTTTTTGTCCGAAAAGCCGGTTTCCTTCTTTGAACCAACACCATCACCAGTAATATCCACTCCACAAATGGCTCTCAGTGATTTCAACGTGTCTTGTAGGGTGGAAATGTACTGTAGCATTATGTCATCAAGGCCAAGAATGAGCTCATCTGCTTCAGAGCCCCCAGTAAAACTCATGCATCTCTCTACAGTGGCTTCAAGAAGAACAATGACTTGTGGAATAGATTCTTCCATTCTTCGAACTGTTTCGCTAAGTTCAACGCCTTGGGCTCCAATGCCACGAGCAACAGCTCCCCTAAGATCTACTCCAGCAATCTCAGCAGATAGGATGAGACGCTCCATCTGTCCATACCTAGAGCACAGGTCAACTTATAGGTCATCAGAGGGGAGAAACCAGGACACTCAAAACAATTAAAGAAACACAAAAGATGATACCAAAAAATTCAATGCATAATAAGATTGAAGAAGATAAAAACAGCTGTTTTTTTCAAGACCATGGAGGCAATCTTATGGTGCGGCTCAAAGCTAATGTGCACCAAAATTAAGCAAGGTCCAACTTATAGACACGGCTGTGAATAGTATATGCTGAGCTCGAACCTATCATATATCCATTGAAGTCAACACTGTAACGGTTGTCCAAAAGCAACTCTCCCTAGTCATAGATAAGAGAAATCACAAACTCCTGCAGCATACTGGTTGGGGATATCCACTTTATGTTTCGACAGCATTTGCATAGTAAGTTGCCATGGCCCTGGAGCAGCCAATATGTGTTGACATAGTTTTATCTATTCAATTTCCCCACCACATTCAATCTCTTTTTACATGAATTTCAGACAACTTTCCTGATCGCGTCACATTACTTGCTGCAATAGTTTTTGGCAGTAACCACAGACTCTAATCAAAGCATCAAAATACCATTTTGCCAAGTAGCCACTCAAAAACCTTTCTTAGCTATGAGGCTGCATTTGTAGCATATGACCAACTTAAAGTAAACATACTAATTACGAAGGAAATGTATCATGTCCAAACCTTTTGCAGATTAAGAAGAAAAAAGTACTCCAACTTATGACAAATTACTCGCATGCAAGCCATATGTGTGTGTGTGTGTGTGTGGTCTTTCTATAAACACACACACATAGAGTGAGCTTCCAATCAGGTACACCTGATGGGATTCCCATCAAGGACTCCTACAATTCTCCAATTTCCCAATCAAATTTTCATGATCCAAACTGTCCAATGTGTTTAAAAGATGTTTTTAAGAGTTCCCGCAACAAATTATCACAAAAGGGGAGTTTTTTTATTTTTAAACTAATTTCTCATGGAGACTCTTAAAAACACCTTTTAAATACATTGGACAGTTCGGATCATGAAAATTTGATCTGGAAATTGGAGTCACTGCTGGGAAGTTCATTTTGTGTGTGTGTGTGTGTATCAATACATATCCTATAGAAATGTGCTTTGCCTGAAAAAGCCTCCAAAACCCAATCCTAAGTTCCTAGAATTTTCAAATTTTTTTATCCTTCACAATTCCCACCTGGAACATCTTCCACAAATCATAACCCAACTTCCCATTTCTTTTTTTTTTTCTAATGTGTTTTGACTGAAAAGGACTCCAAACTCCCAATCCTAATTTCCTAGAATTTTCAATTTTTTCATCCTTCACAATTTCTAGAACATCTTCCACAAATCATGGCCCCACTTCCCATTCTTTTTTTTTTTTCTTCCTTCTGTAAATGGCAGTTCCCATCTTCCCACTTCTCACGTTGTCTTCATCTTATGGAAAATTACTTCCCATTCCTTTTTTTCCCCTCTAAAATGGCAGTTCCCACTCCTCTCCTGGCATCTTCCCACTTCCCACGCTGTCTTCATCTTACAGAGAATTTCACAAAAGATTATATCTGAAGAATAGTTGGAAAAAAATCCCAATCCCACATCTCCACCCGTGTAGATTCTATTACGTTGGGAGTTCGTATAATCTATGAATATTACAAAGCATACATCTTTCCATTACACTTAGCAAAGGGTTGTGCCCGTACGATGCACGAGAATGATAAAACCACAATTGTAACTATCCCGTGTATCAAAAGGGCACAACGCTAATTGATAAAACCAAAAGTGTTGTGCCCATTCAATGCACAGGTTAATACAAAAGGTTCACATTTATTTTTTCATTCGTGTGCATTGAACAGGCACAATGCTAGTGTGTTTATGTGCGCATGCGTGCATCCATGCGAAAGTGTGGGTACCACACAATAATGCGCATGCATAAGAAATCATAAGCAGCTCCTCTGTATTAGCAAATAACTACGATATGAAAAAAAACGAAGACAAATAGTGGAAAAGGAGAAGCAAAAAATCAAAGCAAAGAATGCAGGCTCTGGCAATATACGTACTTACTTTTTCTTAAAAGATTCGTACGGGAAATACACAGCTTTCAGTGTGTCCACTAAAACCTGGATATCAGATTCTGAAAACAAGTGTTGAATATTCCTCGCAAAAGCCCCTGTTATATTGTGTAGTTCAATCAGTGCTTCAAGATGCCTAGTCTGAACTTTAATACCCTTAGGCATATCCCCCAATAAAATATCCAACACTCCTGGAAAAAGAAATGAAAACAATGGAGAAATTCACCATCAGATCTTGAAATCAACTCCAAATCTCAGGTTTCCAGATCATTCAGAATAGAAAACAATCATAACATTAAACATATAAAAACAGAAAGTCATACAAGGAAAACCAACAAATACATCCTCGTCCATCAGCAACTTCCCAACCAATGTTAACCAGCCATACAACCCGGAAAACCAGAGTGATGTTGCCCGTCCAATCCGTGCAAGAATAAACAAATTCGACTAAGACACTAATCCTAAACACATGCAAATGAATAGTCTAGGAATCAAAAGGTGCAAACTACATGGAGCCAAGTTCAGCAGCATAACCAGAAAATAGCTTCATCACACCAAAACCTAGAAACTTATCCAGCCCCAGAGACATTTACACTACCAGTTGTAAGCTAGGTCAGTCACTTGGTACCTTGCCAAGGTAATGTACAAGGTACCCAAAGTGATTGAAGAATATGCTAAATTACGTTTATTCGCAGCTCCTATCACAATGAGAATGACAATGAATTCCTGGAAAACACATAGAGAGATGCTATTTGTTATCTACCAAGGGAGCATCTGAGATTGGAAAGAAATGAAAAGCTGATTCCTATAGGAAAAGCTGGAAACATCTCATCTACTTTCTTCAATCCTAATTCTTTATCCTTGCCGGGCATCAGTAAGAAAATTGATAATTTTTGATTCGTTATCCATCAGGAAATAATTTGATATTCTTGTATAGTTGTATTCATAATTCTTCAGGTAATGCTTTGATAGTTTGATTACGAAAAAAATACCAATTATGCAGTTACACTTTTTTGTACTGGTTGGTTGCAAAACAAGAATATCTAGAATCCTGTTTTATTATAATAGAACTGGTAATTCTGTCAACAATTTCCTGAATGTTTTAGCACTTAGAATCCAACATTGCATCTGGGTGTACAATCCCCAAACAACAAAACATCTAAAGAATTGCAATTCTGTAAATGGTAGAATAGATACAAGGTGATTTAGAGAGCAATGCCTTCTAGCCATCAAGTCAAGCAGAACAACAAAAAATGTTTAGGAGAAAACAGTGGTTCTCAATAAGAACTCTTAAAGAAATATGAAGTTCAACCTTTAGCCAATCCTCTTGTTTCAGGAACAACATCTCCAGTAGCTAGGTTAATACGGGATACAAAACTTGCACCAACAGTTGCCATGGTCTCTATTAGAACCTTGGGGACAAGAGTCTTATAATCATCTGGAAAAGCAATCATACACCTGCAGATGAAATTGCAAAATAAAGTTTTGCCGTAGAGAAAATGAAAATCGTAGCTTAATCTAGTTCGATGATTTTTTTGCCATTGTTTACTCTTTAAGACTTTAAGTCAAAACAAATGCTTGCACATATTCAGTGCAACTAGGCCATGTAAGAGCAAAATGAACGCAGCAACTACTCTATTTGCAAAAGATTTGAGATCTAGATCTCTCTGGAGATAAAGTAAATGCAGTTGGGATGCAAATAACGATTTTATCATGGTAACTTAAATATTAATTACATCCCCTAACAACTAACACATCAAGTGAAAAAAATCATGCAGATATTATATGTTAGACCTCAAATTCTGAAACAGATTTAACAACATGGTTTGCACATAATTATGCTGTTTATATATGACAAGATGCCTGGCAATGCTGGTATTAAACAACCCCTCGGTAAGGATTTACAAACTTCCACTGTTAAATTTATTAGAACAATGGACACCTTTCCATGCATAAATAGATATCAACCCAGAACCCTGAGGATCTTTTCAGTTTTCGAAGTGAAGCCTGCTATTTCATTTTTCCTTTCTTCTTCTCTTTCCTCATTTGTTTTTTCTCAATTCCTACACAACGGAAGAAAACTAGCTCAGAAGCAGCTATTGGCCCCAGTTCTTCTTGTGTATAAGGGTATAGCATAGAACAACAGAATCTTATTTGCCATGCAGTACATTTACTGTTTCAGTTCAATGGCTGACAAAGTCAACAGCACTGTAAGCATGCAATTATCCTGTTAAAAATCTTATAGCCTCTATTCAATCTTACCAAAGAGAGGAATGTGAAAACAGGAACTAAGATTTAAACTTTACCACTTCCATTCTTGTTCTAAATAAAGCAGTAATTCATCGTAAAAGCTGGGCAGCCAACTGGAGAATGAAACTGCTGGCAAGCTTGACGGAAAACCTTGACTATTTGATACCCTGTCAAGTTCATTTTTCTCACTTCCAAGCTTAATAGCTCGTTGTGAGCCAAAGTCTTCCCATAGCTGCTTTATAGGCCTTACGTGAACTTTTGTATAGTGCTGTTCTAAAGATTTGAATCTCCCAATTCGAATTAGAATTCCTCGCAAATCTTGAGCAACATCAACCTAAAATCAAGAATATGGATATTTGAAGAAATTTACTTGTGCAAAGTACAAGCACAAAAAAAAAAAGTGAATCGAGGCTCTGCAAATTATCATAACGCAGCCAATGGTTATACAAGTTTCTGCAAAAAGTAAACCTTGCGATTTGATAAAGCATCTGTTAAACGAGGCTGAACCATTGTGTCCAGTCTATCCTCTAGCACTTCAAGCTGCTTCCTAACATTTGCAAATTCAGCAACCTGAAAAAGAAGGCATTCCATAATGATCATATCTATTATTGTAATAGATGCTGAACAAGTGCATCCAACATGAGTAGTTTAATAAAAAAAGTTGCCTCGCCAACTGCAGACAAGCAATGCCTCATGTTAGCCAAGGTTTCCGCTGCACGAGGGAGGTCACCACTAGCAAAGACATCCTCCACGGTCGAACTCAATTGTGTTAATCCAGCAGCATCCTGTTTATAGAAGAAAAATAAAACAAAACAAGTACTTAATGAAGCAAAATGTCTCTTGACAAGGTGATAAACTTGAGATTTGTTACAGTCACTACCTGCAATGTTTCATAGGCAGCTTCCATTCTGCGCTTGACAGTGTCAACTTTAGCTATGGTGGCAATAGATTCTGCTGAGGATCCCTCAGCCTGCAGATGACAGTAGAACCATTAGAACTATGGTAACATGAAACTCTAACACCCTAGCGAAATACGTTTTGGTATGCACGTCTGAAACATGTGCACTTCAGCTCCAAAACAGTAAATTTAGCGATCCAAAGCATTATCCAAGGTCTTCCAACAGAAGAAAAATTAACTTATTAAGGCAACATTCTAGAGAGAATGGAATTCTGGCTAGAGAAAAGAAAAAAAAGAAAAACAACTAACTATCAGTCATTACTTCTAGAAATGTGTCCTGTATGAATAATTTGAAAAGTAGTACTAGGTTTTACTAGATATTTATCGCTTGGAAATGTAAGTTCTAGTTTTTATTTATCTAGAGAAGCCTACCCTAGTGTACCACAGTTTAGGCAAGTGGCACACCGCATTCCCATTCCCATTCCTTGTACCGGTATGATCCGTGTTCTAGGTAACACAGGGTTAGAACTCTATTATCTCACAGATAAACCGCATTCCTAGCTACAGTTCAATCAGAATGTCCAAGAAGATAAGCTAAGGAAAAGGAATATAACTCCAATGAACGGCGGTATACGTTTCCGCATTTGTTCTTCACATATCATCCAATGTTATGATGAGAGAAATGGATGGCATTTGGGAGCGAGGATTCCACATCCACATATTAGAAATTACAATAAGCCTAATGCCTGAATGTCAAACTGCAGATCACATCTATGATCAGCTATTTCAAAAATTCAATCACATAGTCCCAATTTATAAACAATGGTGACATGGTGAGTACTGTAAACAAGGCTAATGTCTAAATCTGAAACTGAACACCCCATCTATAATCAGCGAGTAGTATTTCATGTATCCATCTTTCCAGAGCATAACAATTCAGGACTGCAAGTTTCTTTCACATATCATCATGTTTATGCATCAGTGGCATTGGATTTGCGATGTACATACGCATGTATAATCAATTCCAAAAACCATTGGTCCAAATTTAATCATAGTCACCATTCATAGACAAGTACACACTACTGTACAAAACAACGGTGACGTGGCGAGTACCTTTTTGAGTTTCTGGAGGATGCCAGCGACGGAGGCACGTAGGGAGATGGCATCGTCTCGGAGGCGGATGACGTCGCGTGTGGCGCGCGGGACACGGAGGATGGCAGCAGCGCTCTGGTCTTCGAGGGAGGTGGCGATCTCCTCCGACGTCATCTGGAGCTTCATTTCCAGATCTACCAGGTGCTTGTCCAGTGGGTCCTGTGGGTGACGCGACTGGCAAGCAGCGTTGATCCATTTCTTCGCGTCGAATTTCTCCTCGGTGAATGAACCTAGATCCACCATCATCTTTGCAGATCACCGGCTGATTGGGCCACTCTCTCTGAATCTTGTTTCACTTCGGTTGGTAGTTACTGCCCATAGTGCTCCTACCAGAAAAAAAGAAATTGAATTTGGCAAACATATTTTCAAAAAAAAAAATACTCCATAAAATACTACTCTTTGGTTCTGAATCCGCTACCAACTTGAGTACCGGGTACCTGCCGGTACTGGGTTTCAGATTTGAAAGTACTACTTACCTGTAGTTATAAATTGCTAATTTTTCCCATACCATTCAATTTATATATCCTACTGGTACCTGAATATCAAAAAATACATTGTTTTATCTATGTTCTATTTGCTGAAAAAAAATATCTATTTGAAATTATCAATCTTACTCTCATAACTGGAGTACCAAAGTTCCCTCTCTTTTTTTCTTTTCTTTTTATATCAATTTATCAGCAAGTTAAACCTGTTTTTGAGCCCAATACTTAGAGAAAGTCCAATGGGGATGGACATGGGGTTGTAAAGTCATTTTCCATACCCCATTATAGAACTCCAAGCTCCAATGGGACGGAAAAGGGGATAAAAAATGGCAAAGTTGTATATGGGTTGTAAGTTTGGAACCCCATATGACTATAGCCATATATGACACCTCATCATACCCAACTGCTATATACCAGAGTTGGACAGCAGTTTACCTGATATATTGCGGGGAAACGACTGGATTTTACCACAGTAGCCGGAATCTGGAAAAACTCGCCGGAATCGAGTGGGAATCTACAAAAACTCGCTGCAATGGAGTGTACATATGCAAAACATCCCAAATTGAGTGAGTTTCTTGAAAGAATCGGACGATGAAACCCAATCGATTGAAAAGGGGTTGAGATTGGGAGAGATAGAAAACCCAGTCGATTGGGTAGGGGGGAGAGAGAGAGAGAGAGATTGGGGGAACAGATCGGGTGGGAAAGGGAACGGTGGTGTGGATCGGGGGTGTGAGAGAGAGAGAGGACAGGTCGAAGGTGAGATCCCTCTCGGGTTTTTAATTTTTTCGGCTGATACAGAGTATGAATGAGAGAGATGAAAGGAAGGTAATTAGCAACTGATGGGACAAATAAAAAGGATTGATATTCGTGCTCCCAAATTTGATGCATGACTTCAAGTTATAATAGTTTTCTAAAATTACATTTTTATAAATTTCTTGATTTATTTCAGGCATTCTAAAAAAAAAAATTCTCTTCTCATCTACTTTAAACACTCCAAAAAAGCAAATAGTTTTTTTTAATCAGAAAAATGTAGATAGTTTTTTTTTATCAGCAAAAATGCTTAGTGGGCTAAAAAAAGTAGATAGTTACTCAGCTCTTTTTATTGCATATCATTGAATTGTCTACTTTCATATGCAATGTCTTTATGTTACTATCTCCATGTTCTACACTAGGATAATCTGGACAAGTGATCTTCGGCCTATGATTGTATAATCATCATTTTGTCCACGCAAAGTCTCTTGAGAGATTTGTTACTTTTCCTCACAAAAGTTCTCTAACTTTGGTGATGTACTTTGTATGTCTCGCTATGAATTTTAAAATGTAGATTTAGGACCATTATGAATATTTTGAGGGGGAAATGATAGATAATGAGTATGAAAATACAAAGATCTTGTGTCGCAGACGTAAAGAAGATTTTGCAGTATCAACATTTTCAATTGTATGCTGTTCATTTTTTAGAATTTTAGCAATATTTAGTTTTTTTTTGTACAATGTAGCGTAAAGCAATCTGACATAGATGCATGTCTAATGTTTGGAACCTAATGTTTTATGTTGTAGATGTTTAATGTTTAGAACATAATGTTAATGTTAATGTTTAAAACCTAATAGTTCTGTTTGGTTTTGGTTCATTTTTTCGTTTGGAGTGTCTTAGTAAATGAAGAGATAAGTTGGGGTGGAGTACCTCTAGTAATTTATATATCTTAGAAAGGTTAATTTTGTAACTTTATTAAATATTGGAGTGCCTGTATAAAAAAGGGAGCCCAAAATCAGCACCCATAAAAAGACTCAATAATTAGTTTTTATTTTTATTTTGTTAAGACCACAAACGGCTTCTCCCAACAGCTTTTTTGGAGGATTGAGGTATGTTTCCGTCCCAAAAAATTTGTCCATACTGCAAAATAAAAGGTTTGAAATAGTAAATATTTGTCAAGAATAAAGTTCAAATATATATTTTGAATTGAAGTTCAAAACAAAGAAAATAGAACATGTTAAAAAAAATAAAAAATTTTAAAGTCATAGTATTCCGAACTTGAAGTATATTTTGGGACGGAAATAGTTATGGAATTGGGACCGAGAAAAATAAAAGAAAATGTGGTGGAGAAAAAATTAATTAATATTTGGACCTCTTTAATTTTATTTTACAACTAAAAGGTAGGTGCCAAAATTTGCCACTTTAAATTGATTGCCCATTTTTTAAGCATTATGTTAAAAGTGCGCAAATGGCTACCCGCTACATTGGACATGCTGTGAAACGTAAAGCTGCAGTTCGAAAGGAAAATCGGTTATCTTCGGTTGGGATTTGAGAGAGGTTTTTGGGGTAATGAATAGAGAGATAAAAGAAAATTATTGGGAACCGTGTATAATGGGTCTTGAGACCCAAACCGAATAAGGTGCATAAACTTATCATTTTAAACGTGAGATTGAGGGGTAATATGGTCATTCTAAAACAGGTCGGGTTCGGATGCGGGTGAAAAGTCCTCCCGAATTCGAGTGGTCATTCTCTCTCACTCTCTCTAGGGTTTTTGCATTATGTGCCGACTTCTGAGCTTGTTTCACACTCAACACACACAAATCCCAATTTCATCTCTCTCTCTCTCTCTCTCTCTCTCTCTCTCTCTCTCTCTCTCTCTCTCTCTAGCACAGTAGCACTTTGCCTTATGCTGCGTTTTGCGTTGTCCACTGGGGAAGTGTATACTGGCAATGATATGGAGATTGAGTTGGAAATCACTACACTTGGCTTCACGTCGAACTATGAAAACACCATCTTTACCGTCAATTGACAACCTTTCATCACCAATTGGATGTGCTATTAACAAGCTTCAATTCTTCTACACAGCATCGCAATGTCAACCAATCCAGGACACAAGTTACTATAGAACAGAAACTACTTTACTCACACCTCAGTTAGTGCAATCCACTCTTCAACACTGCCCTTCTGATTTGATTGCTCTGAGCTTCTTCTTCTGGTGTGCTCGCCAACCTGATTATTTCCACGACCGAGCCGCGTTCGATCACATGGCTAACGTACTCAATCGGCTCCTCCAACAATTGGCTACTGTGAAACAAGTTATTAAGAAATTAGAGGGTGTTGGATTTGTCTCAAAGCCACAAACTTTCTTGCTTTTGCTGAGAATTTTCTGGCACGGAGGAATGAATAGTTTGGTCTTTGAGGCGTTTGAGGAGATGATTTATTATGGTTACACCCCAAATACTTATGCACGCAATATCGTTATGGATGTGTTGTTCAAGGTTGGAAGAGTTGATGTTGCCCTTCAAATGCTGAAGGAGACAGGGGAACCGAATTTCTTGACATTTAACATTGTGATTCGTCACTTATGCAAGCTCAGTGATTTGGTATATATCAAGGATGTGCTCCGGCAAATGTTGAGGAAGGGGTATTATCTTAATGCAGGGACCTATCCAATGGTGATGAACTGTTTTTGCAAAGTGGGTAGGTTGGCAGAGGCATTGCAACTTTTATCTCTCATGATTTCTCTTGGTAATACTATCTCTTTGACTGTCTGGAGCATTCTGATTGATGGGTTTTGCAAATCTGGTGAACTTGTTATGGCAGGTTATTTACTAGATAAAATGGTTGAGTCTGGGTGTTCACCAAATGTTGTAACGTGCACCGCTTTGATAAAAGGTTTTATGGAATCGAAAATGCCTGGCAGTGCATTACGGATACTTAGTACCATGGAATCAAAGGGATGTTCTGCTGACTTGGTCCTTTGTAACGTGTTAATAGATTGTCTCTCTAAGACCGGGAGGTATGATGATGCACTTGATGTTTTCTTTAGTTTTCCAACACGAGAACTTGTACCTGACTCTTATACGCTTTGTGCTTTAATGTCAGCCGTTTGTAAGTCCGGACAGTTTGATATTCTACCCATATTAATCGATGGAATTTCTATACAAACTGACCTAGTGGTCTGTAACTACCTTCTAAGTTATTTTTGCAAAGCTGGTCATCCCACTGGTGCTGTTGAGTTTTATAACGACATGATAGACAGAGGTTTCAAACCTGATGGACATACTTACGCTGGATTACTAAGCGGACTATGTGGAATGGGAAGGCTTGGTGATGCCCTTAATGTGTACCGTGCAATTGTCAGAAACCAGTATTGTCTTGACCCCCACATTCATACTATAATCATGGATGGGCTGGTAAGATCTGGTAAGTTTCAGAGGGCTTTCAGGTTGTTCAGGGAAGCCGTTGCAGATAAATACCCACTTGATGTTGTTTCATACACAGTGGTAATTCGTGGACTTCTCAGAGGTGGTAGAGCTGGAGAGGCTTCTGATGTGTACAGGCAGATGAAGGAGGTGGGTATAACTCCAAATGCATATACATACAAAATGATGGTCTCTGGTTTCTGTAGGGAAGCAGACATAATTATGGTTCGACAAATCCTACAAGAAATGGTTGATGCAGGTATTGAGCTGGACTATCATGAGTTTTATAAGGTAAAGAATCTCCTGTTGAAATCGCGGTGTTCTCGTTCGGCACTCAATCTATTCGTTGAGATGTGCAATTCAGAGTTAGTGCTTGATAAGTCTATGGGAGCTCTCTTGCTCAAAGGACTTTCTCTTGGTGTAAAAGTAAGTGTTAATTGGGTGGGTATTGGAGAAGTTGACACATCTAGCTCCAATGACATTTCTGATGTAGCTGCTTCAGTGGGTTGAGATATAGAGGTGGAAGGAACTGACTCCATCAATGCAGATGGTGTAGCTCCTATACAGGGAAGCTCGTAAAGAGATGAATGATATTTTGCTTGATCAGGCTCCTTCAAGGTAACATCTATGTTTTTTATCGGAAAAAGAAAAAAAAGGTAACACCTATGTTGTTATCTCAATGGATGGTTGAACTAATCTGGAGTAAAATAGGCTGATTTCTGTTTTTGAACACTGCTTCAATGTTTATGAAGTTTGATTCTCCTTCGTGGCACTCTCATTGCCGCTCAAGCTCTGGCATATGACTAGACCATACTATTATAGGCAGGCATAGTTATTATTATGTTGCAGTTATTAGCCTTTCAACTGTTCTTGGGGAAAAAAGTTCATGTTCATCTATGTTGTGCTATTGTCATGTGTCATCTTTCTCGAGTAGGTAAAAGTAATAAGATGTGGTGCATAATCTCAATCAGTGTAAGGAGGATAATAAAATAAAATAAAATAAAAAATGAATTGGTGTAAGCATATGTGCATATTCTGCCAAAGGATTTTACAATTAATTCTTTGTGATCTACTGGGGGTTGGTTACTCTAGCTGTGTGTATTTATCTTCTGTTTAATCGTTGTAGACGGATGGTACTTCTTGCGACAAGTTTGCCTATTCTCTTTGAGGATGCTCTCCCTCTGCAAGTACTTCCAAGATGAGTAGATGGTAAGAACTTTGAGAATGGTTCCCATTCTTGCCCTTTTGACTAAATTTAGAAATAAACCACTATTCAAGCTTGTGAATCGATGTGCATTCATTCTATTACTTTTGCATTAGGGAGATTACTTTGGCCGGCGAATAGTTCGCAAAAGAACCTCTTCGAAGTTATCAACTCAAGTTGGTGCTCCGATAAGGTATCTCTCTGATGTTTTAGAGGCATTTATTTTAGATTTGTTTTCTTCTGTTGGAGAAGTGGAAAGGCTTTCTCTTTTTAGCTTAATATCATCTGCTGATGTCAGGTGGGGGAGATCTTCTAACAGGAATAGACTTATATGCCATAAGTTCAACAGTGCCCAATTTATGTTCCTAATTTGTACTCCTCTTGTAACCGGGCTTAATAGAAATTGCGTTGGCTGTTCTTGGTGTTTGTAATTTATGTTCCTAATAGCTTTATTTCATATCAGCGTGTTCTTGACGTCCTTTCCTCTCGGTTCTTGGTGGCACGCGTGCCATTCCTGGTGCATTTGGCTGTGGGAAAACAGTTACTATTAGTCAAGATCTTTCTAAGGTGATGTGTTGTTATACTAGGTCATTGTTATCATCAGTAGTAATGAAACTCATTCAGTTTGTATGATGGTGTTTATATTGCAGTATTCTAATTCCGACACTGTCATGTATGTTGTTTGTGGGGAAAGAGGAAATGAAATGGCAGAGGTATGTAGTTGGATAAGTATGGTCACTGTAGCAAAACGATCACATCAGAGATTATTATTCATATCAGAGATATTTATTGTGTATTAGCTAATTCTTTAGGTTCTTATGGATTTTCCTCAATTGAAAATGACACTGCCTGATGGCCATGAGGAATCTGTGATGAAATGTACCACACTTGTGGCAAACACTTCAAACATGCCTGTGACTGCTCGTGAGGCTTCAATCTATACAGGTGATTACATGTACTCCAGTTTGATATCGTATTCAGTGCCAACTATAAAAGTGTATCTCGGAGTACTATAAATTTATCTATTTGAGTTGATAACTGATTTGGAGAAATTTTGTACACCTACATAAATTTAATTTGTTTTGTACTCATGATTCCCGTTTGCCTATCAAGATGGGCTTTTTTTTTTCCTATTTAACTTTCTTAATCCAAAGGGGATCGAGTGTACCACGTTTCTAATGTTCTGTACCTTGTTATGATTTTTTAAAATTTTTTTTTGGCTCCCTTGTTATGAATGTTCTAGGATGCTATTGGCCTTGTTTAGTTAGTAGGTTTAGTTTAGTTTTGATGATGTAAACAGGTGTAATAAGTGGAGAGAGATAGAGAGAAATGATGATGTAAGCAAAACTAAAACAGGACCAAAACTCCCAAACGAACACGGCCATTATGATTGGGATAAAGTTATCTGTTATCCTAAATGCTTTGAAACTTAATACTACTTTTAAATGGGC